>KL198016.1:1357392-1650559 GCA_000697705.1 Botryobasidium botryosum FD-172 SS1 | reverse complement strand
AGGTCAAGAGCGGGAGTCGGCAAGAGTACTTATGGACCAACATGTGATGATCGATAAGATCAAGCGTTGACGAGGTTGGGCCAGATATCAAGCTTTCAAGGAAGAAGGAAGCAGGCCATAGCCAGTAGTAAGCGGTGGTGATTGCAGTTGAGCGCTGAGCATGCGCGCCAGCCTTGATCTTGAGCCTGAAAGTCGCGCCCGCGGTGGGAGGGACATTACATATTACGGATGACTCAGGTGGTAAAAGCCATTGTCATACGCATATCGTGATCACTCGGCTCTTTTCCTTTTCTGGTACTCGTGATGGCCTTTTCAAGCGTGCGAACAACGAAAATGGCAAGGTCAGTGACATCATTGGACCCCTCCCAAACCTTAGTCTGATTTCATGTTCGACAAAACCCTCTACACTAAAGTGTCTCGGGGATTATGCATACTTGAGCAGATGCGTTGCAACCGCAGCAATACATGTTCTCGGGTTTTACTGTACTTCACCCATGCCCATATTGCATGTTCGTGCGCTTTGCCACTAAGCGAACGTGGTTGATAGACAGTAGTTGAAGGGTACATATCGTGCTCATTCAGCGTGCCACGCCGGACGGCTTGTATGTCAACCCTCGTGCAGTGATATGCGACTCCGCTCGCAGTACCTGATATTTTATCCAGGTTAAAAAGCATCGTATACGAGGGATGCTTGCTAAGACAAGCTATAGGCACAAAGAGGAAGTGCTAGTCTGGCGGGAAGGACCTAGCTAGAGTATCGTGGTGCAGGACGTTAAGATTAATTTCCATAGCGGGGCAGAAAATATGGAACATGGGATAAGATATGTGACTCCGAAAGTACTTGCAGTTCAACTCTTCCTTGCCTTTGCGCCGCCAGCGTTCTTACCCGCCCCATCGCCCCGCGCCTCCAGCTCCAGAAAGATCGTGAACTCGTCCAATCTCTTGCAAAGGGCTTTGATCTCTGCCGGCGAAGGCGGGGGAGTGGCCGTCTCGACGCGTTTTTCTGCTCGACTCGGATCGCCGGGCTTGGGGTCGGCTTCCTCTTGATGCACCTCATTCGCCCTTGACTCGATCCACTTGGACAGTTTCTTGATTTCCTTCACTTCGTAGAACCCCCACCAATATTGCCGAAAGTCGCCTTGCACGCCATGCTGCCCTGCTTTCCCCCAGGCGAAGATGAACCAAGAGAATCTCGTGAACGAATCACGTTCTTCAAAGGGAGGTACCTTCAGCTGCTTCTTGGAAGGGTAAGAAAGCGCATAGTACACATTGCCATCGACGTCTGCGCCGAGCGGCGAAAAGCGTGGCTGCAGAGATTGAAGTTTCCGAGAATGCTTGAGTTGAAGGCGGTTTAGGGTGAGTTTGTGCTCTGTCTCTGCTTTTCGATGCTGACGATAAAAGGAGAGGTTAGGTATAGCTGACGGCTTTGATGGATAAACGAGAGTTTACCTGTTCCTTCCACGCTGCAAGATCTGCGCTGTCGCCCCGCGTCAGCTTCTCTTTTGCCTCGCCCAAAATCTTTCTCTTCTCAGCCCACCGCTCCGTCTCCGCTTTCACGTTTGCCGCATTCTCTTTATTCGCTGGGAGTATTTCTTTCATACCCAAGTCCACTTCTGCTTTCAGTGACGGTGTTTGTTCTGCCGCATTGATGAGAGCGATGAGAGAAGGAATAAGCTGCTTCGATGTGCAGACCGTGAAGGTGCCAGTACGAGTCGAGCGCGTAGTTTCCGATGGGAATGGCGTTGAAGGAAGCGTAATAGACATCGAAGCGCACACTTCCTGAAGGATCGAATGCATCTTCCCGAAGTTCATCCCGGCGGAGCGGATTTGCGAAATGCTGCCTTGAATTGTCTGTATGCGATGCAACCTGTTTCAGCATATGGCAAGTTCGAAGTATTGCAAAATCCGCACCTTTCGTTGCGGCTCTGGCGCATCAGCAGCGAGAAAATCTAAGAGTCCGGTAAGGACGGCTTTTGCAGTTTGATCTGGGAACACGTGGAATTCATCTAGAGCCTGGAGGTGCGTCGTGGCGATCTCAAGTATAGGCTCAAATCGAAGGACGAATTCGCGAAGCTATATGCACCATGACAAGGTGAGAAATGCGCGCAAAAGAGAAGGGCTCTCTGGATAGGTACCTGTATGCGCTGTTCAACCTCTTCCCGGCTAAACTCGCCTTCGATATAGTACCATACCGGCTCGGGGACGCGCCTGACTCGTTTGACGACCGGCGGCTTGACAATGTCGAGGGGGATAATTTGTTCGAGAGCAGCATTTTCTTTCTGAAACACGCGTCAAACTCTGATCGTTGTGAAAGAGCATTAGCCGCATACCTCGGACGCCTTTCCTTTCCTCGCCTTCCCATCATCTTTCGGATTGGTGGCCCCAGCCTTATCCATGCGCGCCTTCTTAGCGTTCTTGGCGGCCGCATTCACGGCCTCGTCGAGTTTGCGCTTCGGTTTGGTGGTGGTAGTAGCCGCCGGCTCTGAGTTGTGCGTTTTGGCTGCAAGTGGACTAGGCTTGTGCGCAGCAGTGGCACCCCGACCGCGACGTGCATTCGATGGATTGCCTCGCCAGAGTGGAGAGTAGGGTATTTCGACGACGACCTTGGCGTTGGGCCGGAGTGGCGTGGACATCGTTCGACACGGCGTTGAGTGTGGGTGGTGGTGATGGTGGTGGAGCAGAAGCGGGAGTTGGGCTGGTTTCCATCATCTAATATTATAGTGCGCCAGAACGCGGCGCGCGTCCGCGACATGGCAAATCACGTGACTTTCGGATGCAATTTTTTTGACCAGCAGGGGTGAGCTTGAGCGTCCCACGAAGCAGCCATCCTGTGCACGCGTTCTTCACCTTCCCCAAACCCAAAAGTAAAAAAGTCTGCCCCGCGTCGCCTCTCCCATCCCCCGTAATGGCATCATCAGCTGATCACACTCGCGACCCATGGTGAGCACGCAGCTTGCGTAGAATTTGAGAAATGCTAACTGACGTGTCGCGTCGCCAGCCCATGGGTTATCCTCAACGACTTTGGTGGTGCGTTTTCTATGGGTGCAGTGGGTGGTGGAATATGGCATGGCATCAAGGGCGCCCGAAACTCACCACGGGTAAGTTCCCTGGGATGCAGGCGCTGAACTCGTTTCTGACGTGTCGTTGTTTTCTCCTAGGGTGAACGACTGGTTGGTGCCATTTCAACGATTAAAGCTCGTGCACCTGTGACGGGTGGCAACTTTGGTGTATGGGGTAAGAGGCTATCTTTTTCCGTGATGGAAGCTGGTACCAACATGCCTGATTTATCCAGGTGGCATGTTCTCCACGTTTGATTGCGCTGTCAAGGGGTATCGACAAAAAGAGGATGCGTGGAATGCGATTATCTCCGGATTTATGACTGGTGGATGTCTGGCAGCCCGGAGTGAGTATCCTCGACGCCGTACACATTTTTGCCCTACTAACAACCGGGTTTTAGGTGGACCACGGTCTGCGTTTGGATCAGCAGTGGCATGTGGTATCCTTTTGGGTGTCTTCGAGGGAGTGGGTGTTGTCCTGAATCGAATGTTCAGCGAGGTCAACCGGCCAATGTTACCACAGCGTACGCCCTGCATCTTATTCCCTCCGCTCGAGAACCTTGTTGACATAACTCGCATATCTTCCAGTTCCTGAAGGAGTGCAAGGCCAATCAGTACCCATCACCTCATCATAATTATTCCTATGTCCCTGCTCGCATCCATCGTACTTTCTTCTGGTCTTATACATCATCCACCACTTTTTTTTCTTCTCGTACTTTCGCGTAGATAATTATCAAATCCTCACGAGTTCACCTGGAGCCCTGGAGCCCTGGATACCAAAGATCATTCCAGACCGCCAACCGGGGGTCTGGGCGCGCCGTTATATTTCCAAACGCTTCATGTCGTGATACGCCTGCCAGATTTCTCCTGTTTCCCAGGTGGAGTCTTGAAGCTTGAAGCTTTAAAGTCCCGCAGCCTCGTAATGCGAGTTACCCAGCAAGAGTGGATCGTCATGGACTTTCACCTGGGGCACTTTTCCTAGGATCTCTTGAACAAAGTGATCCGCAGTTGTACTCACAACTTGGTAAGCTCAGGCATATACTTAACCTCTTGCTATCTCGCATCGATACGCGAAAACCCCGAACCGATGGGTTCTAGGCCTCTATTATTACAGCGCAAGAGACTCAACTTGTGCTCCGTCCGCGGGCCAACTTCGTAATTTCGCCACAAGTGCCCCCAGTACGGTCACAGTATTCTACTCGACGGGTCGAATCGGAGGCCATGACCAGGAGCATCTGCGTCTCTGAATGGGAAGCTGGAATCCAATAGGAAGACAGATTCGGTATCACCGAGCGTGATGTCATTAGAAATGGTCATCATTACTCGATGGCAAGGTGAGTGTCCAGAGGATTCGATATAAGAACTGCTCCTTTCCCTCGATCCTTCATCATCTCTCTTTCTCAAACCATGCCTCAGTATCCAGAAAAAATCAAACTCTCCCTATACATTATCGAGCGCCTCAAGCAGCTCGAGTGCAATCAGGTATGCTCGTCATCGGTTTGAGATCCTTTACGTCGCTGACAGGTTTGTTTGATAGATATTTGGAGTCCCAGGTTCGTATCGATAGCGTGCGATCGGCCCCAGATTCACCTAACATGTGACCTTCGTGTACAGGCGATTTTAATCTTGAATTTTTGGACTTCATCGAGGACGATGATACGCTCAGCTGGGTCGGAAACGCGAACGAGTTGAACGCGGTAGGTGGTTCTTTTCCGATGGCTGTATGTTACTAAATATATTCTGATCACCGCCAGGCTTACGCTGCCGATGGTTACGCCAGGATTAAGAGAAATTTGGCGGTTTGTCGACGCGCCTCTATTGCTGCTGAATCGTGACCAATGCATCCCCTCTTTAGTGTCTTGTGACTACGTATGGTGTAGGAGAGCTCAGCGCTCTCAACGGTCTCGCTGGCTCAATGGCCGAGGTAAGTTTGACTCTATCCCGGTGGCGATTCTCGTCTGAATGCTTTTTCCAACCATTAGCGCGTTCCCGTACTTCACTTGGTTGGCGTGCCTGGCGAACATCTGCAGGTACTGTAATTCATCTGATGCGCCTGGCCGTGGAATGCAGCTAACAGGTCTCATCCAGAGAGCAGGCGCCCTGTTGCATCACACGCTGGGCGATGGTGTGTTCAGCCATTTTAGCCGAATGAGCAAGCCAATCTCTGCTACTATGGGTCATTTGGCCACCGAGCCTCTGGGTATTGATCGACTCGGGCTTGAAGTCGATCGCGTGCTCAAAGTCGCTTTAACCCAGGTAAGACCCGGTCTATGTATGTAAATTTTCTCTGTTTCTGACGACTGGGCGTCACATTTCTAGTGCCGCCCCGTGTACCTCACGCTCCCTACCAACTTGGTCCACGTTCTCGTTCCTTCCAAGTCACTTTCGGACCCACTCCCCCATCCTCATTCTGCGCTCCTTCTCGCGCATCACCCCAGTGAATCCTCGAAAGCGTCAGAGGAGGCCGACTATGTTGCGACTCAGATCCAGCATCTGTTCGAAGCCAGCAAGGACCCCGTCGTCCTGGTCGATGCTTGCGCCGAGCGTTATGGTGTCGAGGGCGAGGTCGAGAGGTTGGTCGAAGCCACTGGCGTCAAGTACTTTACAACTCCCATGGCAAAGGGTGTTTTGAACGAGCAAGGCGATCATTTTGGCGGAGGTACGCAACGATCCATTCTTTCGCCCAATCTTCTTTTTTTTGCTCTTATTGAACGGAGGCGCCCTTCAGTCTATGTTGGTGCAATCTCACTCCCGTCGGTCAGAAAACTTGTGGAAGAGTCGGATCTTGTTATCGCTGTTGGGGCCCTCAAATCGGATTTCAACAGCGGCTCGTTCTCGTGGGGTATTCGCACTGACGTACGCATATTCTTCTCTTCTACCATCAATTTTATGTTTATTCTGAGCAAATATGCGCAGCACACCGTCGAGCTCCATTCCACACATACGACGGTTGGATTTGCTCACTTTCCAAATGTCACTTTCCGAGAACTACTCCCGATCTTGACGGAGAAACTCACAGAAACCACCCAACGCTTGGGTAAGAAGGGTAAGTATTTCGACAGATAGCATACTGGACCAATAACCTTACCCGAATACTTTGTGTTACCAGAGGGAACTCCCGCCAAGCAAACCACCGAAAAACGCGCTGCGCGCGAGCGAGCCCAGACGCTTGAGCACCCTGAAGACCACGTTATCCAGCAAGAAGAAGCGAAATTTGGTGAAGGTGTCATTTCCCAGAGCTACTTATGGCCAACCATGGGACGATGGTACAAGGAGGGCGATGTTATCATTTCTGAAACTGGGTGAGGCACAAATCAGGATGATTCGACGCGTCTCGTATTCTAATTGAGAGGATGCTTTTCAAGAACATCCAACTTTGGTATCCTCGAAGTGCCTCTTCCCAAAGGCACTTCGCTCGTCAGTCAAGGTATGGCCACCTATCGCATGCCCTCTATTGATCTAACGCTCCCAGCTCACTACTATGTATTCTTTCAGTTCTTTGGGGCTCCATCGGATATAGCGTTGGTGCCACGCTTGGCTGTGCGCTCGCGGCGAAAGAGCAGAATGATCGCCGTGTCATACTCTTCGTTGGTGACGGCAGCTTGCAGCTCGGCATACAAGAGCTTGGAACGATGATTAGGAGGAAAGTGAACCCGTTCATTTTTGTGCTTAACAATGATGGGTATGAGATTGAACGGTACGCACTTTTAGCTATCATTAAGCGTTTCGAACAAAAGTTTACTTGCTTACCGTATGGCGGGACAGGTGCATCCATGGACCGACAAGGGAGTACAACAATATCCAGTCCTACAACCACCAATGCAAGCTCTATTTCTTTTTCCCGTATGCCACTTGGAACTGACATTCGTGTGGTCGCTACCTCGCTTGCGTAGTGTTGCTCAAGGCGTTGTCTCCGCCCGACGACAGCCTTCCTACTCGCTCCTACAAAGTCTCTACTAGAGCCGAGCTAGAGGAATTGCTTGAGGATCCCGAATTCAACAAGAGAGAGACAATCCAACTGATCGAGCTCATAATGCCCCGGGACGATGTGCCTAGGACGCTCAAGGTTCAGGCTGGGCTAGTACGTACACCATTCCTTCTTGTGCGCACGGACGAGCGGGCTGATACATCTACACTGATAGACTGCCCAAGCTAATGCTAAGTCGGAGTGAGCGCTGGTTCGTCTGTCTGCCATCCTTGTACAATTTGAAGATTAAAAAATGTATCCTCACCGTTCAAGTTGTAAATAGTTAAATGATTCAGGATTATCTCGCCTACCCCACATGATATAGGAGATGCTCTCGGGTTTCTCGTATCCACGATTTGGGGGGCCTCGAAGGAAACGTCGGTTTCCTAAATTAGGTTGAATGCTCGTTTGCATCGATTGAACATTTGCGCATCGTCTTTACACCTCTCGGCAGCGCTCATCGACTCACCATCTACGCAGTTGCAATGACACGATTGACAAACTTTGAAATGAAGCGAACGTATCTGTAGGCTGGATTCGGAAATGATTCTCTCGATAATCATTTTGAGATGGATACACCAGAAAGCTCGATAATCAAGAAGAACCGAGCTAAAAGGGCGAAGAAGGCGGACTCAGACTCGAAGGACGCGGAAGAGGGAACAGAACCTCAGGCAGGAGGGTCTGGCGAGGCGAGGAAAAGGTTCAAGCGCAAAGGTGAATTAATATTCCGGACGATTTCGGCGGCTGCAGCTGCTAAGCTTCTTCTATTCGTCTTCATTTGCGAAAAGACAAGCGCGATCGGATGGCGGCTTCAGAAGAGCGCAGGCAGCGCCGTATTGCAGACCGGGATGCGTCTACAGCGTGCTTCGCGTGTCGAGAGAAAGGTCATAGTGCAAAAGACTGTCCCAGCGCTGTCAAAGTGGAGGAGAGGAAAAGTATCGTGGGCATGCGCTACCAGTAAGTCGCGTTTCATCCTGTGGGATCGACTGTTTACAGGCTCCATGGTATTCGTAGCTGTGGGTCTTCCAGACAATCGTTATCGCGATGCAAGAAGCCGAGCGACCCATTGAACCCGCTACCGTTCGCATCTTGCTTTGTCTGCTCTGGGACCGGTCACCTAGCCTCCCCGTGTCCGAAGAATGCAGCATGGGGTATATACCCCAATGGCGGCTGCTGCAAACTCTGTGGCGAGACTAGCCATCTTGCCAAAGACTGCGGACTCCGAAAAAATGGTGAGTTTAACACATTGACCACTCACTTAATCATGTTAAGACGTCTCTCGCAGCACCTATAATTCAGCCCCTGCTTTTGGTCCCGGAGGGTGCGGCTGGGGCTGATGAGGACGATTTCCATACACTCAGCCGCCGGCGGGTGGTTGTTGATAAGGAAGAGAAGGTCAAGCAAAAGCTCTCTCAATGCACTCACTCAGACACTACATCCATGTACATATACCAGCTGCTCAAGTCCAAGAACAGCAGAGTTAGCTTAGTTAGTATCCTATCTTTTCCCCCAGTTCCTGTGTGATTCCTCCTTCTCATCAACACCAGGCTCTATGTCATATGCCAGAAGGTCTAAAATGCCTGAAGGTGAGAGAAAAAATCCCAAAAAACAAAAAAAAAAATAGTCCAGAGTAGTGCTGCCAAGGTTTGGTCTCGAACCGATCTGAACCCGGTTCAAACTGAAATCAAAATGATGGTTTCGGTTCCGGTTTGGCAATTCCTCTGAACCAAACCAATGGTTCAGTTTGCAGTTCTGAATTTTTTTGTTCAACAGAGCAGTTTCAAACTTGGTTTGAACTGGAAACCAATAACCTAGTGCTACCAAGGTTTGGTTTGGTTTGGTTTGTTGAAATTCGGGTTGACAGCGGTTGGACGAATAAAGAACAAGTGGATTCGCGTTTAGCTTGAGCGACGGTAGCTCGCTGTAAACGCGTAAAGAGCATACAAGCGTATAGACGGAAAATTTAAACTACTCCGGTGCTTACATAAGAACTGCAAGCCACCATGCGTGAAACTGTATATCCAACATGGTTTTGGGCCTTTTTCTCGGAACCGTGAACCGAACCATCGGTTCGGTTCAGAGATTTCCTGGAACCGAACCGGAACCGATCGAAACCGTTCCAATTGGTTCGGTTTCGGTTTGGAACCCGTTTGGAACTGTTTCAGTACATATTTTCAAATGTATCTAATATTTTTCAGACCATTACAGAAACATTTTTCAAAGCTCATAGTTTCATATTAAGATTTTATTCTCTGTCGAATACAGAGCTCTGTGTGGCCCGGAAACAGCTCCGCGCACTGCCGGATGCAACCCGTATAAGTGTCTCGGAGGGCCCAGATGCAAAGTCACATCTTGCGAATCAACCACTATGTTATCCTCCACAATTTTTTGTGATTACGTAAGCAGAACGCGAGCGCGCAAGCACAGAAACGCAGATTACTGCATGAAGAATACATAATACAAAAATCATATCAGTGCATCCTGCGCAGAATTTTAAGGAGAACAAAATAGTATTAGTACACGATACGGATTTCTGCATGCGTTAGCCGAGATATTGAGCATCGCGGCACACACGCTAAAATGAAAATCACTACGTGAATACTACACGATGAGATAATCGTATCAGTACGTCTTGTGCCGAATTCTACGGTGAACACAACGTTACTAGGACACAACGTCGATTTCTCGACACGTTAGCCCACAAATCGCAAATCGTGCATCCCATTAGTTTTGTGGCTGTGTCACATCTGCTCGCGCGTGTACCGTCGTGAGTTCTCTCGCCTAATTTCTCCACCGCGGCGAGGTTATTTTTCGATTTTTAGCTACCATTACATTCGTATAATTCTGTGCTTTAATACTACTAAGTTATAATTTCGTTCCCGCGCTTTGTGATGACGAAATCGCGCACACGCTTGAATCAGTGAATTTCATGGCTGCGCTGACATCATTGTCCCCGCGTGTAGATGTTTTCTCTCACAGCTCATAGTAGAAACTATCCTGGTGTTTTTCGGACAAAAGGCTTCTGAGCCTCGACATAAAACGGGCTCAGGGCGTCACGCGGAATCCTGGGGATTCCTCGAGCTGCCGGTCGCCAGGCACAATGCGCGCCAAACACACTAGTCCGGCAGCCCTGCCGGGCAGGGCTGCACAGCCACACTCCACAGCGCGAGATGCAAGGCATCTCCTCACAGCTGGACACTTGCCAGCAGGCAAACCAGAAATGGGGGGAGATGGGGGCACCCCAAAGGGGTAAAAATATGCCCTATATGTAGATACAATAAAATAACTCCAGCTACTGTGTGCTCCATAGGCTGATTGGGGCCTGAGAGCCCAGCCAGAAAAAATCAGTGGCCCAGGACACTCAAGATATATATATTTCTCTCATATTCTCATGGGGGCTCAATAATCCCAATAAGATAATTTCCCCATGCCCCATATGCATATGGGGGCCTTGAGGCTGCTCCCTTGTGCCCATCTCCATTAGTGTCTCCCATCTGGTGTTGAGTGGCGCCAAGGCCAATAGCTTGGGGTCGCTGGCTTGAGCTCGGCCACTGAGTCTGCTGGTTGCCTGCCCGGGTGCACTGCACATATGACTCAGCATTTGCTTTGCATTTGTTGAAGGTTTTGAAAATTATTGTCATTGGGATTCCTTGAGATTCACGAGGAACCCTGAGGATTCTTGAGGATTCCTGAGGAATCACAGGGATTCTTTACTATTTATGGTCATTCCTAGGGATTCCAGGGATTCCTCAGGATTTTTCATGACGTTTTTGTGTTTAAAACTTTTGTCCGATAAACACCATCATATAGAAACACTCAAATAAGATCACTGTGAGAATTCAATAATATCCAAATGTTTGTGGTTATCGGTTCCCAGTTCAAACCGAGTTTGAAACCGTTCCGTCAACCAAAGAATTTTGGAACCGCGAACCGAACCATTCGTTCGGTTCGGAGAAATTGCCGAACCGGAACCAAAACCGTCAGTTCAGTTTCGGTTCAAACTGGGTTTGGATCAGTTTGAGACCAAACCTTGGCAGCACTACAATAACCTACAAACATTTAAATATTATTTGGTTTTTATTGTGATTTTATTTGAGTGTTTCTACTAGGAGCCGCAAGAGAAACCGTCTATGCGCAAGGATGATGATATTAGTACAGCCACAAAATTCACATTCAAGTGTGTGTGCGATTTCATTGTCACAAAGCATAAAAATGAAATTGTAACTCAGCAGTCTTAAAGTACAGGATTATAGGAGTACAATGGTAGCTAAAAATCGAAAAATAACCTCACCATGGTGGAGAAATCAGGCGAGAGAATCCACACACGAGGCAGATGTAGCATAGCCACAAAACTGATGGTGTGCGCAATTTTCGATTTGTGGGCTAACACGTCGAAAAATCAATGTTGTGTCCTAGTAACATTGTGTTCACCATAGAATTTGGCACAAGACGTGCTGATATGATTATCTCATCATGTAATATTCACGTAGTGATTTTCATTTTAGCGTGTGTGCCGCGATGCTCAATATCTCGGCTAACGCATGCAGAAATCCGTATTGTGTACTAATACTATTTTTTTTCCTTGAAATTCTGCACAAGATGCACTGATATGATTTTTGTATCATGTATTATTCATGCAGTAATCTGAGTTTTTGTGCTTGTGCGTTCGCATTCTGCTTACATAATCACAAAAAATCGCGAACATGACATTGTAGGAGTTCAGCAAGGCCTAGTCTCCTACAAGGTTGAACTTGGCTCGGAAGGGGTTAGTGTCGAAAGGTTGGGATTGGGCTGTTGACTGTTCTAGGGATAGTATTTCCAAGAAGGGGGGGAATTCTGATGCTCCAAACCCTGGAGTGTCAGACTAAATACAAACATTGACAAAGGAAGTCACTACAAAGGACAAGTCTAAAGGCCTGTGCACTTTGGAGTGACGTACATGCATAAACAGAAACAGAAAAGGAAAGAACTAACTAAAGACAAACAGAACTAAACTAACTATGGAAGATGGCTTTGGGCCATTCCTCTTACAGACATGGTGGTTGATTCGCAAGATGTAACTTTGCATCCAGGCGCTCTGAAACACTTATACAGGTTGCATCCAGCAGCACGCAGAGTTGTTTCCGGGCCACTCAGAGTCCAGTATTCGACTGAGGATAAGATTTTAATATGAAACTATAAGCTTTGAAATATATTTTCATAGAGGTCTGAAAAATATTAGACATATTTGGAAATATGCACTGAAATGGCTCCAAACAGGTTCCAAACTGAAACCAAACTGATTGGAACAGTTTTGATTGGTTCTGGTTCAGTTCCAGGAAATCTCTGAACCAAACAATGGTTTGATTTGTGGTTCTGAGAAAAAGGCCAAAAACCAAACCAAACCAAACCTTGGCAGCACTAGTCCAGAGCAATATCTAAGGACCAAATTTAGAAAATTGGCTAATGTTATGTGCCCTGGAGCCTCTGAAATTCTTGATTTCTGAATTGAACATCTAATAGGGCTTTTGGAGGTCCTGCTGTGAGGCCAAGAATTTGGAAATAGGGTCAATGTACTATGTTTTTGCACCAAAAAAATGGCTATTTTCGCACTGATTATTCCTATTTTGGGATTAGACATTGGTAAGCATTAACCAGGGTCCTATCCGGAGTCTTGTTAGGATGAAGTCCTGACATGTTTGGCTGCTATTTGGATGTCAATATTTCCGACTCGAGAGTGGGCTGTTGCTCACTTGTTTACCACTACAATCGGGAGCATACCCATACCCACATATATCCCTCACCCATTGTCAGCCCTCATGCTACTTTTGACACAGATCCATCAGCTTTGTTCATCTCTCCCTCAGGCTCTTCCACTCTCATTTGCTCCTGTCCACAATTCTATTTCGGCACCCAGACAATATTGTGGCCATCAGCAGCGTGATGTGCTGGAGGCAAATGAGGCAAATGGATTGGCATGTATGTTACTGGAGAATGCGGCAAGGGAGATGCAGTGTGTGTGGTTGGGATGTGGTTTCCGTGCTTCGAGCTGGGCACGGCTCAATAAGGTATGCCATTGATTGTTAATATCCTTTCCAGGGATGTTGACCGAAACGGCTTCGCGCAGCATGTTGCGCAAGGCCACTGCGCAACACCAGCAGCTGTCTCTCGAAATGTGAGTCGGTTGTGCGCCACGTCTTCCATCGCGACCTGGCACTCATCCCAGTTACTTTATCGAGACTGTGCGAGGAGGTTTGGCGAGCCGGCCCTTCGTGTGCCGCTTTCCCAAATGCAGCCACCACGCATATTCGGAGGCCGACTACCTTGCAGACCATGTTGCAAGAGCACATCTGAACCCTCTGAAGCTGACATGCCCAGTACCTCGTAAGTCCTCGTCCTTCACGGCCGTCTGGCAACAGGTGCACTAAACAACTATGTCATTCGTGTGTAGATTGCACCAGTCGCGTGCCCTTCGGTGCGGTCCAGCTCCTTGTCAACCATCTCGCGCGAAGCCATAGCCAGACCCCCGATTCACTGCCCAAGCACGAACTCCGGCCCCTCTCGCCGTCTGCTTCTCTCCCGCTGCTCCCAGATGTGATACCACCCTGGCAGGCCCTCTCGCGAGTTCGGGTAGTGGGCTCGTCGCGCTTTTCAGTATCCCCCGAGTATGTCTCGAGACACCCCATTCCCATCCCGGATCCATTCTTCGGCGAGCACAAGCCACGCTGGTGCAGTTCGGACGTGGCATTTTCGACTCGGGACGACCTCCCGAAGGAGACGGCCGGAATACGCGTCGACTCGCGTCGAATTCTCGAGGGACGCGGGCTTGACGGCGATATTCCTCGGATGGCAGCATACAAGAGTGGCTCTATACGCGAATCTACAGGACTTGCCCGCTCGAAGAAACATTTTCGGCCCTCGAGCATTGGTATTCTCGCACTGGTAGACAAGATGGAGTACCTTCCGACGAAACAGCTCGCAGTAAAGTGGAGAATACTGGACCCGAGTTGCGACTCTGCGTGGTCTGACTCCTCTGTTTCTGATGATGATGATGATGGCGACGACGGCGACGACACTCCAAAGGCAGCGAAAAGGAGGAAGCTATGATACCTCAAGGATCACGGACCGTTCCTCGATACGCCTCGACTGCATTCATTATATACTTTTTTTTTTCATTGTTATATCCCGAGGCTAGATGTACTTTATCTGTCTCTATCCTCAATTATAGTTAATATATTCACCCTGGAGAGGTATCTTTTCCTAGATCCCCCAATGCTCTCTGGACTTCTAATTTCTCCATGACAGCCCGGTGAAGACTCGACTGGGCACGCGGCTTCGCCTTGGGCTTTGGAAGACCTGGTTGGACAGCCTGCGGTAAGGTCGCCGCAATAGTCGCAGACAGCGAGGGAACCGCAATCGGAGTGGTGAGCACAGTGGCGAGGTGACTCGGGACAATGATGGGCGTCGCGCGGGGAGGTGGAGGCCACTTTGGTATCACAGACCTGTTAGCAGCGGTGGTCCCACCCAAAGGGCTCGAAAAATAAGACTTACCCCTCGCCGAGGTTGGTTGAAATGTAAGGCAGCCCAAGGTGGATAGTCTTTCTCCAGCCGGATGAGATGATCCTCGAGCATCTTGACGCGCATTAGTAAATCCTCTGGTGGTGAAGGAACTACGAAGGAAAGGGCCGCATGAGCGAGATTGAGGAAAGGAAGCCGAGAGCTAACCAACAACGCACTATATCGGACGCTGAGGTGATTTTCAACACTATTGAATCTCTCTTCTAGACCTGGGTGTCGATCCATTATAGTTTTCGTCAGCTCGAGCTCGTCGCATCCATTAAGCCTCCTCAATCCTCCGTTCCCTTGACCGACGTCGTTTCGCGGGTCCTTCTCAGCGACCTTTCCCCGGATGGTCCGACTGAGTGGCCCCTCGTCGTTTTGCGCAACGTCATACTTCATTTGGATATCTCTATTGAGTTGAACCATGTCTGTGCGAGCGCAAGTTGGCGAGGCTTGTAAAGCATCCTCCGAGGGATCTGAGACTCCTTCGGGCGCGTCGCTTAATTTCCTGCGTTTGCTAGGATGAAGCTGTTTGAGAAATTCCTCTCGGTTGCTCTGGTCCGATCGAGCGCGGTTCTGCGCCAGAAACGTGGATATCGAGTGATTTACCTACGGGCCGACGTGTTAGTCAGGTATCAGGCTGAAGACTCGGCGGACGTGAGGTGGGATATAGACTATGGACAGCGTACCGAACTCCGAGACTCCGAGTCGTACTTTTGAGCAGCAACATAGTCGAGCTTCCGGGCCTCAAGCTCTCTTTCCGGCTGACCCGGTTTAACCTGACCCAATTGCTAAAAGGCGAGGACTAGCGTCACGTTAGGGACAACGCGCAGAGCTGGAAAGCCGCACCATGAGATCCTTCATCAGGTTTCCGATAGCAGCAGGCAATCTTTGCTTCTCGAATTCGCTGTTCATAACGAGTATATCGGTTTCGAATCCGCGTCTGGCTTCAACCAAACCTGCCTATGCACGCTTGGCGGAGTTGATTCAGCATAGTGTTAAAACAAGCAAACGAAGACAGACGGAGGGCCACATTATCGAGAAAGTCCATGATTACTCGGTCCCATTGTTTTGCAAATGCCCTTTGTTTTCCTTTCTTCTTGACCTTTGGTTTAGAGGGATCAACACCAGCCGTAGATGACGCAGGCATACTTGCGGTCCCATCCGACATATTCGATGTTGACTCGAGATGATCGTTGCTCGGCACAAGCTGCACTCTAATTTTTACTTCCGGGAACTGGCCTTCCGACCATGGCCAATACTATATGCTTTCCAAGCTCCCAATTTCCCAAAGCGAAATAAAACTACAGCACTGCAGGGTATCAAAATCTAGCTCTTCTTGGGGAAGCCATCCGAACCCAGGAGCGACTCTTCGGCATCCAACGCTCTGGGGCCATCCCCAACCCGTGTATGGATCAAATTTTTGACCGCCCCTTGCTCAAACTTCTTCGCCACCGCAGGGTTAAATCCTTCAGGGAGAGGAAGCTCCCCGGGTACGCCCTGGCCCTTGGCATACAACGAGAACGGGTCGTTGAACGCTTGGGATTGAGGGAAATAGGTCATGGTGAGATTGACAATCTCGCGAAGGTTGTGCTGTAAGGCGTAGATGACCGCATTAGGGCCGGCGTCGTAGGTGTAGGCAGCTTTGATTCCTTTGCCTGCAGCCACGGAGGCGCGGTTGAGCTCGACAATGAGCGCGATGATTGATCGAGATACGTCATTCATGTAGAAGATAGGTGGGTCGGTGTCCAGTGCGACAGCATGGAACTGGTTCGAATCTTGCATAGTGATTGTCGCGAAGGTGTCAAAGTCCTTAGCCGTAATGGCCTTCTTGATAGCGTCCATGCGAGCCGGAACAACGTGTTTGATTCGGTGCTGAAGGAGCTCGGATGTTTGGACTGTACGCTGCATGCCAGCGGTAGATGATGTGCCTTTCTTGTCGTCAGAGACGACGCAAATAAGCGCGTGCATCTCTGGCCAATGCGATTGAGGGGCAACTTCAACTGCAAATGAGTCGGACCCGTCTGCTTTGACGCCCATTTCCCATGCAACAAACCCTCCAAAAAGGGAGCGGCAGGCAGAGCCAGAGCCCTGGCGCGCAATGCGAGACAGTGCGCTGGGCGTCACCGGAAGCGCGTATAGCTGAGCAAGCGACGCGACCAAGGCTGCAAAGCCTGATGCGGACGAAGCAAGACCAGCTGCAGTAGGGAAATTGTTGAAAGAGGAGATGTGGACGTGGAAGGTCGAGAGCTACAGACAGGGATCGTCAGCACAAATAATAGAAATCGAGCCGGCACCACTAATGTGGAACTATACTCACTTTTGGTGCATGAGCGTCCTTCGCCTCAACTTCTTTTCTCAAGGTCTTTAGTTCGGCGATGCAGGTTGCCATTCGCCCGCCCTCTTTGATCTCCTCCTCCGTTCCGTTGAGCCAGAGCCTGTCCTTCTCGAATGAGGCGTCCGCGCGAGAGGTTGTGGTGGAACGTAAGTGGTCTTGGTCCAGGGTCACGGAGAGTGACGAGTTGGTAGGAAGAATAAGCTTTGTGTCGCGCTTTCCCCAGTATCTGTATGGGGTGAGATGGTGTAAGGGGATATAAAAGTGCGGCGAAGACGGGGGCTACGCGCTTGATACACGCGATATTCACAGGTGCCGACGCAGTCGCTTGATAAACGGCCATGTCTGCTGCAATAGATCTTTCAAAGATGAAGAAGATACTCTGGGGAGGAAAAACAGCAGCTGGCAGCTTCGAGGTGGGGGAGCCAAAGATGGTCCGATATGGCGATATGGCAAGTATATATACACTGTAAATAGAAGCACAGCTCGCGTCTCCACCTCCGCGTATACTCAACACCAGCCAAATTTGAGGGCATCGTATCTTTCTCGATCCGAAAAAGACGATTCAGATCGCCGCCCCTCATGAGTCAGGAAATAAGTGCAATCGATTCCGTTTATGTATTTTCTACAGGAACTTATCTAACTTTGACTAAAAGAGCAGGAAAATGATTGCTTACAGTGGCTTATGAGCACCGTCATCCCCCACCATCTGGGGCGGCCCCCATCATTTGGGACGCAGCGATCTGATTGGCTTAGAGCCGCTTGCCTTACCATATTTGGTACGACAATATCTCTGGTGTCTCCGGGTACGTAGGTGACCTGAGGGCGCGCATGATGCTTGAGGCCTTCAGTGGGTTCTTTAGGTTTTTATCCCCATGTTTGCTGATTCGAGAGTCCGCTGATTTTTATTGCTACCAAGCCGCGATATAGACGCTCCTAGACGGCGGAGATCAACACGGAATCCTGATGAGGCCAGATGGGAGCGAGCTCTCAAAACAACCAGAGCTCTCCGTTACGGTGCATCGGGCCATAGTCAACTAGAAGAGCACCATCATTGAATGGCCGAGATCAGATCTGAATGCATGGGCGTCAGTAACCGACATCAGCAGCGCAAGATATTCAACTTCTCGTCAGCGAGAAAATATTTTTTAGAGCTCATCAATCTTTTTACAGGAGAGCGAGTTGGATGGCACAAAACAAAGACGACAGTGGGACTAGTGAAAGTATGCTAGAGGATGAGGCGATAGAGAGCGTTCAAGCCTGCGCGGGATTGTTCTCGGCGAAGTATTCGTGAGAGCTATTAGCAAGAGAGCGAAGACGAGTGTCAGTCCTGGCTGTGGTGAAAATACTGGAAACACGGGAGGACGCACTCGGCATTAGTAATGGCTAGCGCTGGGCTTTGATTGGCAAGGTCTTTGCACGAAGGCTGCGTATAAGTAACATCGTCGGTACCTCCGTTATTATTGAAGTGAGAGGCCCTAAATTTGAATAAGTCAAGATTATAAAGTAAAAGATCGACGTCCGAGGAGGAAATCCTTACTCGTGAACGACAGTTCCAGCTATGCGATTAAGATAGAACGGCAAGCAGGTCAAGGTCGTGTCAAGGTCGCACATTGATAAAAGCGGACCTTTAGAATCGGTTCCTGTGAGGGGCGCCCTCCAGAATGCACCACAGAATGTAATGTAGCCAAAGTTATCCTTTTGGACGTAGGCGAACAGATAGGTGGCCGTGCAGGAGCAATCGTATCTATAGAAGGGATACGTGATAATAGGCCTTCGCTAGCCGGATTCAAGGAGGACTTACGTGAATGTGGTGAAATCGTTGCCAGCGATGCTCTAAATTCGGAGGCATTAATCATGAATAAAGGAGCAAAACGACCAAGTGTAGCGGTACTCACCTGGAAATGAGATTGAACCGTGCTATGGCGCTCAGTATCATACGCGCCGAACCAAGTCGTATATCTGTCCGTTGACGCCGTGTTTTTGGTCAAATACGCCGATGCGCCTTGGGCGTAGCTTGCAGCCTGGATGATTGTGCTCCCGATACTGCTTTGTTGATCCGAAGAGCAGCTCACATAGTTCGCGCGCTTGGCGAACCTGACTGGGCGAGGAGCAGCCTGAACGGCAGCAAGGTTCCCCGAGATCGTGGCGGATGCGGGAGACGAGACGGTGGCCTTGATAGAGACGAAATTTCCGGACGCATCTATGTGGGTGAAGGTGTCGCGCGCGCGGAAGTTGTAGATGCCGGCACCAGCAGCTGTGAAGTCGTATCGCGTAGAAACTGCCAGTGGCGCATCAGCATCAGCTTTAAGAAATGAACGGATATGGATAGGCAGCAAGACACGCACGGTCATGGGTGTGCTCGACAGCCTGACCCGGAGCAAGAATCGTGGCATGATTGGCTTCAGCAGCGAGCGCCGGCGACCATTTGGCCTACAGAGTTTGAGCGAAAAGAAGTCAATAGGCGTGGGCACCTAGGGAGCATAAATGAAGGTAAAAGCTAACCATGATTCCGCTGAACTTGGGTCGGGTGGTACCGTCGGCCTTGACGACTAAGAACGTGTCGGTAGCCCATTCGGGGGTAAGGATGGAGAGTGGGTCGTGGAGGAGGGTGAGGTTTTGATCGCCAGTGTTGCGAAGCGTCGTCGTAACCTTGAGGTTGGCAATACCATCGATGTTCCCGGGGCCTAGGTCAAAACCCGACGCTAAAAAATGACCGGGCATGATACGAGCAGATGGGAGACACACCGGAAACTGCGAGCGACAACGACGGGGCAGCCGCGGCGATGGAGGACGCAAGGAGAGAGACGATAAGAGCGCGAGACAACATTGGAACAGATGTGAGAGGAGGTGAGAGGCTGTCGATGGCGAAAATTCCTGCCCAAGGGCCTGCTTATATGCATTTTGTGTGTACGGGGGGAGAACTCAAAGAGGGTGGCCGCTGGGTTTCTTTGGAGAAAGCCTGAAACTTGGGGAGGAAGGAGTATGTAGACGTACGGACGCCGTTACCCGGATCGCCAGTG
Organism: Botryobasidium botryosum FD-172 SS1; assembly: GCA_000697705.1. NCBI lineage: Eukaryota > Fungi > Basidiomycota > Agaricomycetes > Cantharellales > Botryobasidiaceae > Botryobasidium > Botryobasidium botryosum. The sequence continues at coordinate 1,630,639 of KL198016.1, read as the reverse complement.
TCGGACTTGGCGTGATGAACTCTGCAATTGGAGTCTAAAGCGAAACCGCGGAAGGGCCGTGTAAATTCGTGATAAGCGTATTCATATTCGCTGTACGACAGCTGGAAGGGGGCCAAACAATTTCAGGCGATCTGGAAGAGTCTGGAGTCATGTGGGAGGAGCGGAGGAGCGGCCAACTTCAAATATGCATGGCTTCGATGGGGTCGGAGGGTTGCCAGGTGAATTGCGGGTGGGACGCAGTAGGTTTCCCAGCCTCGATTAACGAATTTCATTTTGTCAAGGTTACTTCAATTTCCCAAGGAAAGCGCCAGCGCCAGCGCGTACGTGGCATGCCCATGAAAACGTTCTGCGGTTCGGGACACAAAATAGCTTGAGCAGTTGCGTACGAGTCTACACGTTTGGGGCACCGAAATGCTTTTGGAATGATTTTTTTTTTGCCATTTCTGATTCGAGGACTCTGGGCAGATCCTAAGAGATTTGCTGATCCCCCAGTGAAAGTTCAAGAAGGATTCGTTGACATAGATTGGAATGGACGGGGTTCCTACTGAGACGCCCTCGACGGACTGCGTAAATGCAGGAAGCCAAAGTATATGAGAGTTGTTTGTGACAAGACAGACTGCCGATTTGAAAGCCTGTCCAATCTAAAAACTTCTGAGAGAAATCACGGGTGCGCGGAGACGCTGTAGCTGGGTGTCGCGCACTGCGCAGATCCGTTCCATGTGCGTTTCCAAAGGCTTGGCTGTCATTTGCAGACGGGAAGTGGCATATTTTACGCGGTTCGATTTGGATCATAGGCAGAAGAGGCGGAATGGGGGTGGTGCATTGAACTCAAAAAAACGACTTCGCGACGAGATGACCGTTTTAACTTGAAGGCTTGGTGTTGAAAAGGCTGTGCTTCTGTGGGCTACAGTTTGTACCCCTCGCCATCACGATTCAATACTCAACACCATTCTATCAACCCGACAGCCACCCGACAGTCAAAGCCGATCTACGCCGTCTGATTCCATTCCCAAAGATTATGTCAACCCTCCCTTTTGCGCGCATGCTGATGAGCAAGGGGGGACCTTCCCTATGGAAATGGTCGCGAGCGTCTTGTGCCCGCCAACCTCCTTACCAAATCTCGCGCGCTGCAAGCTTCAGCACGCGTCGTTTATTCAGTATACCCGCTAGCCGGGCGGACTCTCCGTACATCAAGGAAGAAGATATGATACCCACTCTTCCGCCTCGAACGGCTGCCAAGACTTACCCGCCCCTCGTTTCCCAAACCGAGCTAGAAACTTATCTCACGCCACTTTACCGTGCTGGTTGGTGGATATCTGAAACGCACGGCCATCTAAAACCCTCAAAAGAAGGCAATCCGGTCACAGTCCCAGTTTCCCAAATGAGCCGGCAATATGAGCTCAAATCATTCAAATCAGCAATCCAGTTTGTCAACGATCTCGCGGCTATATGTGCAGAAGAGCGGGTGAGCAATCTTTCTGCTAGTGCGACACGGGGCCATTGAGGTCTTACCAAGAGACGAACCCTTTATACCTAACCGCAGCATCACCCAATATTCTCCGTTGACTTCAACAAAGTCTCCGTTCATGTATTCACGCACACCGCACACCCTCCCCCCACTTCCAAACCCACGTCCCAACCTCATTCGATCCCGGGAATCACTTCTCGCGATTTACGATTTGCGACCCGTCTCGAATCGCGTTTTCGGTCGTACCTGGAAGCCGGGAATGCGGTCCAACCGGACGTTGGTAGTAAGGGTGGTGAAATGTGGCAGCCCGTATCTGTTCACGAGCTTCACATTCCAATTCGGATAGAAGGTAGCGAAACCCTCGAGGCGTGGCAATGTCCATACATCTGAGCTCCTTGTAGAACCAAGTAGGCAGTTGCCCGCTGTCGAATCGATATGATCGCCAAAGTACGGATCGATTAGAACATAGGCTTGATTTCTTCCTTTGAATAGACCACACCCACAATTGAAAAAAGAGAGCTTACAGCCCAAGAAGTGAAGCTCGAGTCATATCCGTACATTTAGGTGCAAATTACTCAACTTGCAAAAATATAATTGAGCAAAAATATGGTATAGAAGATACTCAGGCGAACCGAGCTTTGAAAAATTCGTAAACGCGGCAATTGTGAGGGCACAACACGGAATTCTCTAGTAAAAGGCGAGAGAATTGTTCGTTCTGCGGCACCCTCTGCCGCTGGAATACTCATGTTCACTTTTTGACTAGGTGCTCAGAACATTGCATTTCATGCGGTATTGTGGGCCGCACCAAAACTGACCCTTAAAAGATGAATATATTTTATATCATGGAAACCTGCAGTCTTGCCTTGGTGTCTTCATCCTAAACTGCAGGTCTTTCTGTACTATCGTCTGGCAGATAGCCTAATAGCATGCATTGCACAAAGTACGCTGGGACAGGAGTACAGATCGGATACACTATTAAGATATTCTACTCGCTCTTCTTCCTCTTCCCAGCAAATCTCTTCTTCAGAGCGGCGACCATCTTGACGAACCTAAGCATTGGCGAGCAAACAACCATAATTGCTGAGTGTCTGAGTCATGATCAGGAGCCACCACAGATGACAGGACGTACCAGAACCAATTTAGCAGATTCAGTGTAATGTTCCCCAGTCCGACCGAAATCAGACCAATCGACGACACTTGCCCCCGCACGTCGAAGAGTGTCTGGAACAGCTGGTAAGACTGGATGGTAGATGAAGGAGTTAGCTTGGCTGTCACAAACACTCGAAACGGTGCTCACAATGTAGGCTCCATAACACAGTCGCACGGCGAAGAAGGTGCCTAGAAGAAGTACGCCGTTCACTCGCTGAAGAATACCGCCGGTGCGACCGGTTTTGTCTAGAAACCTGCAGTGTGGCGGGCCTGTGAGCACGCGATTGCGTGGACGATGATGGTCGGTACGTACCAATGAATGTTCAAGAATGGTGTGGAGAGTTCAAAAAGGAGTGCGCGCGGTGCGTAGTACGCGATGAACGGGCGCTGATATACGGATGTTAGGGCATAGTATGGCACTCAAAGTCTTGACAGCTCACATATAACGGGGTAAACGTAGCAAGAGACGCGATGCCGTGGATGATAAACCCAATATCTCCTTTGCCAAGTATGGACTCAAATGTGTCCCATAGAAAACTGCGTATAGCATGAGCAAAGCAAGCTCGAAACGCTGAGAACGACAGTATACATACTATCTAAAGTATTTCGTATATATCAGCAACAAGGGCTTGTAGGCTCGAGAGCGACTAAACGTACCCGTTGGCAACAGAGCCCAGAGAGCCCACCGCCTCGTCCCACCCAAACGCCCGATCCCTATTCAGTGCGTCCTTCCCCAGCGACTCGCGAATCATGGGAAGCATCACAAGCACATGCGCGACGCTCACGACTCGGACGTGCCACTCATGCTGCGTCCTTTTCGGCAGCGTCGCATATGAGCGTGAGACCAGCGGTGCAACATAGGGAGAAACAAGCTGGACAGCCCAGAAAAAGAGCGCAGATGACGCGACTGTTCCAAAGTGGTCTGGGAGGTGCGGCAGAGAGAGTAGTCTGGCGAGGGGGAGCGAGGCTGGCAGGAGACCGACGCGCAGGGTATCTTGAAGGGCGTGAAGATACGAGACCATTGCGTCTCGGGTTTCAGATTTCACAGATTTCGAGCCGATGTCGTTGACGCAGACGTCGTCGCCGTAGATGATACCCCCTAATCTGTTTTAGCGGGAGCATATAGTGGCGGCGTGGTGGCGGCAGCTCCGAGGAGTTTTTACCGCTGACACCGGCACCGAGGGCGGGTTCGATCGAGGGCAGAGATCGAATACTTGACCGCTGGTGACCGCAAGGTGACCGGGCCACCACCGTACCTCGTCCTGTCGTGCCCGATGCCCGAGTCGCAAATCCGAGGACTGACAGAAGTGTCGGAAACAGATCTAGAGCCAGGTCCAATCTCCTCGAGCATAGTGTCCGGCAACCAGCAAAAAAAAAAATATTATATGACCTGGCGCTATATTTACTGTCGAGAGAATATTGCCTATGGGGACGGTTGTGAATGCACGCTGACAAGACAGTAGTGGTACACGATGGAATTGGGCTCCCGAGACCATGAATATATGGTGCAAGCAGCAAGCTGGCTGCGAGCTTTTAGAGGCGCAGAAGGCCCCCCTTTAAATTCACTGCCTTGGTGTCTTTCTACCCTTCTATTGCTATCAGGCCCTTTCCACCTCTGAGATCATCAGCTCTCGAAGCAGCTCAACATCATTTTCAACACCCTCAAGAGCAATTTTCTCCGTCTCCACGCCGTCCTTCATATGACCCTCGTTCTTGCTCCCCGCGAGCGGAGTGACACCCCATTCCTGCGCGAGCCTGAAGATCGCCTGCGCCGGCGTGCACGACAACTTGCGCGAAATCGACAGAATCGACGGGTGCTGGAGGAGAGACGGCGATCCGGATAGCGTCCAAAACGACCTATGCATCAGGTCAGTAAAAGCCCAGTTATTCCTCCCAAAAGCAAGAGAAAGCAAGAGAAAGAGAGAGAGAAAGTGGATCAGCCTCACTCATAATGAATCCCCTCGTTCCGACAATACTCCACAACATCCCCATCCCACACATTCCCTTCATACCACCTATTCTGCACAATATCCACCCCGCTCCCGCCCTCCGCTGCCAAAAGCCGCAGCACACGCACATCATACACATTGCTCACACCAATGAGCCGCACCTTGCCCTCGTCCCGCAGCGCGACGAGCGTGCGCCACGCCTCGAGGGTCCGCGCATCCGTGTTGAGCGGGGAGTGCAGGAGGTACCCGTCGAGATACGTCGTGCGGAGGTTACGCAGGGACGTGGAGAACGAGGCGCGTACTTGGGCCTGGACGGCGTCGGAGGGGTCGTACGGGATCGGCTGCGAGCGATCTTGGCCGCCGATCGGCGTATATCTGTTCCAGTGTCGTGTCAGGCAGGGATGGGGTACGGGGGTGATCTCGTGCGAGCGGCCACGACCCGGTCACACGAGGCGGCGAGCAACTATGTACTTACTTTGTTTGGAGGAAGAGATCCTCCCGCTTGATGATATTAGACTCGTAGAGCGTCCCTAGGGCGCTTCCTACCAGATCTTCGCTATATAATTTAATGATGTATATATTGAAAGCACCACGTTTAACAACGCCCCGCACAAAAGCACGCCTATTATTATAGAAACCACCCACCGATAGTGCTTTGGCTGGCACGCCGTATCGATCGCGCGGAAGCCCTGTTTAACGGCCTTGACAATAAGATCCGCAGTGTGTTCTCTCTTCCTGGTTAGCGGTGATGATGCATTGATGCCGCGTCGGCGATCGCAATAACACGGTGATACGACGAGGCCCGCGAGTGCCGGTGTAATGTGCAATAATGTGCAATGTGCGCGTGAGCTCCAAGGATCAGGCAAGGACGAATCAAGGAGACTGAGCCGACCAGGCCGTTCCGTATATGATCTTTGGAAATGGATGTGCCATGGCTAGACTCTAGAGCTGGAGCTGGGGCTTGGCTGGGGTCCAGGATGAATGCAAGATGAACGTGTGATGGACAAGAACGGAGTTATGAAATATGCGAGCAAGTAGGTACCCCAGAATCGAAATAAGGAGTTCGGTCTGCGCGGTGGACGGTCGAGCGGAGCCGGTCAGCGGGCACTGGGGTAGGCGCCTGGCGCAAGTTGAAGTACTGTTGCGAGTGAGTACTTGAGTTAGATGGGCGCTACCTGGGCGTTCTGAGCTTCTATGTGACCTGTCGACCCCCTTTGGTACCAGCTAGTTGAACAAATCGGCGTATGGGATATGAATTATAATATATGAATCCAGAATCCAGACGGTGGTTGCGAGCAAGGACTCCGAGCGCTGCGCATGCGGATTGGGATGAGATGACATCTCCGGGGTTGCCAAGTGGTCCGAGTCGGGTGCTAGCTGACTGCGGAGATACACCTTCGAACTTCTCGCCGTTTGAGCGTCCATCCCTGGCTCGCAACAGACCGCAGACCGGACAAGATCTACGTAGCTACTCGAGCGACCACACCCTCTACTAGTATACTCGCCGATATCGACTTCTCGAAATGGACCACGGCATGATGGATCACGGCGCAATGGGCCACGGCGCGCACGCAGCGGCTGCGAGATGCAAGATGTACATGTAAGTCGCACGCTACCCTCCGAACACACGCCTCTATGCGTACTTCAGTGCACCCCACGCAACACAAACCCACACGAGCGCATGCTATACATATGTCCAGACTCTGACCACACAAGTAATTCTGCTCTCCTCGCAGGCTATGGAACACCAACATCGTGGACACATGCATCGTGTTCGCCGAGTGGCACGTGCGCTCGACGCTGACCTTCCTCCTCTCCCTCCTCGCCGTCGCCGCGATCGGGGTCGGGTACGAGTGGCTCCGCGAGGCGCAGCGCAAGTTTGACCTGCACGTCGCCACCCGCCTCGTCCAGAAGCGGAACGCGAATGCCGCGGGCGGATCTTCCAGCGGGTTGGGTGGCGCGGAGAGTCCGGGGGAGGAGGCGTTACTTATTGGGAGGGCGCGCGGACTGTGAGTGCTGCTGTTGATATCGCTACTACGGCGTGTTCTCATTTGAACTTTTTGTCACAGCACGCGCTTGAACATCCACGTCCGCGTCCTCCGCGCCGCGCTGTACGGCGTCAGCGTCTTCGTCTCGTTCTTCATCATGCTCATCTTCATGACATACAACGTGCGTCCCACTGTTTATTGAATATCGAGTACTGAATGCAGAGTATTGACCGAATATTGTACTCAGGCCTACCTGATTTTGGCCGTGGTGGTGGGCGCTGCGGCAGGACACTACGTTTTCAACTCGGAGATGGACCCAGAGGCTATTTTGTCGGGCGCGACGTCTGGGAAGGGCGTGTCATGCCATTGATATCAATGCATTCACAGTGGGTTTGAGGGATGCCATGTACGACTAGAACTTGTGCTTTCGTTTTGGATGAATATATGCATCGCCAAAATCCTTGGTTTACTTTCTCGCATCACTGCAAACACGCATATATGCACGAAAGACTGTGTTTTCGAACACGAGCAGGTACATCGGGTTACAGCAACACGAAGAATAAGGGTTAAGGATGATGGTACGATATGGACTACTTCAACCCGAGAGAAGAAGACAAAGCTCCGGCCGTCGATGAATGCGCGGGCCATGATTACGCATCGTGGATCTCCTCGTCGTCATCGTCGTCGTCATCATCGACGGTGTCGAGCCCGGCCTTCTTGCGAGCTTCTTCAGACGCGTAGTCGATTTTCTGGGCGGTGGCGCGAGCGGAGCGGCGGGGGCCTGGCAAGATGACGCTGGGATCGATGGCAGAGTAATCCTCCTGAAACCCCACGGAATGGAAGGAAGATGAATTAATGAATTCAAGAGGATGGGATGATTGACCGGGGGGCGGAGACGCACCATTTCCTCATCGTCGTCGTCTTCTTCGCCTTCGGCATCTTCTTCCTCTTCCTCGTCATCCTCGTCGTCGTCATCGTCCTCCATGGAGACGTCGGGCTCGGTGGATTTGCCCTTGCCCTTGCCCTTGCCTTTGGAGGGAGAGGACACGACGGGGGCAGCTGCGGCGGCGTTTTCGTCGGCAACACCAGCAGTAGCACTAGCAGTACTGCAGCCGGCGGTAAGTATCAGTCACATGACTCATGCACAAATAGGAGCGGGACGGACGTGGGGAGCGTGGACGCGTCGTTGGACATGACTCGACTCGGCGTGTTTTTAGAATTTACAGATCTGGCGTACGGCAAGGAGACGAGTAGCTCGGGAGCTGGGAGCCGAGATGGATGTTGGATGCCTGGTGTTGGCCGGCGACGCGTCTTGATTCGGGGCGGAGCTTGAGCGGATTTGAAACGCACCACGTGGAGTGCCGCCGAGCTGGCGGTCGCGCGAGCCCGACTCCCGAGACGCCGAGACGTGTCTCCGTTTCAGGAGGTGCGATGACAAATGGGCGTGTTATCAAGTTTATTATCAACCGATTATCGAGAGCTTACATGGGGCTGGTGCGGCTTATTAATCTGGAATGGGGATCTTGTGGCGTGCATATCAGAGCGATTCAAAGAAGCCGCGGTGGCACGGTGTGTGCCCGCCGCATGCTGATATAGGCGCCCGTGGACGTGCCCGTGGGCTGTCGCAAGTACACGATGAGACACGGTGAAGACATGGGTGTGCGTCAGCCTGGATGAGACAGTGGGTGCTACGTGGATATATGATTCAGTCGGAGGGCCGGACGAGTCAAACGCGGTCGAGTGGCACCTTCTGTGCAAGTCAGAGACGCGGGCAAGCCGGGGCTTCTGGCCGCAACCTCCGAGGCCGGCGACCCACCGCGTGGATAGGGACGCTCATCTTACTCAGGGTGGACACCCATCCATCCATCCATCCACCCATGGCTCATCCGTATATAAGCAACGCGGGCCTCTGGCTGCGCGCTGCCCCTCCTCCAGCCTCCGCTCTGCCGTGCCCCCTCCACCCACCATGAAGACGCCGCCGTCGCCCGCCGTCACCCTCCGCCTCTCCTCCCACTCCTTCCTCGACACCATCCTCACCGACACCCACACCCCCGTCTACTCCATCGAGACTGACCGCGCAACCACTGTCCTCTGCCGCTGCACCCCCCACGGCCTCGCCCGCCTCGCCACCGTCAACTGGCCCGAGGGGCTCGTCAGGGGAAAGGGCAAGGCCCGCGAGGCAGTCCCCACCGTCGACTTCGACGGCCGCACCCTGTCTGCCCGAGAAATCTTGCGTCCCGCTTCCATCCCGTGCCCGTTAGTAGTACACGCAATCTTCACTTTATCCTCCGAGGCTTACCCTCTTTGCAGGCGCAGTACCCACAAGTTCCGCGCTGCAGGCCACCCCCATTCATTCAAGTGGTACAAGTCGCACGGTGTCTGGCAGGTCCGTCTTCTCCCCTTCAGTCCCTCATTTACTATATTCATCGACCCTGACATAATCATCCGCCCTCTCATTAGTGCAAGTCGCGTGCTGGCGCCCTCGTCGCTCTTCTCGATCCACGCAATCTTACCGCGCCCCTCCGCCTCAACATCTACCCCGCTGCCTCCCTCCACGAAGAAACATACTTTGACATCGACGGCACGCACACCCCCGACACGCAGCTCGTCGATATGCTCGTGCTCACCGCTCTGCTTCTCGTCACCCCCACAGATGCCTGGAGCAGGATGACGCGAACGAGGGCGCGTAGCGCCTCGACGGAGGGTGTGTTGGATTCAGAGTTGACCTCGCCCGTGTCCCCGTCGACATCGGAGGGGAGCGAGACGGCGCCCTCCACCCCCGTGGAAGAACGCTCGCCTACCCCAGAATACTTCCGCGAGGACGAATCGACGCAGGATTATACTCCGTATTCTCCATCCGATACCACGTCAACGTCCATGTCGAACCCCTATTCTCCATTTTCTCCCTATTTGCCGTACTCTCCGTCCGATGCAACATCGATATCGACGGCGTTCGACTCCTATCTTCCGTATGACGAGCCTCCTCCCCCTTATTGGCCCGCCAGCCCCTCCGCGAGCTCAAAACACCACGAGGCCTTTGCTAGCATCCCCGCTATTCCCGTCGATGCCGCCAATGCCGTTAATCCCGCCGATGCCGTACCCATCGTGCGCAGACCGACCCGGGTAGCCCGGCGTCGCACCCTCACGTATCATGTTATCAACACAGATTGATATCCTAATACGATCGTGCCCCAGTTTCTTTTCTCTCTCTCTCTCTCTCGTTGCGTGTTCCGCTTGGCTGCGGCCACGTTTCCCCCCAATATCTCGGCCCCCGTCCGTCCCTTCTTTTCCTTTTCCTTTTCCTTTTTTTGTCATTATTCCCTTCTGCACATGCATTGTACACACCCCACACGTTCAGTCTTTCTGTCCATCCATCCACCCATCCCCTTTTCTTCCTCACGTAGTACACCCCCATTCTAGCCCCTGAATAACCATAATGTACCCACGATTCCATGTCCATTTATCTTATCTTATTGGAATACTGCGCAGTCGCAGACCTTACAATACTCGCTTGACTACATGCACGCGTGCGATTACTATTGCAATGTGTGGGTACAAGAAAATCAACAACACCCGCCTAAATCACCTTTCTTTCCTCTACAGCCCCTGCATCTTCTATATCTCAGTACCTTGCGAAATGAACGACAACACGAGAAAACGAGCGACGACAGCGATACGTGTGCAGCGACCATTCGTGCGAATAATTAGTACGATACGATCAGACAGACCAAGTACCAAATGGGACGGATCGGGCGATCAGGACCTGACAACTCGTCAGCATTTGAATACGCACACACTCTCCTCTGCACGGAGATACTGATAGCAAGAAAAAGGGAGGGACGGTGTACGCACATTTTGTATTGTATGACCGACGACGTGGGATGCGCCCCCTTCACCTCGTACGCGATGCTGATGTCTAGATCCCGGTTGTTCCGCGCGTTTGGCGCGCACGTGATCTCCCCCGTGATCGACTCGCCCTCCTGTACGTCCAGATATGTGGTTACGTTAGTCAACATAGAGAAAAGATAATTGAGGCCGTAGGAAAAGCACGTACGCTTATTGTTATCGTGTCAACAGTGTAGAAGACAGTCTGTCTGCAGTATCAAGAAAGTGTGTGAGCGGCTTCGCGCGACAGGGTTCACATTGATATCAAATACGCACTTCCAGTGTGTGTACTTGGCGTGTGGCCCGGTGCTAAAGTTGACTGGCTTGTGCGCGTGGCCGAACGAGATGTCGAACCAGCCCAGGAACGCGTGCACGACTGAATTCCTCCTCAAGTTAGTGAAATCCGACCACACATTGGCATTGGGCATTAGGGCAAGGAGGAACACATACAATCGTTTCGTGTCGCCTTGAGCGAAAATGGCGCCTTGAACGTTAGGTCTTCTTTCCTCGCCGTCAGGATATTGATGCGCTGTACGGGGAAAAAAAAATTGAGATGATAAGCTGAGGGTATGCAAGGGGGCCGGCGTCGAGACCAGTGAAGAACCAACCTTGATTTCGCAGGGATCGGTCACCACGGCTTTTACGTCCACGGTGTCGACAAGCGGCTCGCGGAGCGCGATGTCTTTGATGCAGCTGTAGTCGAAGCCGTACACGTTCTCCCAGACTGGCATTGAATTTTTAGGATTTGCAGAGTGACTGCGAGGGAGGGAGGGAGGGAGAGCGCACAGTTAATCTTTTCGTCTTTGTAGTCTTGATCCTCGATGGCGGCGAGGTACATGACCGCCGTATCTGGAAACATCCGTCCGTCGGGAGCCTGGTCGGACGGGTAGTATGAACAACGATGCTGGGGGTGAGAGGAAAGGTAGAGGACGAACGAGGTAGCGATCTCGTGCAAGCAGGACCGTGTCCAGCATGCTCTCATATAGACTGCAAAAAAATGCCGTCAATTTTCAGACGACGTCCTTCCTCATCTCACGAGAACACTGACAGGAAATACCCCATCCACTCGCTCACGATGATATCAAACTGTTGAATTGGGAGCTCGACGTCCTCCAGCTTTCCCTTCACAAGCGTGATGACTACGTGACAACGAACGGCATCAGAGATCCGACGCAAACTCATTCTCAGTGCATTGCAGGTGAGTAACAGGGAGACGGGGGATCACACCATCTTTGAAGCCGTTTGCTTCGATAATTTTTTGCGCTTGGTCAATTATATTGGACATATCGATCTATGAAATGAAAGAAAAGGATAGCGCGTGAAGGGCCGGGGGGCGGGGCGATCCGAGAATTGAGAGCGGTGCGGGAAGAGGGGGTGCGCGATGCGACGTACGCCAACGACGTGCTTTGCGCCGGCCTTGGCGGCGAACATGCTGAGGATGCCTGTACCGCAGCCAACGTCCAGCACGGTCTTGCCCTTGAACAGGTGGGGGTTGCCGCACATCGCGTTGCGGTACGATCCAGTGCGCACAGAGTCCTTTAGCATTTCCTCATGGATACCTACATAACAGGTACTTTTAGCAGTGAAAAGCAGAATGATACAGAGGATGTGCCTACCGAAATGTGCGTATGAATCGGCATAGCTATGTCGAAAAACATTCCAGCGCGACTCGAGAGGAATATAGGTCGAAATCGAGCCGCTCTTACTAGTCACGCGATGTCATGCCGTCGACGGCGATCTGCTCTTCGATGTTTTCTACGTTCATCGTGAGTGAGCCTGGGGGGGACTAGAATTTCGCGGTTTTCAGCGGAGATACGGGATATGGGATGGTGGTTGGGCGAGACGCGTTTTTTTCGCGGCCATCGATTGACGCGCAAATATTTTTTCACTCAGCGCTTCGGTGTACACAGGCACAAATACTAGGCGGAGCCCGAATTCTACGGTGGCCTTGCGTGCACTCACCGCCATCGCGCCAACCAGATCACTACCGATATACCTATAGTTTTCCCTCTTCTTTTTGATCGACTGGACTGGCCACCCGAGATTAAATACTTCCATTGGTGTTCTTTCATACATTTCGTTTGAACAACAGCTTCGGGTCGAGCTCTGCGCAGTGTCGGCAAAAATGGCTTGTATGACGATACGGTTTAATCTCGGGATTAGATATAGGAAACTCTATGAGACACTAATAATTTCGCGTCGATAAAATAACGGAGGATACAAGGGAAAGAATGAACGGAGTTTCACGCCAATCCCGCAGCTGCTAGTTTGGCACCGGACCATCCCTGCGTGTAAAGTCCACGTAGATACGCCTTGGTCTTCACCAGCTGGGCTTTGGTGTCCATGAACCACTCCACGATCCGTAGTCCATCGTACACCATATGGTAAGCCCAGAAGCTACTGATGCCCCGCGTTAATAAGGAAAGACTTAACCCATCATTTCGCCACTGATTGAAGAAGCGATTGCGCTCATCCTGCCACACTGCAACGCTGCAGTATCGCGCGACGATGAGGAATATCCGGCTGCGCGAGTGGGTCGTCGCCAACGAGTTGTCGAGATGCCTGTGGCCCACAAGAGAGCAGGAGTTAATATCATAGAGAACGCGCCTCCAAAAGCAGAATGCAAACCTCGTCAAATCGTTCAACTTCAGTATCATGAGCACTCGTCGCGGAACGCGTCGGAGCATGTCGAATAGTGATAGTATCAACCCCTCCTTCTCCATTAGTGCATTTCGAATAATCTCTAGCTCTTCGTCACTCTGGCTCGCGAGGTCCAGCATGCTGCCCGCTCTCTTGAATGTGATACTGGGGTCCTCGTACGCGCCCCCTTCCAGTCCCGCTCGCCCAGTGATCGCGGTCTCGAAAATTGGATACTACGGCCGCACATTAAACCCGAGAACAAAATGCTATCGTTTGCAGACGACGTACCATATCGGGTTGGATATTCCCCACCAACTCAGCATATTTCTTCCGATCTTCAACGACCTTTGGTGTGCCAGAGGCAATCAAGGAGAGCCACAAACGAGCATAGTTGATCCGAAGGTCGTCCTCAATATCGAAATACTAGAAGTAAATCCATCTGACGTTAGCGCACGGACGACGCGGCAGCCATAGATAAAGATCACGAACAAGCCCGTGGTCCAATAGAGCGATCTCAAAGTTGTAAGGACTCCGGGAGTTGGGAGGGGCCGGACGAATAAGAAGATTGCCAGGGTGAGGATCTACTCTCGTGAATGATGTTTAGGATGCTTCTTAATAGAGGACCGAGTGTGCTCACCAGCGTGGAAGAATCCGTTAATGTAAACCATTCGCGAGAAAATGCGCTGCAGTTCCTGGGATACCTTGTTTCGATCGATATCATGCTTTGCCAAATAGACTAGATCGTCAACCTAGAGCAAATTTGTCAATATTACAAATGGATGCGGCGATGACATGTGCATTACCCGAGCTCCATCAATGTATTCCATGATCAAAGTTCGCTTTGTGGCACGCAAGACTTGCGGAATGTAGAGGGATGTTTTCTTCAGCTTCGCAAAGTCTTGTGTAGCGCGGTGTGCGTTGTAGGCTTCATGAACAAAATCCAATTCGAGTGGTAGATTCTGTTGAATTTCCTCGCCGAGCCACGAGAATTCAAACTCCGGGAAGAATTGCTTGACGAGCTTCAGCGAAACAGTGACAGCAATCATACTTGAGGTGAAATCTAGTGTAAGTGTATAGAAACGCGGTAAGAAGATGAAAATGAGACCCACTCGATCTTTGCGAATTCATCGAGATGAGGGTGCTGGTGAAGAATACACCTTGAGCACTTGTTCGAGAGCAGTCAAATGTATTCGTTGGTACGCACTTGTATCTTGACGGCAACCCTGCGGTCGCTCTCTCTATCCCGTGCAAGGTGAACTTGTGCAAGCGAGGCGACGCCAATGGGCTCGGGATCGAACTCTGAGAAAAGTTCTTCCAAAGATCTCCCGGTATCCGCAACGAACATGGCTTCAATTTCCGAGTACGGAGTTGGGATGCACTGATCTTGTAGTCTATGTGACCAAGGCAGCAGATCTGAATATGAATGTATGTAGATTTAGCGTGAACCTTGGCGTTCTGACTCACGGTCGCAGTGTCGAGGTCCACTCGATGGGAAGGAGCTGAATAGAACTCGTGTGTTGCCCCTGTTAGGAGTCGTGGGTTTAACGATGGAAATGGCAAGCGCAAAGGACATAGATGTCGGACGCACCAATTTGATATAGATCCCGCCGTTCGTCTGTAGCACGTCAAGTATCCGCTCGGCCGTCCGACGATGGCACTTGGAGTACGCGTCGTGCGCCTCCCCTTCGTCGCCGTATTGCCGACTGAAAGTCCGCTTGTAGTCTACCGTCCCCAGTATAACTGCCTTCGCGACGCGCGCGCACCGCACAATCGCAAGCAAGGTGTGCTGGCACCGCTCACACGAGTCATATGACAGGACAGCTACAGTCAAAAGGCCAACGAGGGTCGCGTAATTTGCGATTCTTGCATATCTAAAGTACCGCCGGCGCCTCCTCGTGCGAACTCTCTGCCCAGAAAGCTTCTCGGCGATGATTAGCGGCCAGGTGAAGATACTCCGTTGGGATTGAGCTTGTGAGTTTCGCGCAGGAAATCCTGATGAGGACTTGAGCGAGACGTATGTGCGCACGTGTCCAAGGCAAGAAGAGGGTGAAACGGAGAGTAAAGAGCGGGTTAAGAGACTTCTTGGTGGGAGTGTTGCCGCGTGCGACAGAGATATGCGCGCAAAGTGCGCGGACAGCGTCGACGGTAGCATCGAGCGACTCCCTCAGGCATTTCACAAACTCAAAAATACTGTGACCGCATACGTCGGATGCAAACATGGGACCCTTTTAACTACCTTTGCCTCCTTTGTCCGGTCGGTGTCATGCGGGTTGCTCTCCTTGAGGATTAATGACATTGCAATTGTATGATGCGTGAGAGAGGTTGCGTATGCAAAGGGAATACATGAAGGATGATGATTGTGAACGAAGAGCATGCTGTAGTAGAGTCTGTGGTGTAGTTGCCCGAAAGAGGTAAGGCCAGTATTTCAGTGACCGCTGTTTGTGCTCCGACTTAGAGAAGATAGTCGGGATGCAGACGTTCGAGAGGATATGCGGTGCGAAGACAAGCTATCCTCGCTTTGGTGCATCAGCTCAGCGTATCTGCGAAAAATGTACTTGAGAACAACGCAGGGGATGTAAAGTTATCATGAAAGGACGCACAGCATTTTATACTTGACGAGCTCCGACTCCATCTCTTCCTTCTCAATCTTGGTCATGACTTTGCAACATTCATCAGCACTTGGGCTCCTGGTATTCAAATTAGGTGTAATTTACCTAATTGCTTCACTAAATCAACGTGATCTGCGTTCATTTGTGCCAGGGACGCCTCGAGGGTTTTTCTGGAGAGGTGGACATCATCAGAGAAATGACAGTATACAAAGCGCAAGAGATGCCAACATTTGATTGGAGAGGCTTCGGTTTATGTTGCGAAGGGTGTCCATTTCTGTTTCATGGGCCTTGCGTTGCCGCACCGTGTCCTCCCACTCACTCGAGTAGGAGTCAAGCATGAACGGCGTGATCTTAAGCTGAGAAGCCTCCTGAACAAATTCGTCCGCCCGATAGGTCGCCCGACCCGGGTTGGTAGAGCTACCCTCTCCTGGATCAGAAGTCTGAGCGAAGAATGAGAACGCAAAGCCCTCGAGTTCTTTGATAGCCATGCACAAACTTACCTGATAAGCATCAAACACACTGTTCTTCAAATACTCTAATATCTGGTCAAAACTTCGCCCGAGAAGCTCATCTTCGTTTTTCTGCAGGAGTACAATGCTAAAACCAAATATGGCTTCGACACCACTAGCAAACACATTGTCGAATATTCGGAATACAATATCCAGCGGAAAGCTAGTTGGAGCGGTACGTTTCAGTAGCTTGGGATAAAGTGGCGGCCGGAAGACATACCGATAACTGAACATTGTCAAAAACCATTGGCTACAGTACATACTTGATTTGACGCCTTGTCGGACGAAATGAATGTGGAGCACTGGCAATAATTCCTCCACCAGCCTATCGAACTGGAATAGCCGAAGTTGTAGCCCTGGCATCTCCGGAAGGAACATACTCCGGAGACCGTATGAATACATCAGCCTGATTAGAATACAGAACGCTTCTTCGTCGGGCATCTGTGGGTGTGATAAGTACGCTGCCAGTGCAGTGGTCAAGTACGACCTACATTGAGCAACAGCGTGGCGACAATGAAAGCCAAGCCCTGGCAGTAGCCCACCTCTGGGTCGTACCTAACACCCAAGGAACCTCAACTAAGTATACGTGGCTGCATGCAGAGAGGTGGGTTGCTCACAGGGCATAAGCTTTTAATACGTTGAATAAGTTCTCCTGGCCAATGCCTTGACCATCGCTGAAAAAAGCGTGATGGGGAAATGTCCGTCCCAAATCGCGGTGTATTGATTTTTCATGAGGGCTCGTCTCTTTTAAAAGAGTGGCGTATGTTGCCTCCATTTCTGTATCTTTCGATGCGGACCTAGCGCGGAGCACGAAGGTCAATATACGACGATGGTTGAGAGCTAATATACAAAGATACGGACATGAGTTGCCACACCATCCCCCTCAGCGCAGATGGGATCCCTCGGGAGATAGCAGCGGCCAAGGCCTCAGGTTCGGATCGTGCAACCTGCTCATAATCTAGGCAAGGCGAGTTTGATCAGCGAATGCAAGCTCCGCGAGCGAACGAAAAGGTGATTACCCGCAATAACAACGCCCCAGAAATCTGGAACAGCGACGTAGTAAGCCAATCGGATGGGGAGAGCTGAGCTAGAAAGAGAGGCAGACTCACCCCAATCAATCACATCGCCCTCTTTATGCTCTGTGTGCGCTACATCGAACTTTTCTTTCAACTTTCCACTTGCGTCCACGCTTCCGCGAGGGGACTTGTAATCCGAATCTGAGGCCTCTTTAGCCGTGTCCAGTCTTGCTAGCAAGAAGGGAAGGTTTCCTGGAGCTGCAGATTCCGCCTGTGGGGACGGTGCCGGAGGAAGAGTCGTAGGGCGCGAGCGCGAATGAGTACTCCCTGCTTGAGATTGCCGCTGAGATGACGACTCTGCGACGACCGGCACGGATGTTCGCTGCCATTGA
Source organism: Botryobasidium botryosum FD-172 SS1 (assembly GCA_000697705.1). Classification (NCBI taxonomy): domain Eukaryota; kingdom Fungi; phylum Basidiomycota; class Agaricomycetes; order Cantharellales; family Botryobasidiaceae; genus Botryobasidium; species Botryobasidium botryosum. The sequence continues at coordinate 1,613,034 of KL198016.1, read as the reverse complement.
AAATCAATTCCCGAGTTCCGCCAACTCGAGTTTTTATTCTCCCGCGCTGCGGGAGGCAGTGAAGGCGTTCGAAGCGCGACAGTGGAGAATCGCGCGTCCGCATCTTCATCCTCTTCATCCTCAGCTTCGTCCTCATCGTCATCATCCTCGTCCTCGTCCTCATCAAGCGAAACCTCGTCCAATGTCTCGTGATCGATTTCCTCGCTCTGTCGGACGGGTGTGTTGGGCTGCATGGGAGGTGTCTCCGACAACAGTTGGCCGAGTTCAATATTAGGACTCGATCCTGACGCTAAGGAAGATGCCTTTTTTGACGAAGCACCAGATCCGCTGGCAATGGATGCTTTCGAAGGTGCAAGAGATTTCGCTGAATTAGGGAGATCGGTGTTAGAGGACGCTTTGGCCGTTTCATCCTTTTTCTTGGTGGTCGCGTCTGCGGCGGCGAGAGAGAGCTCTTTCTTCCTCGGGGGCACCATGGCTTTATCGACGAGGCAGGGATCAAAATCAAAATCGCAAGTTGGTCGTCAAGAGTGGTGAGTCGGCGAATAGTCGCGATTAGGGCAAACACGCGCCCCAGGCGTTCTTTGTGCTTGTTTACTGGCCTCCTCAAACAGATTTCTTGGGCAAAGAATATTTGCAGGTCACTAGACATACGCTAGGGAAGAGGTGGTATATTCCAGATAGCAATATGGAGGGAGGAGGGGAGGAGGAGGGGACAAGGAAGCACCAACGCCCATTTAATCGTCCTCTGTGACATCGCCAAACTCGAACATGCCAAACCGATCCCTCTTCGCACCGTCGAGAGCGTCAAGCAGCTTTTTCTCAACCGCCGGGTACGATGAAACATATCTGCATTCCCTCCGGTCAATCAAGCCGTGCCCCTCGCGTACAAGATCAACGTTGACGCATGCTGGGTCATTGCCCGTTTTGGGGTCGAAGAGACGTAGGTGCAGTAATGTCGAGTCGCGGGAGTCTACATTCGCGATCATCGTGCGATTCTATAGTCCATAGTAGTTGGTGAGCGCATTGTTAGCTAAAGGAAAGGTCGAGTGAAGTACTTGCCTCGCACAAGTCGCGGAAGCGATAAAGTGCCTCTTGGTGGTAATCTGTGGATTCTGCGGGTGGCTTGATGAAGCTACGACAATAAGATGAACATTGAATGCTGTTCACGGACCACAGATGCGAACGTACCTCAAGCGAGCGTCCTGGGCTTGACCTGAAGCAAGCGCATGAGAATGAGCTGGAAATCCGGTACTAAATTGATGAGTCTTTCACTGACCAGGTAGCGCACGGAATTTAGGGTCAAGTGGGCGGATACTACGACGCGAAATTAGGCGATGAGCACTTCTCAGAGTGTTGTGACTCACCTTGAGAATGGGACGGTTTCTTGATTTCCGTAATCACTGGAGAGGAGGGTGTAATAATGAATCAGCCACGCTACACCGCTGCTATACTGAATATGACATACATAAAGACTAATTCGGCCTCCTATGAGTTGCACGAGGACTAGTAAGCATCTTAATGAGGGGGTGCCAGGAGGCTGAGAACCTACCTTCTTTGAAGGCGACGATCTTTTCACTTTCGCCCTATACCAGCTCTTATCACCACTGAATATAGCTAACAAAAAAAGTACAACTCGGTCAAATGCTCTCATCGATAATAGGCATTTCCGCATACCAGAAACTAGCTCTCCACCGCGAGGCGTAAAGCTGGCAGGAGCAGAAGCAGTGCGGTGGAACAACTTGAATTCGCTCATCAGTTTCTCCAGCGCGACGTTTCCTGCATCGGAGAATGAGCACTGTAGATAATAGACGGGATACAAGCCCGAGCTTACCGCCATTGGTCAATCGTTGGACAGAGAATGTGAAAGCGTTGGGGTTCGGCCGTATGTCGCTAATGATCACGTCGATATATTCAGCCTTGAGGGCTGACGGGTCAGCAGCGGCCTCGGCAGTGGTCTCTTGTTCAGCATCTGCCGCCGCGTCATAGTCTTTCCAGATCTAAGCATACTCCTCAGCTCTCTTCAAGCGGTCGGGAAAGAAAAATGACCAACATTCTTTTGTTCTTTCTTTGCTTCTTCCTGTGCGTATCGTTAGGTTTTTGAAAAAAAAAAATAGCTAGCATGAATTTATATACTCACTTCAGCATCAAAGAGTTGTTTTGCCCATGGGAGCGCCTCGGCAGAGTAAGCGTGCACTGTTGCCAAACCCTCGGCAACAAGAGCAACAGCCGCGTTCTCTGTTTTGTTCAAATATAAGGCGCCAATAAACCCCCCAGACTTGTCTACTGCCTCAAATTCAACCTCCACGTCCCGCTGCAAATAGCGTCTGGAAGCAAACTCTAGAGACTCAGCGCCAAACGGCTCAGACTTTTCGCTGGGATTACGAGCAGTGCGAGGGGCCCGAATTCCTTAAAAATAGATCAGGGCAAGTGACGATAAAGACCACAAACGAGCTTACCAGATAGCACCAGTGTCAGTGTTTGATTCTCTTTGGGAATAAGCACTCTGCGCACGGAGAGTAAGATAAGTAGGTATACTATAAGTGATGGACCAACGGACTTGAATCGTGAACCAGCTGCCACATAATCAACGACAGCGGGAATGCGGCCTGCGCGCTTGAATGCAGACAAAAACTGGGTGGCCTTGGCCGAGGTCTGTCACATCATTCGCCGCCATAATTAGCCGTGGGCCGCATTTATAAATAGGACGGAACCAACCTCAGAGGCGTTTCCAACCCGAGGTATGGGGATCTCTTTTCCAGAGTGGAGCCCCCGTGATTCAGCAGCGGCTCTGGATACAGTATACGCGGGTGAGTCTAGTGCGCACACTTCGTAAGGAAAAAGACTTACGCTTGCTCGGCAGCCATGAGCTTATCATAGTCGGGCGATCTGTTTTCATCGTCGCGTTTATGCCGTAATGCGGTAGCAAGGCCTTTCTCAATCAACTGTTCGGCAATGTTGCTGAGCAGGATGGAGCAATCAGTGAAGATTCTGCACGCTGAAAGACGAGAGGAGGCGTACGCGTTTGACCCTCCAACACGAATCGTGACACACTCGCGCTCTTCATACTCGCCCTCACGCGGCTTAATGAAGTCAACTGTGACGCGGACAGTCTTCCCAATAAGCCTTTTGCGAAGGAACTGTAAAAAGGATGCCATATGATCAGCACTATTCAGTAAGATGATCATATGTTCGAACCTCCTTCGCTTCCGCAGCATACCAGGCTTGTTTCGGATCATTGGCTCTGTGGGGGCGAGAGTTAATAAGAAACAGAGATGCGTTTGCAGCATATTTACTTGGCCGATCTGAGAGAGCTAAGCTGTACGCGCGTCTCCTTTGACGATGCCTTGTCGACAATAGACTGAAGATGATGCGTTAGATACTTTGGTCCACGAGAGAGCCAAGTAAACGATACACACAATCTGATCGCCGCTCCATACCCGGACAACCTGTGCCTCAAATTGACCGCGAGAAGCTGGCCCTCCAGCTGGTCCGGCGCCCCTTGTTCCATTGTTGGCTGCAGGAGCATTGGCATAAAGGAATGCGCGCTTTTCCTTCGCTGATCTATAGGACTGTCAAGCGTATACACGATGAGCGACCGAAGCAATGCCTACCGCTCAGCTGCGCGCAGCTTTTCCATACCACCACTCGGAGCCAGCATGCCTGCGTGCCAGTCGACCACCCGCGCCAGCCCGGCAGCAACAAGGAACTCGGCGATATTCCCCGCAGGGTGCGAAACAACGCCGATGATCACACTTGCGGGCGCGGGTGGGAGTGGAGAAGACGAAGACGCAAACGGGGTTGCAGACGGTGCTGGAAGTGAAAGAGGCTGCACGCGAATGGATCGCTGCAACAGACGAGATTCCGTGAAGAATTTAGCCTGAAGGTAAATGATTTAGTGGGAAGCAGCTCATCCAGGCAGATGCGTAAGGTACCTCTTCGCCGAATTCTTCCGCCGCTTCGCCTTCCCGTCCACCAGCACGAGGGGAACGAATTCCAGCAAGCTGGACATTCACAAGTTGATGAACGTTGTCAGGGAGAAGTAGTCGAACACGCAATGTGCTCCCGTCGCGAACTTGTTCGACAATTCCTACATGAAGAGCTACTCAGCAAGAAACTCAGCGAATTTGCTCAGCAGGAATGTGCACACCATCAATCCATTTTCCTTTCCACTCCGTAAGGAACGCGTGCGAGTCAGCTGGCATAACGTAGTGAACGGTGTGGGTCTGAAAGGACGGTGAGATACTACGTTGAAATGCCAGAGAAATATATTCACCCCTTGATTTTCTGGATTCCATAATCCTTTTCCAGCCGCTTTGGCCTCGTCTTCCAGCGCCTTTCTCTTGGCATCCTCATCGGTTGGTTCGCGCTTCGAGCCTTCTTTAACCTTGGCCCAGCCTGAACGAAGTAACTCAGTAGCAAGGTCGACGCCGTTGACCTCAGCGCGTCCGATGTCGCGTGGAACATCGTCGTTTGTTGGGAGTGAATGGTTCGATACGAACGATATCTCTTTCCCAACGGCGAGCGCGCGAATGAATTCACGAGATTCGTATGCAAAGGGCTGGTGGAACGAAATATAAGGAAACGACGCGTCAAGTTCGAGTAACCCGACGCACCTCGTCATCTCTCTGAGAGCTGCCCATCTTGGGAGTGCTCACATCGGCGATATGAAGAATCCTATGCTCGCGGTGCATAACAGTTAATACTAAAAGCCTGCAGATGGAAAGCCGCGCACCTTTCTTTGGGTGGCTGTCCCTGGGGGCCAGGACGGCCTCTGAGAACAAGGGTATCTCCAGAGAGAACGGCTATGAACATTAAACGCGTCAAAGATGTCAAAACCATTAATGTCGATCACGGCAAGAAGTCGCACATTTGACGATCTGCGTGCATCAAACGGAAATATCAATGGCATGTAAACGAGCTCAGGAATAACTCCACTTTACAGCTTTCAAAGACATGATATTTGCAGATTCTGGACAGCAGCGACGAGGAGATGGTAGTTGGGGAGATGCAGGCGGAAACCAGCAGCAGCGACACGTATAATCGATTGCGGAGTTTAATTGGGCATCTTTGGATGTGTGTACACGTCCTGGTCACGTGCCCCAGGGATGGGCCAAATAAAGCGAGCGCGTTGGTGGCGTTCGTATTTACTATTCAACTTCATCGATATCGTTTACCCCATCATGGGCATCGTCAGGAAGCGCAAGCTCGCGGTCGTCAGCGACGGAGAAGACTCGGCGGCGGAGGCTCCTTCGCCCCCGCCCCAGCAAAAAGCGAAGAGGTCGGGCACAAAGGCGACTGTGAGTGGGGTCATGTTGGTCACTCGTACTGGCGGAACGACACGATCGTGATGCGCGCTGCTTCCTAGGCCGAAGAGGCTAGCAAGGTGAACAAGAAAGAAAATAAAACTAACGACGAAGATGAGGAATATGGCACCGAAGTACGCGAAACCAAAGAGGGGGAGAAATATGTTATGTTGGGACCTAAACGACGAGTTACCGTGCGCGAATTCAAAGGTTTGCTTCACGTGCTTGGAATCACATCACTTGCGTGGCGTTCTCACCCTACTGATTTTCCAGGGAAGCCACTCGTAGATATTCGTGAGGTGGAGTTTTCAGCGTACATGATACGATCTACGGCGAGCTAATATGCATGACTAGTTTTACGTTGACAAGGGCACTGGGGAGGAGAAGCCAGGCAACAAGGGAATCGCGTTAAGCATCGAACAGGTTGGTGTTTAGAGTGTTGTGTGCATCCGCGATCCCGTGACTTACTCTTTACCTTTTTAAGTGGGAACTCTTGAAGAGCAGCGTTGCTCCCCTTATTGATGACCTCCTCTCCAAGAAATCCTGAATTCAACCTGCATCCTACTTTCGGACGCTGGCGCCTAACGTTGTATACCATCTTTTCTATCACGTACTCCTATAAGTATAGTTAATAGCTGCCAAGAATAAGCGGTGGCTCATATGGCGCAATCCATACGCGAGAATCGACCTCTAAGGTTGACGGTATGTGCGCATAAGTCAGAACAAGACTAATACGATGATAACGGTGTTGACGCATGAAGGTACATCGTCCTTTTCAGGGAGAGATATCAACTATATACGCTATTGATCATACATTCTTGGTGGTCAACATGCCATCACGTCTAAGCTTCAACGCCAATCCGCAGACCAAGAATCTCGCCCTGAGGAAAGGTGATCATAGCTGAGCGCAGATACCAGCGGAGACTCATCTTGCCTCCATGTTTCGACCAGCTCCATCTTTTTTATGGAGGAATCGCCCGTAAGACTTTGGGACCATTCCGCTATGAGCTTGCTCGCCCACTCATGCCGGATCACGCGCGCACGCAGATTTCCATCTGAAATCGATGTGAGAGCGCGAGCAGTAGGAATAATGTCCTGAACCATGAAATACTTCTTCTGCCCTGCCAGCGCCATCAACGGAGGCAGATGAACATGGTAGATGTCTTCGTCGATTAGAGACGCGATAAGGTCCGCGAGCGCACGAGCAAAGATGCCATGACTGTCGGTTTTCCCGGAGAATGGTGGCTGATTGGGGAAAGGAAGTAATCGAGTGGCGAACTCGAGCCTGTGGGGTTTGATCGCGGGTCCCGACTCGAGCACAAGTGAGTCATACGCCGCCGCGATCCTCTCGAACACGGGACGAACCCGAGTTGGCCACAACTGAGCCTCAGTACTCCACCCAAAGGGCGGTTCCAAGGCGGTGAGATACGCCCGGATATGCATGAGCGGATGGTGGCTCAAGATGCTTCGAGGGTTTTGTAGCAGTTTTATTCCGACCGAAGCGAGGAGATCCTGTAGGCTCTCGATCGAGATCGTGTGCTTATCAGACCGCGATCCAAGCTCGGATTTGAGCAGCGCAGAAACAAGTTGTCTTGCTATTGTCGTCTCCTTCAAACTCTGATTGATACGAGAGAATTCTTTGCCTGCCGGGGCGTCGTTCCATAGTAAGTTATGCCGGGAAAGGTCCAGTTTCCACTGGGTGAACTGGGTATCCAGTAAATGGACAGTGGCCTCGCTTTCGAACACTTCAAGCAATGAAAGTGGCAGCCAAGGGATCCAGTTTTCGACGTCCATAACAGAGACACCCTGCGCGACCCGTGGTAACGTCTCCAATTTGATGCCGCTGGCCCTTAAAAAGGCTGAGACGTATCTGCGCTTGTTGGTGGTCGCGTTCAACGCCAAGCGAGCAATGACACGTTCGGCATATTCCCTGCGTAGATCGGGAACGAGATCCTCGGGGCTCTGCCTGAGTAGCAAAGTCCTAATACGCTGATCCGAGTCAACTTCAGGCAGCTCGGTAGCGCCGCTCTCAAACTCATGCCATTTTTCTTCTGTGAACGACGTGCTCTCCGCAATGCCATTGGCCATCGTGACAAAAGAGTCAACCAAGCTCCACGCCGCGTCGGATATGGATCCTGACGATTTGACAAGGTCCTCAAGGATCCATTTACAGATCCCATGCTGGACGTCGATGTGGCGAGTCAGTTCCCCGAGTTGAGTGAATCGCGAAAAGGTGGCACTCCGGCTGAGGTAGGGCAGCCGAAGCATCTCTGTCACCATTTTGAGCACCGAGACCTTGATATCAAAGTCTTTTGAGGCACGCTTCGCCGCGATCCAGTCGAAGAGCTGCTCATAGAGCAACTCGACCTGCGCGGGTCGAAGAATGCGCAGGATGCGAGACCCAAGCATGTGTCTCGCGCGGCTACTAACCTCGGGGTCCTTGATCGCGTCGAGGGAGGGCTGGATCGCAAGCTGAGGATTGTCGGATAGCTGGAGTGCTTTACATATGTGGACCACGAGATCAAGTGCCTGGCCCATATCTGCAGCTTCCGAACTGCTAAGCACCTGAGCAATGTGCTGCTCCTGGGTGACAATAGAAGCAAATTCGAGGAGCGGCGCAGGATCGACATCGCTGCTCACATCAGCCACGTATGACGTGATATGCCTCAATTTGAGGTTGTCGGTTTTCGCTTCGTCAAGGAAATCGCTATGCAACGCGTGCGTCAAGTCGGCGACTGTGAAACGCTCGGGGCTGAGATGCGCGTTGAATGGCTCCAGCTGCTTCAGGCAGTTGAGAGCGACGAGAGCAATCGCTTTGCGGACCCTGCCTGGAAGGGCGGTGCGGCACTTGCGCGCCATCGCGAATAGATCCTGTGTGCGGTGTGCTCGTCTATCCAACGCAGGCTCCGCGCGCTTCGCCAACAAAGTCTGCCCCTCCACCAGCAGCTTGTTTTTGTAGGGATCTGCGGGCCAGTGCACCAAAGGGTTCCACTCTTCCCCACCACCAGGAATTTGGGGCCAAGCATCCCCGAATGAGTCGCGAACCACTTTCTCGTACTGCAGCCACCGATCGGACGAGCTGTGAGCCAGAAGCAACCCACGTAAGTCGCCATCCGGCGAGACGTGGCGGAGGTGTTTAGCAAGCGTCGTGAAGCGATCGATAGACGCCGCGGTGCCATCAGTTGAACGCAACCAGGCCTCGAGTGCAGAATCGAAGGAGTCGATGTAGTGGGTGCAATATTCCTCCTGCTCCATAGTAATCTTGGCTTGCAAGACCTCGTATGGAGAAAAGAGGATGTCGTGAAGGCGAGCCTCGATGAATGGTGATCGATGCCCCGTGGTCTGCGTTACAGCCGTGTAAAAACGACCACGTCTGGTCCACGTAGCAGCTGTGGAAATATTGATGACGAGGTCCTGGATAGGTAGGCCCCGCGGGACACCTGCAGGAAGTGCTGCCACGGCCGCACGCTTTGTGATACGTGCCTCCTCATAAAGATTATCCCTCTTCTCCGAAAATGCGTCCAGAACTGCGAGCAACATGGGCGCAGATCGCCTGCCTATGGCCAGGCCATCAAACGAAAGATTGAATGGTTGGCGATTAGGACGCGTGAGCTTGGCCGAAGCCTGCAACAGTGCAATGCGCTCCGCCTCGAGCCGAATATCGAGGACGGATTCCAGGCATTTACTAAGCAGTGCCTGGGGGAATCCGAGCCGCTCGAAGGCTCGTGTGCGCGAGCAAAAGACTTCGGAAATAAGAGTGTACAGGTTGTGCCATTCGGTAGTACTAAAGTCGGGCTCCGAGACAGCTTTGTGCAGCGCAGCGACGATGAGGCGTAGAATATCGTTGCCCCGTTCGTAGCGCCTGGTAAGCAGCTCGAATTTCTCGGGGGAATCAAGCATGGCTTTGGTTACGCGCCAGCGATCGCCAACACCCGCGATAGCTTCGATGCACAGCCTGCTTGCCAACACGGAACTGGTTATCGTTTCACGAGGTCTCTGTATGATTCAAAACTGAGCAAGTAGAAAGAGGCGCAACCAAACAAAGCTATGCCAGCTTACAAGATCTTTTGCAAATCTTTCGAAAGCCCAGGCAAGCGTATCCTTGAATAGCTCCTCCCCATCAAAGAGAGCAGCAGCATGAAGCGTGAGTTTTAGGAATTTAGCGCGTTCCTCGGCTACCGATTCTTTTACGGTGAGCATTTTCAGCTGCTTGATTATACTCACATCTATCAACGTGCTCATTAGCAACGAACTTCCTTCGCGAGGAAAGGACTCACCGCCACGAAGGTACGCTCCCATGATGCCTCCCTCGACATCGCTTTTGAACCCCTCAAACACGATTTTGCGGTAGCCACGGCCATCGCTACTGTAGTAGGTCCGGCCAGACCGTAGAGCATCCCGGCTTCCCAGCACAGACACGCTCGCTTGGTAAGCTTTGAGCGCCCGAGCGCGATCAAAAGTGAGTAGAACCGTGGGATCCCAGCTGATTGCGCGTGATCGCTGGAGACCAGGATCATCTGTCGGCGACCACTCATCAGCATCAATCTCGAGCGGAGAAGATGTGCTCGAGCAAAGTATGCGAAGGAGCGCGAAACGCTGCGGCTTTGGAACTTGGTCGAGGAATGTTTCTGACGAAGTGTGGATAGGGGCGTATGACTCGGAGGGGGTGTGGAAAGCGAGAGAGGTCAAAAGAGAGCTCGTGCGCTCGTTGGGGTCAAGGGACCATGCGCGAATCGGAGTGCGTAGAAAATTGTTTGCAGTGGAGGCTATCCGCCATCCCTGGAACAAGGCCTTGATATTGGAAAGTCTGCAAATTTTTGTGATGGCTTGAGCAAATTCTTCCAGTGCAGGGACATCGTGCGGTCCGACTTTGTTGAAGCACAGAGCCCCAATCTCGATCAAATTATCTGATCGAGGGGCGAGTAAGTCTTTGGAGGAAGCCAGATTGGGTACTCTCTCGATCAAGGAGGCATATGCTCGAAGCAAAGCAAGCGCAAAGCGCAAGCCAGGGTGGCTTTGCTGGGACTCCCCTGCTCCCGGATGATCAAAGGGGGCGCAAGAAAGGATCAAATCCTCCAAACATTTTCGGAAACAGGCAATATCCTCCACCTTTTCTTCATCGGTGGACACTGCGTTTATGTAGGAAAGGCAAGCGGTACGTATGGTGTTTGGATGGGTGTAGGACAGTCGGTAGAGCTTGGCAGGCATCAAAGTGATCATCGTTGGTAGCACTTCCCGCACGACATCGGCCGAAGTGGCTGATAAGAGGGGCCACAAATGAGGGAACAACAAGCGCGATGTATCTCCAGGGGTCTTGAGGAGGCGTCTGACGGCGTCATCGAGCTCCTCGTTAGCATCCTCGCTTTCGGGCGACTTTTTGCATCGCTTGCTGATCGCCATGGCGAGGTTCGAAGCCTCCCTGAACGAGAGCCGATGCACCAGCTCCACGAAGCCGTCAGTTCCGCCTATTGCTTTCCATGCGGCGGGCCTCCTCGACTTCTTCCCCATGATCTGAGCGAAAGAATTGATAGCTGCAGCGCGCGCTGCGATGGAATCAGATTTCAACGCCTTGATACACAGTTGTTCATCAGATGCGACGTAGATCGCTAGACGCCGGGCGGGAGCATCGTAACGGCCGTCCAAGGCGATATTTGGAAGTTCCGCGCGGGCCTCCTGAGACGGTAAGATGGTCGAAAGCTCGGATGGCCACAGCTGGGCTAGTTTTTCTGGACTGAGGTCGGCCATGCCGTCGCTAAGAACGATCAAAACGCAATCAGAATTCTGCAGACTCAGGTTGAGAAAGCTGAAGTAGAAAACTTGCAAGATCGACGCGAGATCGGGAAATCAAAGGTGGACGTGATGGAGCAACCTGGAAAACGACAAGGGCTGCGATATTAGTAGTGGTGGCTGTACGGTCCGCTCGGCGCCAAGTTGAGGTTGCCGCGAGCCGTGCGCTTTGCGCTTCACGAGGTATTCAGCATATCACTATATCAGAAGAGTAAAGCATATGCATTGAAGCAATCAAGGTATCAGATATTCCAGCCACCGGTCGCCGCAGCTGAAGGACTCCCCCATCCCGTTGAAGCGCCTCGAGGCGGACTTGCCCAGCTCGGGCCGGCACCACCCGCAGGCGAGGGTTCCCCCCAAGCACTAGTTGCCCCGCCTCCGCCTCCGCCATTTGTGGCCCCGTTGAATTGAGGATAGCTCTCGTACCCATTTGTTTGTGGTATCGCAGGAGCGTCAACCTCGATGTCGGTTGAATTCCCAGCCTCGATGTGATGAATGAGATTCCCAAGACGCTTTTGCAGCTCTTCCAACCCCTGAAGGAGATATGTTCAAGGACAAGGGATACAAGAAGATGCGAGGGTCAAACCTTAGTAACAACCTCCTTGGGCGATAGGTTTCCAACGGTCTCGACATCGAAGTAGAACCTTGTTGGTTTTGCATTAAAGTCAAACACTTCGTCCTCTCTCGGAGCCGCCTCCTCTCGTGAATTAGCGCTCAGGGGCCATTCCCCTCGCAAGTCTGTCTCGAACCAGTATGTCGTATGCCGCAACTTGTTGTATGGGTCGTACTCGAAGCCGACGGCCGCGCAGGGTGACCACTTGGCGTGTTCTTTTGCCATTCCCTAACATTAAAGAAAGTTCTTTCAGGCAAGAGACAGTGATGAGCCGAGCAGACACGTACCTTTTTTGCGATACATCGCAATTTTAGCTCTTGGCCTTTACGTATTTTAACGATAAGGATGGGTTCCTTTTCGGGATCGTCTGCCAAGTTGCATTTTCGATTACTAATTTTCTCATTGAGCGAAATATTTGAAAGCACCTTTCCCCGCGGGCCATCCAAAAATTTCGCTTCTCTTGGATAGCTCGTCCCCCTGTTCGCCCTCGTCATTTCCACTGAAGTGATGGTCGGGCGGGGTGACCATGAGATGATTGCTCGTAATGTGCATAGTTTGATTGGTGGTGCAGGTAACGTTGAGAGTTAGTTCAACTGAGCAGTAACGACACGATGCCAGACAGGTGCATTCCTAAAGAGTATAAATATCATTGTATAGTCGCGGAGCAGAGTGATAGTTGAAGGCTCATACTCGGGTATACCGCATGCCCTCGTCGCAATTTGAGCTAACGAGTGGTATCTGGCCGAGTCGGTGAGCGATAAACTCATCGGCGAGCACAGTTGTATTCGACTCAATCTCCACCATGTCAATGGCTGCCCACCAGCGAGATTCAATGTTCAAGGCCTTTTTGACGGCTCAAAGATAGTGGTCATCTCACCAACAGTTGCAAGGTCTGCCATCATGGTCCGTCGCAGCGAGTTGGCGAACCTGAAGATAATCACGCGTGCCAAATTTGAGGGAGGACAAGGACGCGACGGAGAGCCAACTCACGCCAGATCGACGCCCTCTAGAACAAAATTCACCCTATCCTTTTCCAGCTGGCGGATGGTTACCGAGGCCATGGTGCAAACGACGAGAAGACTGGGCCGCAGCGAGCACTTGAGCTTGAAGAGGACGGCGTTGAGTAGGAAGAGCAGACTCAGCAGAGCTGCGCGACGCGAACCTGGCCACAGAGCTCAGCGCGCACTTCACCCTGCTTCACCTGGCGCTCACCATCGAGCAGCAAACGCAAACGGCAACGCTCGGAAACTTTTGGACATGTTCGGACGCGCCAGGCAGGCAGAGCAAAGACAGGATGCTGCAGAGGAGCCACTTCTAGGCGACGGTGATAACCAAGTACTGTTCTCCATCGACGACGACGACGGAGCCGACGCGCATAATGGCGGGGATTCGGACGCCTCGCCGAGCGACAGTCACGGAGGAACTGGGTTTAGAGACAATCCCTGGGCGGAAGGGGGCAGCGCAGACGCAGCCCGGGTATCGGAGGGTCCCAAAATCCCGCCTTCACTTCGTTCGACAGCACAGAGTCGTGAAGCAGGTTCGCGCTTCCAATCTACTAAGAGCGCTCATGCTCTTGTGTCTGATGAGCCCACACGCAACTATGATAGAATTTGAACTCGATACCGACGAGCTCGATGAAGGGACAATATCTCAGCTTGAAGGAGTAGATTCGACACAAGATGACACTCGCATGCCACTACTTGTTGGACTCGCGGATGCGTCGGCACGAAGAGACTCGGGTAATTTGCTGCGCCCTATGGGTGCCCCTGCCAACGAAGGAGAAGACATAGACTTAGAAGAACTTGCTGCAAAACGTGTTGCTGGTGGTGGTATGCTTGATTCCATTGCCAATATGGCTAACTCGATATTAGGAGCCGGTGAGCGCACTTGGCCTCCTTCCTTGTGCGCGCCATTGCTGACCTCAAGGCCACAGGTATCATTGGTAGGAGTTGATACGCGCATACCATTGCAAGTGGCCTAAGCTGATTATTAATCGCTAGGCCTACCGTACGCATTGAGTCAAGCTGGTTTCTTCACCGGTATCATCCTTTTGGTCGCCCTTTCATTCGTAACAGATTGGACAATTCGCTTAATTGTCACGAATGCAAAGCTGAGCGGCAGAGACTCGTATATTGGTATCATGGACCACTGCTTTGGTTCCAGTGGACGCGCTGCCGTATCATTCTTTCAGTTCGCATTTGCTTTTGGAGGTACGTGAAGCTCATCCCTGGATGCACGCTTTACTCACCATTCTCTAGGCATGTGTGCGTTTGGTATTATCATCGGTAGGAGCCGTTCAATGCCCCCTAGTATCAATTTAACCTATCTAGTCGATCTCATTAGGCGATACGATCCCCCACGTCATCTCCTCCGTCTTCCCATCTCTTCAGACAATTCCAGTCCTACGACTATTAACAAATCGCCAATTCGTAATTGTCTTGTGCACCGTCTGCGTCTCATACCCTCTCTCTCTCTACCGCGATATTTCCAAACTCTCTCGAGCTTCGGGGTTTGCTCTGATTGGAATGCTGGTAATCGTATTCTCCGTGCTCGTCGAGGGTCCACAGGTGCCAGAGGACCTGAAAGGCCCCGCAGACGCCCGTTTCTCCATTATCAGGCCACAGATATTCGAAGCCATCGGCGTCATCAGGTATCTATTATTCTACGCTATCGTTTGTCGTTCAGGATAACGATTGATTTGTTCGCTCAGTTTCGCCTTCGTCTGCCATCACAACTCCCTCCTCATCTACGGCAGCCTGAAAACGCCCACCCTGGACCGTTTCAAAACGGTTACCCATATCTCCACGTCCATCTCGCTGATTTGTTGCTTGACGATGGCCGTATCTGCATTCGTCGTCTTTACAAGCAAAACACAAGGCAACATTTTGAATAACTTTCCCCAGGTATTTAAATCGTGATTGACTTTCGTGGTCAGTTGCGGTGGCCCGCTAACTGCTTGAATAGAATGATACATTAATCAACGTTGCCCGGTTCTGTTTTGGCCTCAACATGTTTACGACTCTACCACTCGAATTGTTTGTATGTCGGGAGGTATGCAAAAGCATTCTCTTAATCGCCCCGCCGCTAAGTTAATTTTGCAAAAAAAAAAAAAATCAACAGGTGATAGAGCAGTATTTCTTCTCTCATGAGACGTTCAGTCAAGAGCGACACATACTTTTCACCACATCAATCCTCTTTGCTTCTATGCTCAGTATGTTCTCTCACATCTAGGCCCCAAGATCCTTGGCCACATACTTATGAATAATTTCTGTAGTATCCCTCATTACATGCGATTTGGGTATCACCCTCGAGATTACCGGAGGTCAGCACGTTCAATTAAACGCTGGAATCTTTGATTAGCCTAACCTTTGACTACTCAAGGTGTTTCTGCCACAGCGTTGGCATTCATTTTCCCAGCGATCTGCTACCTGAAATTAATTGGGGGAGACTCTCGATGGGCATCTCGTCAAAGACTACCAGCAGTTCTATGCGCTGCTTTTGGAGGGCTTGTCATGGTCCTAAGTCTATTGCTCGCACTGAGGAAGTCGTGGGCTGGTAGAGAGGGGTCAAAAACCTGCTCATGATAGATATCTTGTTTTGCTTTATATCCTCCCTTTGCATCAACGTACGTATTGCCCACTTCTCCTAGCGCCCCCGAGGAAAATGACTAATCCGCTGGGTCATTAGCTCATACTTAATGTATCTTTACGATTCCAAAACGCGCTTCAGTCCTTTGACATCACTGAGCTGTTCCAACCTCACTCCTTTCTCTCGACTTTCCTCAGCGGCCAGAGGGGAAACATCCAACTCCTTCCAGCCCTGCCATACCTGCTCAACCCTATCCGCTGGTGTCTGGGCGCCTGCTTCGGGCGGTGCCAACACCAAAACGTACACCGCATCATATCCCCCAGCTATTGTTGTCGTAATGCGTCAGGGCACAATTTTTTGCACACACTTGCCAGAGGAAAGGCTCGTACCGCCAGGGACGCCACCTCCAAGTACGCCAGCTTTACTAACGCAGGCATCCAGTAGAGCCGTTTGCTCCTTGGGCTCAATCGGAGTGCCTGACATCTCGCCCATTTGGCGCATTTTCGTCCTAATATCCTATCGATATCAGCAGTAACCAAGATCAGCCTCTTTGAATCCAACACGATGGAACGCGAGCTGCACCTGAGTGATTGTGTGAACCTGTACGAGGTTTTTGATCACTTCAGCACCATCTTGCGAACCCGAATCTTGAGAGTGCCACTAAGCGTATGGAGAAGCGTGAGCTCGGGGTTGAGAGAGTGCGATAAAGAATTACCTCGGCATGAGTGAGAGACGCGCAACGCGAGATCACTGCTTCATACACTTGAGGGTCGTTCGAATGCAAAGTGGTGAGACGCTGCAATGTACGGCCGAGCAGTTGGTTCAGTTTGGATAATGCCGTCCAATTTTCGGCCGCTACGTGGAGGGGTCTTCTAGGCTGAGCGTTGAACTGCGCCGAATGAACGTACCTTCGTCTGGGCTCCCTTTTACCCATTTGAGAACCTTGCCCACAAATGACGGTGTATCACTCCCTGCGTCCACATCCGCCAGCATCATTCTGGTCAATGGAGGTAACCCAAAGTCTTGTACTTTGTGCGTCCATGACGTATTCGAAGGGGATACGATGGGCAGTAACGGCATAGTCAAGGACTGTAGAAGTATCGACTTAGTGTACATTCGCAAATGCTCAGGCGTCGGATCATACCGAATCCTCCATTAGCGATTGTAACACGACGGGGTCGAAGCGAGTATATATCTGGCTCCCGAATACGGCAACCGAGACGTCGAAGCCACTCCCAACTTTGCCTTGAGCGAGGCAGTGGATATATTGGGCGAGGTTGTGCACCAAGGCCTTACCGTCGTTGACGGTTTCACTAGATGTAACTGAGGACTTGGGGATCACGTCAAAGTGGACCAAGAGCGCGCAAACAAGCGAGGTGATTAGGGCGGCAGATGAACCCAGCCCCGTCTTGTGGACATTCCCAATAGTGACATTGGAGGGTGCAAACTCGGGCACTAGGGACAAAGACGCGATCGTAGGGGGGAGATTCCGCTCTGCAAGCTACAGCGAATCACATCGTTATCGTAAGCTATTTCACCGGACTCTACGAGATAGTCATACCTGAGCGCGTTGAGAATAAAAGTCGTTTCCACCCAAGATCGTAATCTTAAGCCCGCTGCAAAGGAGTCCGCGGACCGCCTTTCTGTCCTCCATTTCGAGGATCAGCGCGAGTGTGCGCTGTAGAGCGAGGTGAACGAATTTGTTCCCAGAGCGAGGCTCCGAGCTATACGCGCGTCCCGAGCACCCCCGTCAGCGCCTGATTGAAACAATAGATATGCACTCTTTCGTACGTGTCGTGTACAGCCTGTTCTACCTCGGCCCCACGCGGAACGTCTACATTGACCTCGTAGTTCCAAATCGCATCCAAGAACTGAGGTGATTGGACTTGCACCTTGAACGGCGAATTGCCAAGACTTTCGATCACCGTATAAAAGCGCGATGATGTCGAGATCACAAGTCCAGAGTAGACCGGGTCAAGAACGAGGTAGCCTCCAGCAATCAGGACCTTCCCAGGAGCAGATACAATCGTCGGAGACATGGTGCGCTCGTGCTCGCTCAGGAATGCAGTCCTGCGTCTTGACGGGTGGTTGTAAAGCAGAATTTGGCTTGCCTCTGTTCATCACCTGCACGGAGCCAAAGTCGCCACCAAGGCAAGGGCCTCCCGGCTATCGTCAATCAACACCAGCGAGCATGAGGTATCGATCGTGATGATGCATCGTATCTATGTACATGCAATATTACTGAGCCCCGTACTGCCCGAGATGTTCCAAATTAGTGCCCACTGCCAGACTCTAAGGGTACAAGGAAGATTGCAAAATGAAGCAAATGAAGCAAATGAAGCAAGTCCATGGTCAGCGTTCCTGGACAAAGAAAAATTGGCATGCAAGAAAAAGTCCAGCTGCAATGGGGGAACATTGGGCAGCTCAGTGCGGAAGGAGGAAAAGACAGAGCGCGTGGGTCATGCAAAAAGAGTAGGGTAGTGCTAAGAAAAAGGTGCATAGATAGCTGTGTGACAAAATTGGAGAAGAAAGGGAAATGATGAAAAGGAGTGACAGACTAGGGAGAGGAAAATCGAACGGTAAAGAATGTAACAGCACCGTGCGCAAAAAAAAGTGTCTCTGATAAAGTGAACCTTTTATACTCTCGCCGTGGTGTTGACCACATCAGCGACGAAGCGCGCCCAGAGATTTGGGATCTCCGGACGGGTAACGATACGCGACGAAATTCTTCTCCCGGAGAATCAGCTCGTCGAGTCGTTTCCCAGAGAGCGAGGACGCTCCTGGGAGTCTGGTGAACGAAGTCCGGTAATAATCCGCGCTGCTTGGGTCAAGTGAGTGTGAAGAAACTGACTGCGAGAGCTCGAGGCGATGCCGAATCGACACCGGGTCTCGTTCATCGTAATAGTTCCCAGCAGCTGGAGCTGCAGCAGACCTTTCGGACGCTCTGTTCCCGCCCCCAAGCAACGAGTGGAATCCAAATCGCGAGGTGCGCTTACTGGCCACCTGGTCGCCGGTGTCGTACCGGCCGAGAGATGCTTGCGATGCACCGAATTCGTCATAGCCTGTGTCGCGGGGTGCAGACATCATAGCCCCTATCGACATCGATCCGGGAATGACCGCCGCATTAGTCCCTCGTTGCATAGGCGAGGCGACACCCCCGAACGACTGTCTTCGCGCTTCCCGCCTGAAAGCAGGATTGGGTACAGGCAGTCCATTTGGGCCGTTGCCTTCGACCATGCCGAAGGCAACACTGTTGGGTCGCATTTGAAGAGGGGGGCTCGGTGGTGCCTCGGCGGGCAGCGGTGGCAATGATTTAAACAGCGAAAGTGGCCGCGACCTTGGGTCGGTGATAAGCGTCGTGCTCGAACCAGAAGACGGGGTCAACCTGCTAGGCACAGGCGAAGATGGCGGTACGGCAAGATAGCTCGTGGTCGTAGCGTCGGGTCCGTCTCCGGGCAGCTCCCGCTGGGACGATTCCACACCCTGTTCCAAACGCTCGTCTGGCACTTCCCCATCCACATCGAGTCGCGCCTTCTTCTCTCCGTCACTTCCGCCGTCTTTCCACGGGAACGCGTTTGATGTCGGCGAAGGCAAGATGCTCGAGGGCGCGGTGGGTGGTGACGCCCCTCTGCCCGGACCGGATGGTGAACGAGGATGGCTGATGACGGAGGATATGGGCAGCGAAGGCGTCGAAGTCTGCCTATTATGCGCCACGGAGCGCTCAGAAGAAGTCGACCGGTTGACAAGGAAGTTCATCGGAGGTGGTGGTGCCAAAGGGCCATGGATATCTTCCTCGAAATTCGATCTTGGCTGCGTCTCCGCCTCCGTCACCTCGCGCTCCTTCGTGTCCTTGTTATTGCCAGTTAGCTTGTTCCAAAACTTACGTAGCCCCTTCTTCTTCTTCCCGTCGGACTTCGCCTTTTCCGATTCCACCACAGGTTTGTTATTCCACGAATCTATCATCGAAGGACCCACGGAGTGCCTCTCGTGTGGCAGCTGCGGTAGGTTTTTCTCGAGTGCCAAGGCGAGACTGCGAGACGACCGAAACACGTTAGATTAATGTCATGATCTGTGCCAAAAGAGAATTACGCACTGCATGTCCATCATACTCCCCGAGTTCATGAAACTCGCGTCGCTTCCGGGGCCACCGACCCATTGTTTGAAATTCAAGAAACGGGCTTTACCGCGCGACTCGATTGAGCTGTATGTCGACGCGCGGTTATTGGCGGGGCGGCTAAATGATGGTGAGGTTGGCACTGCGGTTGACATACGACGGGGGTTGGGTGATGACGGAAACATTGACAACGTGGGCTGCGACTCTGATGCGAGCATATAGGGGTTGAAATCCAGCCGACCAGAACGCATCGAGTACAAGGACACGACGTCTTCTGGGACTTCATATGTTGATGACCTGTTGTTTAGCTCCCTCAGCCGCATCCGCTCGGCCTTCTCCTCCCTCTTCCTCCGTGCCTTCTCTTCTTTCTCCTCTCGCTGGATGTCCACCGTCTCCAAGATCATCCCATTCTCCAAGAAAGTCATATCCCGCTTAGCGCTGCTATCCTCCTTGGCCGTCACCGAAACGTCAGCGTTCTGGCCGTTTAGCCAAGGTCCACTGATGGTTCGAGGGGCTCTGATACGGACGCCGGAGAGGGCTTTGGCGCCTGTGGTTATCGGTTTGCCCCCAAGATCGCAAACGGATCTCTGGAGCTGAGAATACGCGTCCTGTATTCTGGCGTCCAGCAACTGCGACTCACGCATAGCCTGGTTGTGGGCTCGGTGTTCGGCCTCCAGGAGAGCGGCCTGCGCGGTCAAATATGCTTCCAAAGTCTGCCATCGCGCAGTTGGCTCTTTGGGGTTCTGAAGAAATATATGAGATAGGCATAGATCGATATGAAAAGACGTATTTACGAACCATAGTCAGCCATACGCTCATATTTTCTTCCGACATTTGATGAGTTCCTCTTGATCTCAATTTCTTGGTGTCAACGTCCGCCGGCACGCCCTGCATCCCCTCGAGCTCCTCTTTTCTGACTAGCTCTTGGTATCCAACGTCGCTTTCACGATCCCAAACACCAGGCGTTGTGACATCAACGTCGGCCATGTCTCGGTCTCGCATCATGCACTCAACGCATACTTCTTCAACGCGTGGTACGACCTTTTGAGCAGCCTGGGAATATACAGGCTTCGGGTATGGTGAGGCAAAATACGCGGCCGGCGGAAGGGGTCGGGTCGATGAACTAGCGACGGGAACTAGTCTGTCATCGAAGGTCACAAGCTGAGGAGACTGAAGTTTTGGTACAGATGATCGAGCAGGAGGGGTGCGAGAGGAGCGCATCGCAGACGACTTTTTGCGCAAGGAGGATTCGCTGGATTGGGGCTGATCGCGCTCGAAGGGAGGGGGGTGAGATTGCTGTGTGGACCGGATCGCTTGCGGTGGATTACTTTCACGTCGACGAATGGAAAGCTCGTCTGGAAGCTGGCCGCGGCTGCTCCCGGGTGGATCCTCGCCTGGCGTCGCGAGAGGACTGGGAATTCTACTGCCACTACCGATATTGGGAGGAGCATAATTAACTCCGCTGCCGCTGACCGAATCGCTACGCTGTGATGGACGATTTAGGTCGTCCATCGACGAGGCAAGGGCAGGGCGACCGCTCTGGCCCCCCCACGTGCTATTTTGCGGAGCAGTAGTAGCAGAGGAGTTTGTGGTTAACGGTTGCTGAACGGGAATAGGAGAATGGCTGTCCGGTGAAGGTTGGGCACGTGTATCCAACGTTCTTGCGGGATCACCCCAAGGAAACCACGCGTCATTGTCGGTGCTGATGGGCCGCCCGGAGTCTCTGCGAAGTGCAGGTGGGAGTTCATTCCCACTGTCTCTCCGGGAAATGCCATCCGAGCGCGATAAAGGCATAGAGGAATAGCGCCGGTCAAAATCGATTGTCATGCGCGAAAATGAGCCGAGATGGATATTGGGGAGAATGATACCAACTTCGTCTAAGGCAGATGATGCCGGAGAGCGAGCACTGGTATCAGGAGGATTCGGGAGAGGCCGCGGTGGGGTAGTTGTAGTCGAGACAGGAGGAGCGCTGGTGTATATCTCGGTGGCCATGACTAACGAAAATATGAAATGGGAGAGACTGATACAACTTGCGCTGGCGGGGGAAAACGAAAGGAGGGAAAGCCAGGCGTTGAGACGGCGCCGCTGTGCTGCTGGTCGTTGCGGACGATGGCGAGCGGGAGGAGGAGGACGGGGCAGACGACGAGGACGGGTTGAAGCCTTGGTTCGCGGGGAAGCAAAGAAGCGCTGCTGGCATGGTCTGGCCACAGCCCAGCTCACGTGCCGGCTCCCTGCCGCTCCTATTTATTTATATCCGGCCCGTGTTTTATTTTCCTCGGCGATGGGCATTGGGCTCGCATTCTAATTCAACGCCAGCCTGCCGTTTTTTTACCACTCGAACGCCCCAGCCCACCATGTGCATATGGCGTTGTTTCGGTCGAGTTTGATGTGTAACTTCAGCGCATGCGGTGGGTCCTTGATCAATGGTCAGGCCCAGGGCGACACAAGATAAGTAGCGCAAATTCATCACTGCCAAGTCGGCCGGTCTTTCATATAACATTCGAAGTGCGGCCTTAGCTGTGCATAAAAATGCTATGCCGTGTCGTGACCGATCGGCTTGTTTCCCGCGAGATGCCCTGAAGAAGAACTTGCAGATTATGGAATAAATAGGTGCCCGCCTTGCATGTCAGTCCTACATTGGACTATGCACATCCGCAGTCTTGCGACTCACCTGGGTGTTGGATGATCACACTGCCGGCCGCAAACAACACGGGTGTACTTCTTAGACCCATGGACCAACTAAATGCCAAGACGACCATGCGCCCTACTCAGTTTATGAAGTTCCTCAGGGATGTGGCGTGTACGCGCTGATAACCGGAGCAGGGCAGTTTTATCGTAGGGTTTCTGTTTCGCAAGACCTCTAACAGCACTTGCGCTGCGCGCCCTTTTATCTGCTCGCAACTCCCTGGGCTTTGGGCAGACGGGCGTTGCGCGATACAGGTAGCCGTGATTTTTCGATACAGATTTTACCCGTCAGACCCTGAGCTTTGCAATACACAGCTGGGCGTATCATCATCGCCCAAAGCGTTATTCCCAGCTATGTGAGATTGGGTTTCACTGCCAGAGGTTTTGACTTGCGAGTGTGCATGACCTTCCTTTGTACTTACTACTTGCCGGACCTGGATATCAGATTCAAATAGTGGTGTTGAGTTAACCAAGTCGTCGCCCTTGTATATGCTTACGCAAGCAACTTTCCCTCCTCATAATCTTAATCTTATTAATATCAACCACCAGCTCCGATCGCGTCCTCGACGAGATCGACAGGAAACCAGTACTAATATTTTACGAGCGAGACGCGTTTCTCACGTGACCCCACCCCCATTCTTTTCACCTTCATTCCCAGCCATGATTTTCTTCTCGTTAGTCGCCTCGCTTGCTGCGCTTTCATTCGTCGCCGCAGTGGACTCGCCGTCGTCGATCGCGTCGGCGTACCAGCTCGCTGCGAAAACCAGTCTTCCTTTCCCCAATAAGGCCATGTCTCCATCCGATTCGGTTAATTGGATTCAGCAGAATAATCGGTGGTCGCTTCAAAACGGTATATTTCTCGCTCTCGATCGTGAGTCGCGTACTCATTTACTTATCGGTTGTAAAAAGGCCACCTCCAGCAGACCCATGGACTCTCTTTCGTTTTCGACCCATATCCAGCCCCCGGCACGCCTGTCAATACCACCACACCCGTCCTGCTAGTTCAGTACCCTCGCGGGTCCTACAGTCACCAAACTGGCGGCGCCCAGTTCTACAGCACATGGAACAGCTCGTACCAATCAGTCCTGCTCACGTATGAAGTTGCTTTCAGTCAAAATTTCGTTTGGGTGAAAGGTGGCAAGCTCCCTGGCCTCCGGGGCGGGTCTGACCACAGCGGCTGCTCCGGGGGCGCAAGGCCGAATGGATCGGATTGTTTCTCTACTAGACTTATGTGGCGCACAAGCGGAAATGCCGAAAGTAAGCGCCGAGCATCGCCCCACTAGTGACACACGTGCATAGGTTGACATGGCTTGACACATTTCTCAGCATATGCCTATGTCGCTGGACCGAATAACCTTTGCGCTCAGAAGGATATCAGGTGTGACCCCGAATTTGGCATCTCCATGCACCGGGGCGCGTTCGCGTTCGAGTCTGGAAAGTGAGCTGCATCTCCCAGTAGCTTTTTACGTCCAAATTGTCCTCTCATGCGTTGCAACTCGGCAGATGGAGTAGGGTTGCCATGCTAGTCCGTCTTAACGATCCGCCCTCTGTGGCCAACGGCCAAGTCAATGTGTAGTATGCATATATTTTTTCCACGTTCTAGAGTTGCGGCCTCAAACCCGTAATTTCTGAAAGCTTCGACGATATTCTACGAATTGAACAAGGGGGCCTGCAACTACGCACCTCGGACAAGATCAACAGCGTCGGAGGGCTGTTCTTCTCGTGCGTCTTTTTTACATCTTCCTATCGTAACTGCTCTTCTCATCGGCCATCAATCTGCAACGCATTTCGCACCCCCACACACAGGACGTTCTTTGGAGGTAGGTCCTTGGTCATCTCTCTGGGGTAAGTTGGCTCATATGTCCTTCGCCCAGGGAACGACAACTCGTGGGCCACACCCATCGACCAGGCGACCTTCTTCCGCAACTTCGAAATGTACGGCAGCGTCGCTCCCTCTGACGCCACTACCCCCACAAACGCCGCCTCCAACGCCGCCCATCCCGGTCAATTCACAATCCTTCTTGGACTCCTCGCTACGATCATGGTTTCTCTCTTTCTCTAGCCCTTCCCGTTACTGCCGAGAGACATCATCCATTTCCTACCATACTCTTGTTGTATCGTTTCTGTGTGTCTTTTTGAGATCGTGGTGATGGGGCATGAGAAATCGTATCTGGTTCGTGAACGCTGAAGAGGAAATACACGTGTGGCATATATAAGTAGGATGGGGGTCGTAATGGTCGTGATATAGTGCGTGCAAGTTGAGTACCAAATGTTCTGCTCGTAAGACTACTCTCTTCCAGGACCTTGCTTCGTCGGCGTCCAGTTTCTCGTCCCTCGAAAGAAAGGATTTGGTGGGGTCGGGACCTCCGGAGCGGTCAAAACACCCTCCGCTTCGTGTGTATAATATGGTGTCTGTGCGGGGGCGGGTGTGGGGTCTGAAGATGCCAAGGTATCCGAGGTCGCCGATGTTGGCGGGGTGGCGTGAAGGTTGAGCTTGTCCAGGCCTACGACGGAGACGTGCTGTGGAGGGGCGGCCTTGTCGGGATCTCCGCCTGGTCCGAAGATCTTCAGCTCCGCGAGCGTAGCTTTGAGCGCGCACACCCATTTGTTCCTCCGCCGCGCTATGGAAGACAGGGGTGGAGGGGTCAATGAGAAGGGAAGAATTTGGCGGCGGATCCCAGTTCAGAGGATGGGGTTCAATGCACTCACCGGTGACACACTGCTCCTGCCAACTACTCTTGTATTGTATCTGAGCTGAGAGAACAAGCTTCTCTTGGTCGGGGATATCTTTGGGAGAGAATGCGGGTGTACGACGGCGGTGAGTGGACCTGAGCCATGGGGGCGGGCTTGGAGCGGACGTACCCAGAACGACAAGCTCAAAGGATGGGAGGAAGTCTCTCTTCTCTTGTGTGACAAACTCTAGCATCTTAGCTTCCAACGCCTGAAGCTGCGCGTCCGCCGTGGTGTACTCGACGTCAAATTGGAACGGTTCGGACATCTGCCCGCTGCGGCGAATATTCATGAGCGGCTGCAAGGCGTGGAGAGCGTGGGCGTTCAGTACGGCGACTCCGGGGTAGGCAGAAGAAACGAGGGCTCACCTTCGTGCAGAGTTGACTGTTTGCCACCTGCACGTTGCAGCCCCTAGGATCCACCATAATCGTGCTGAGGATCCGCATCTCCTTGATTGTGTAGACGACACCATCGAGCTGGACGTTGTCCCCTATGTCGAAGGGGTGTTTGACGAAGAGGAAAATGATGCTGTTGAGAACCTCCGAAGCTGTGGCCCCAATGAGCCAGGACAGCCCTAATCAACGGGGGCGCAGAAGGGTGCGTGTGAGGTCAAGCTGGGGAATAAAGGTAGGGGTCCAGAGCCGAACCAAGTACGAAGGTCCCGGCGCCTGCAAGGAGGGTGGATACTGACGGGTTCTACCATAGACGAGGGGGTACACCACTGCGGGTTGAGTTGTTGTGCACCATGTGGCGAAGTCCGCCGTACTCACCAGGGCCACAGCGATGAAAAGAATAACTACAATAGTATAGACGGACATTAAAATATTATCCAAGCGCCCAACAGCCGAGTCCACATCAGCCATACTCTCCACTAAACAAAGCTGCTCGCGAGAAATTGCTCTAAGTCCGAAAGCGTTTGAACAAGTCTCATTGCAGAAATAATGCCGCGGAACGCACTGGCACGCGACTTCGACTTCTTCAAGAGTGACGTCCCCGTTTTCTTCCTTATCAAACGTGGCGAACGCAAATTGAGCCTGGTCATGCGTCGGGAAAAACCGAGCGATATCGCCGAGCTCAAACCTGCCGGCACCTTCAGGGCAAAATGAGTAGAATATCCTGTGGGCCAACTGTGCATTGGCGTTAGGGGGGCACCTGGCCAAAAGGAAGGTGCAGGAATATCGCACTGCTTTGGTTTTTATCGGTGAATACAAAGCCGTGGAAACTATCCAAGCAGGCGAATTGGGTTGTATCATCAGGCTGCCAAAAATGTAAACAGGTTTAGCGAGAGGGTGCGGAGAGCCCCATTCAGTTGGGTCATGTTACCTTCCAGACATCTGAGATGCGATATTCCCTAAAGCGGCCGTAGTTGTCGTAGTAACACCGCGCACATTCCGAATCGTGGAACCCAGGGGATCCGACTGATATTTAGATTGCTTGGAAAAGGGCAGGCCGCTCAGCGGATCGTCTTGGCCGGGAATGGTATGAGAGCTCTCATAAAGGGTAACTAGGCATTCCACCTGGGCCTTCAACCGGTTGATCCTGTCTGTTCGCTCACGTTAAGCACATCGGCATAGCATTCCAAGATGAGCGGAACGGCGTTACCCTCATAACTCTGCTGGTGAAATTTGTAAGCTCTGCAGCCAAACAAGACCGTCAGGATGTGATCATTCTCCGATGGGCTTATGATTACTTACATCCATTGAATCGAGAACTTCTCACCAAGTAAGATCGCCGAGCACACCATGTTGGCGAATAACAGGTTTGCAATCACAGAAAGGATATGAATGCTCCCCGGAAAAGTCGCTTGCTGCCCTTTGGGAAAGGCATTTGAAACTATCGGTGACCAAGAGATCCAGATGATAGTGGCCCACGCGGCGAAAGTCATGTAGCTACGGTACGATATGAGCATCACGTGGCGGTGTAGTTGGACAAATAGGGATAGCGCCTACCCCTCAAGTGCGTTCAGCCAATCAATATATTTGCGCAGCGGGAGGATGACGACGCCGAAAGTCCAGCGCAGCACAGATGGCAGGGCCATAGCGATGCCCAAGGAGCCCCACCAACTGATCCAGGCAACTGTAAGCCAGACACTCCACCGAGCTAAGCCCACTTGACAGATCTTGGCGTTGGGTGTTATTAAGATGGCGATGGCCCCAGGCAGCCATACTGGAAGCAGACATGAGCTCAACCCAGGTGCATCAAAGTCGGCGGGTCTCACTTAGAGCAAGAATAGGTAGGATGTAAACAATCCACCGAGTCACGATCGACAGGCTGAGTAAGTATTTGTAAAGCGCGACAAGCTTTGAGCCATAGAGTGGGAGGTCATAAGTCTGCAGCGGAAGATGGAGGGAGAGTAAGTACTACGAACCCTGCTTTTTGGTGTCTCGGGCTCGGCGTTTGGCGTCAATTCCCTGTACTCTACCTCTTGCTTCTCCGTTGCGCTGAAGGAACGACTAGTCCGAGAAAATCCCGGGCGATCCTCGGGCAGCCTGGTTTCCCTGGCAAGGCGAGGTTTTTGTTCGAGGTCTGGGTTCGAGTTGCCGAAGTGAGATCTGTGCGAAAAGGGTGGGTGTAGCGGGATCTGCGTGTGAGAGCGGATGCCGGCTGCTGAATGAGCGAGGGGTGGTAAAGAGTGTATGTATCGAGCAGCTCCTGCCCGATCATTGGGAATAGAACGGCTCGATGTCTGCGTTGGAGAAACTAGCGCTTCTTCTTCCTGCACTGGCTCGATCCGATGATATAAATCCCTGCCGTCCCTCTTCGTTGGCGGCATCGAAGAGCGTCGAGATCTGAGATTGCCGCCGCGAGCGCACGATGTGATGATGGTCGCCCTTTGCAAAGCGGGTCCGACATTTACGCAAGTTTCAACAAAAGCACTGCTTTGAGCTCCTATCTGGCGGATGTGCTTCCTCTACATGCATATAGAGACTAGCCTAGCCCATGCTAAGGCGACGGATACGTACCGTGTCACTGGCCATCAGATCTGAAGATCTGAGAGCTCGAGTCTGCACGTACCATTTATCGTGCGGGTGGTAGATCTCCGAAGAATTAGAGGCACTAGCACTGTCGGGAGTTGAAATGTCCATTTCATTTGGCGTTTGCGTCTACGGTCGCGACATGCCATCGCCGGCAACCATTAACGCGAAGGTGCTAGTTGACTCATCAATGAGAGCTAGCCCGTGGTGTGTTACGCTGCCACGCCGCGCCGTTCATGCTAAACAAAAAACTAGTGCTCTTACAGCAATATCCTGCCTTGTCCATTAATTTAAATAACGCTGTTGATTAAACACCCACTCTGCTGGTTCGAACGACCCAGGAATGGATCCAATCTGTGCGCTCGTCTTACTCTTTGCGCCCTAAATGAGACTCAGCTATCCAGGATATCTGGTCCGAAACGGGGTTTAGCTGCGTATACTCGATGGCATCCCTTTCGGAGAAGACGTCGGCCTCTGAAGCAGACCCGTGAACCTCCCGGCTTTCCTGTTTAATATAAAGGCTGCCAGTACTAGTACTACTTCAAACCTTTTATAACTTGTCTGGCTAGCTTCCTGGAGTAAACAGAGTAGAGGCTGTTACATAAGACAAATACGCATATCTTGATGACGTAATCCAACTTACAAGCAACAACAACCAACTGCCAATTAATAACAACGCGATCTGCCCTGTAGAGCAAGATCTCGAGCTTTTCGTGTAACCACCACGGTGAACTCATAAAATCCCAACCGAAAAAAATGACGTTTTCTGGTGCTTTGGTGAGTGATACTGGATGGCGGCGTCTAAGAAGGTGGCTAAATAGTATCGACAGACTCTAACAGATCTAAACGACTTCATCACGCCATCCCAGGCTTGCATCAAGCCCGTTGAGCAATTGGATGAGCCGGAGCAGCAAGCGGACGTAGGGGGGGCTGCGGTAAGCTCCACAAATCCCCGATGCAAGGGCTCCGAGGGTCTCTCAATAGCTTCCACAATTAGACGCAGATCCACATCGACGCAGCTGGCGGATACTACGAGGTGACCGAGGGGCAAGCAAAAGAGAAGCCTTCAAAGAAACTTCAAAAGGCACAGATCAGTCTTAACGACTGTTTGGCTTGTAGGTGAGTTTCCCTATTAGTTCGTATGCGTAGCTTCTAGCTCAACCACGGCACCGTACGTAGCGGATGTATAACTTCTGCCGAGTCGGTCCTTATTACCCTGCAATCTCACGCGGAGGTGTTCTCCTTTTTGGCGTCTAACCCACCCCCGACTTCGCCCTCTCATAAAATCCCAATTTTATCAATATCACCCCAGACGCTTGCCTCCTTGGCGGCGTCTATATCCGCCTCCTCCGATTCACCGATTCCGCTTTCGACCATCTTGCGCCGTGTGAAAGCCTTTTCTGCCCAAATAGGTTTTGCACAAACATTCGACACTACTTTTTCGCGCCACTTATCGCTGCTAGAACACACGCGGGAATTTTTGGAGCGCAGAGCAGTAGGGCCGGAAGCGAAACTTCCTATGCTAGCAAGCGCGTGCCCAGGCTGGGTGTGTTATGCGGAGAAGACGCACCCCGAGATGCTTCCTTTTATCAGTCGCACAAAAAGCCCCCAACAAGTCATGGGCGCACTGATAAAGAATTGGATGGCACAAAAGTGCGGAAGAAGGTTACCGTCGTCTGTTTCTGTTTTCGATAGCCGTCGACGCTAACCCCTGTTTCTCTCTCCGAACAGCCCTGATCAGATATACCACGTCACTGTCATGCCATGCTACGACAAAAAACTCGAGGCCTCACGACAGGACTTTTACAACGAGGCATACTCCACGAGAGACGTTGATTGTGTGATCACGACAGGCGAACTGGACCTCATGATGCGCGAAAGGGGGTGGGACCTCTCAATTCCAGTGGGTGACGAGCGCTTAAGCCACGCAGCGACACTATCAGGAATAGAACTCCCCGAGCTCCTAACCCACCCTGGCACTAGCTCGGGCTCGTATTTGCACACTCTCATCACCACGCTTTCCAATTCTATCCCCAATCCCTCCCTCTCCACACGTGCCATCCGCACCTCCGACTACGAGGAATATGTCCTCACAAATGCAGACACTGGCGAGGTCGTCTTCAAGGGCGCCAAGTGTTATGGTTTTCGAAATCTACAAAACGTGGTCAGAAAAGTTGGTAAGGAGGCCGGGGTGCAGGTGGGGCGTGGTGCTGCCGCTGGGCGGATGGCTGGAGGCATGGGCCCGCGGGCCCGTCGCAAGCCAGCGGGTGGAGCGCAGGTGGATGAAGATGTCAAACGTTACGATTACGTTGAGGTCATGGCCTGCCCCGGTGGGTGCGTCAATGGCGGTGGCCAGCTGCGGCCCTTGGCGACCAAGGCAGGAGCAGCAAATTCGATGCCCCCTGCTACCGACGAGGAGGGGTTTCAGCGGAATTGGGACAACACTGGGGTTCGCTTGGAAAGCGATGGTATCGAAGCTGGATGGAAGTGGGCGAACAAGGATTGGGTAAAGCGCGTCGAGGAATCGTACTGGCACGATCTGCCTACACCGCCCGCATCACCACCGGCCCTATCCCGGTTCAATCTGCCCGAGACGCTAATTGAGAAGTCCGCCTCTCTCGATCCCGCCGACAAGGTCGCACGGCAAATCTTAAGGGAGCTATGCCTACCCACCTCCGACTTGCTCTCATGGTACTCAATCATGGACGAGGAGGCGGAAAGACGTAGAACTGAATTGTTCCGCACCCAGTATCATGCCGTAGAAAGCGAAGTGATCGGTTTGGCTGTCAAGTGGTAACTGAAACCCGAGCTCGGTATAGATATATTGTGTCTTGTCGGGATTTCAAAATTTCGCGTTTGCGTAGTTTAAGTTTCATAGAGGCGCTCAGAGTTGCGCGTTTAAAATGAAAAATGGAATGGAAATTCATAGTGGCGAACAGTACAGATGTCTCGATACAAGCTCTCTTGGCGGAGAAACAGAACGAAAAGGGTATACAACCCACGCAGGATCAACAAGCATCAGGGACGTCAACTAGCTAGATCCCGCAGCCTCGGCCTCCCGGCAAGCAGGGCATTTGGCAAACGTAACGTACGTGACAGTCTCTTCGTCCGGGGCCATAGACTAAGGAAGAGGTCCGGGAACAGATGAGAACAGGGCACAAGTAGGCGGGAAAGTAATCCAACGCACCTGGGCACAAGCGGGGTTGACACAGTTCTGCGGGTGAAGTGCACTAAAGATACAATCGAGCCTATAGCAATCGGTTCGGCCTGCAAACTGTATGTTAGCTGGTAGACACAATAAAGCACTCAAAGATATGGATATTACCAGTCCGAATCTATATTGAAGAGATTTAGCAAGGTATAAGGGAAAATTTACGGGGATAGGCATACCCTTTGCTTGTGGCCGCATCCGCGAAACTGGTTGTGCTCGCTGTATGGGAGTAATCGGGGGTCATCAGGAGCCGTTCAGAGTCCAAGCGTCTACGCAATCAATGGGGAAAACGAACAATACGCGGTGACACATGTTGAATACAGCGGGGTATGGGACTGATGAAGGTTGATGTGGATGGTATATGGAAACAAGTTGGAGGAGATGAGAGCGATGATACCCAGAGTGAGCTGTAGAACGAGGTTTTATAGGGTTTCAAGAGGGCAGTGCCGTTCTGTCCCAGCAAAAGCACATGATCCGAGGCCCTGCGCGAGACAGTACACAATCTCTCCGCTCACGGCTGAGTAAGTCGGAGAGGGGGCGTCTGGCTCGGGTGGGACGAAGCCCAGCCTGTGCACGAGCGAAAAAGTTCGCGATAGCATGCGATGCGGCGGCGGCGGACCCAGAAAGAGCTGAGATTTCTACACATTTGTCTCCACTCTGCAGCTATAGCTAGCCTCATTGCGGGTGGCTTGAACACAGTGCGCCAATGGCCAGAGGGAGATGACAGTTGAGTCGATCGAGCGTAGTAAACTGCATCCGGCCAGCCGTCTTGGCCACCCAGCACGCTGACTTCTGCTGGGTGCGAAGTTCGAACACTCTTTCGGTCCCCGTCTTTCGCATCCCGCTGTTGCTGTTTGATAGCAATCTGCTCGAGGACCATCGATAGAGCTTGCTGAAATTAGGCTTGGGACCTGAGAGTTGAGATGGCTGCCTTGAACCCGACGACGCGCTCGCGCACCTCGCTGTTCCTTTCGTACCGGGATTCTACCGGCAGCACGCGCTCTCGACGTTTACGCTCCGTCCGCCGTGATTCATACCATAATGACAACGACTACCTCGAGGGTGATGAGAGACAGGGCCTCATTGCGAGCGGAGATTCGGGGCATGCTGCTCTCGAGATGCAAGATCTGCCTCCGAGGTGGTCTGTACACATCTTGTTCTCGACGTCTAAATCCCTCTGCTGACAGACGATCGATCTGCTTCAGGGTTGACCTTTCTGAGCAAGTCCAAGAGATTCTTGCAGGCACTGTCGAGAAAAGTAGGCTATCATGACGCGTCGCCTGCCACCTGCACCTTCTCCCTCTGATCGCACATGCCCCTCGCAGTCCGGATCCTCGACAAGTTACACGCCAAGCACGTCCTCCCGGGCTTTTCCGATCGCAGCACCGAAGAGAAGGAGATAGAAATGATGACCACTGATATCACGAGGGTTAGTTGCTATTCCGCCACTCGCCTCGTATCATAAGCCCAACTCCCAGCTCCGCAGAGCTTTCGGCAATGTCAATCCCTTATCCAACGCATTGAACCTTCCAGCTCCGCACCACACACATTCCCTCCTTCAACGAGCCGCCCATCCCAAAATGAAACACAGGCCGCACGGAACGTGCAAAGAGGTCTTGCGGCAAAGGTGCAAGAACTCAGCGGAGTGTTTCGCAAGAAGCAGAGCGTATACATGCAAAGCATGTCCCCATCGTAGTCTGTCCTCCTGCGACGACCTTCTGACGATATTTGCTTCTCCCAGAGCTACAAGGTCACGCGATAAAAAATCAAGATTTACTTATCGCGTCGGGAGCGGTATCGTTAAAGGGTTCAGATGGGATGTTCTCCTTGGAAGAAGACATTGAGACGGTGGATATGATCACGCCACATTTTGGGTGTCTTCTTCAACTGATCAACGCGCCACTATAGTCTCGCACCCAACTATCCGCACAGCAACAATTGCCCCCGGACTTGGAAAGGCGCAACCACGAGTTGACAGAGATTGCAAAATCGATAGCATCACTGGCGGAGTTATTCAAGGACCTCTCCTCTCTCGTAATTGACCAAGGAACCATACTAGATAGTGTCGAGTACAACGTTGAGAGGACCGCTATTCACGTCGAAGAAGCAGCAAAGGAGCTGCGCGTCGCAACAGAGTGAGTTCCTGCACCTATCGCCAACTATACAAACCATTTACACTGCGCGCGCAGATACCAAAGGAATACCGGTCGACGGAAATGTATACTCCTATTAATCCTCATCATCTTTGGTCTGGTTGTGCTTCTCATATTCAAGCCGCGACGACGAGCATCCCCTCCCATAGAATCACCGCCGTCTGGGTGACTGATTTAGCTAAACTGTCTTTCTTTTGCTCTTGTGACTTATTTATACTTACTTTCTGAACACGAACTCATGGGTGATCGTACCGTGAGTACTCCCCAAGCATTCGATCGCCTTTGGTCAGCAATCTTATTCTGCGAAAGAAGGACCCTGAAAATCGCCCAAAAGGTCCCCCATGCATCGTGGAGCGGAGGGGCAGCAAACGTTTCGGGCGCGGTGCCCACCCTGAGCCTGAGCTTCACCACGGCTTTTTTCGTCGTGTCAACTGGATGAATCTTAGACGGTGATTCCGACGCCTTTGCGATGTACACTGCCCTTACCTGCCATTTGCATGCAGCTTCATCACACGAAACCGACTTCTCTGTGAGTGCGTGAGGACGGGGACCTTCATCATCCGTACCCGTTCAGCAATTACCGTCTTCATTTCTGACGTTTTCGTCGGGGATACATAACGCCACGGAGGTTGCGTGGTGATTTCGGGCCCAGGGTGGGCTGGCTCGTTCCTGGCACGCCTCCGAACTGGGCAAGTTGGGGGGCTTCAGTGGAACATGGGGTTGAGCGGGAGGGTTCGGGGTGCAAGTCCTGGGCGAGGACCGTGCCTCGTGTCTTCCTCGAACTATTCGGGGTGTGTCGGAGCCTGTTATATCGAAAAGCTCGTAGGGGTCTATACTTCCCTTTCGAAAGACTCGGAGAGTTAGAGTTGATTACGATGCAGTGATGCCTATTTCTGCTCCGCTAGATTGGACCCCTCGCCTCCCAACGAACACGGTCGTCATCCCTCTGGGAACCCTCCTCGTCGCGCCCGGCCTCCATAAACGCTCACTCTCACCCTCTGTGGGCGCGTGTGATGATCTTGACATTGTTCTGGTCATGTGAAGGGGAAAAGGGGAGCGAAAAAGATACATAGTGCCATCCAAAAAACCTCAGTCTTGAGAGGATGCCTTTATCCAGCAAACTACCTCGTGTAGGTCCTTCACAACGCGAACACCCGTCAAATCCTCTGCAGCCTCCTTAACTTCTCTGTCACCGGCCACGCCCTCTCGTCGCAGCAACACGGCAACAAGACCGGCTCGTTCTGCACCTCTGTAGTCGCTGCGCACAGCAGAGCATTAGCAGTGGCTGGTATCTGTGGCGGTCATGAGAGAAGCTTACGCTTCCAGTTCGTCGCCGACGTGGACGACTTCAGAGCGTGATTTCCAGACCGCTGAGCGTTCAAGGGCCTTGTCCCATATTCGAGTATCGGGCTTTTCTATCCCTTCTAGCTCGCTCAGAACGCAGGGATCCATGAAGTCCAAGGCACCGAGGTCGGCCAGAACATTCCCTAAAATTAATACGTGAGACGCGGACAGCCTGCGCGCCGCCGCAGGCACCGTGAGCTTACGCATTCGGATATCCGCATTTGACACGAGCCCTGTCCTTAATCCAATTTCGCGGAGAGCATGCACTGCTTGTTCGGTTTCCCTCGTTTATGAAGACGTGGCAAACAGGCGGATAACCAGGCCGCGCACTCACGTGAGGGAATGACGTCGTCAAAGAGTTTATAGCCTTCCTTGGAGCTGAAACGCTTCATCAGCCGAGGGACGACCTCAGGCAAAGCCTCCTCGACCACTGATTCGCGTAAAGATAGCTGGCTTTAGAAAGCGCCAGATGGCGTCTTGCCGTCGGATGTTGCGCACCCAATGGATTTGCCCCAGCCCCCACAGCAGTTTTACGTATCACCTCCGTCCACCAACCGTCCACGCCCTTCGTATGCCCATAAACAGGGGAGGATGTCTGGACTTCCTTGAGCGCTATACCCAATTGTCAGTAGTACGAGAGTTGGCGTAAATGCTAGCTAACCGCTTTGAAAAGAAGCGCGTATCGCTTCTGGTGCGACGCAAAAATAAGGAGAGAACGTTTGTCTGGAAGATGGAGTTAATCATTTGGTCAAATACCGATGAGTGATTCCGCCGCCGGTCCGGCTTGGCACTAACGCGTATTGTACAGCGATAGGCGCCCTGGGCGTGACCAGGGTATGCAGGGCATCAAATAAGACAAGCGCAGGTCGTGGCATGGCCGTACCGCTCTACTGCTCGATCACCAAGGCGGCGCGGGAGATCGAGAGATGGTTGTCTAACTCAGGCCCGGCACTAGTAGAGGCAGGACCCCGAGCGTGCACCAATGTCGACCTTATATAAGCACTGCTAGTCACGTCACAAGCTCAAGGCCGGCATCGCCGGACCCGATAAGGCCTTTTTGGTGCGCGGATGCAGATGAGTCAACTGGATTCGGTGCCTATAGCCTATAGGACGTCATAGGAATACAGTACTAGGATCCGCATCGGTCCGGGGTCCTTGGCGCTGCTGTCCTAGATACAAGTACTCTGTCCACCGCGTCCAAGCCGAGTCACCGCCAATAATCGCCAACATGCCACCGCGAACGCGTTCGGTTTCTCGCACTCTGCAGACGCCCGCGTCTTTGCAGGAAAATGTCATTACCAAGAGCGTGCCACCAAAGCGCAAATCTTTGGACAACGAACCCAGCCGGCGCAAGAGCAAGTCGCGTAAAAGCATTGACACTGCAGAGTCTAGCGCAGTCATCGAGGTCGCGGTGGAGGACGGGCAGGTCTCGTTGGCCGTCGACGAAACAGGACCCTCTCAATCGGGTCATTTCAGCCAAACAGAGCCATTTTCGTACGCCGAGGCCAAGCGACACTTGATCGAATCCGACTTGAGATTCGCATCTCTGTTCACGCAACTACCCTGCCGCCCATTCGAGAATCCTGAGGTGGTTGACCCATTCCGGTTGAGTTGCTACCCACCGCCTATCTTGAAGGAATCCCTGTGCTAACTTGGGGTTGACATAACCACAATCAAAGAACGCTTGTGACATCCATATTGTGAGACACCCAAACATTTCCGCCTTTGTCTCCTCTAACATTTGGAGCAGGGGCCAGCAGGTATCTTGGGTGGCGGCACGCTCGATCCAGCACAAGTTCCTCCGTGTATTTGACCCTTCGTTGCCCGAAAAAGCACTTCCTCCACCCCACAAGTGCGTGTTCAAAACGTTCCTCTGCGTCCTCGGCGATCAAACTTTGCTTCTGCTTGAAGGCTACACTATACCTCATGGCCTACCACCAAGGACGTAGCCTCGGCCAGCGTGGCAACGCTACGGACGGCAGGCCTGAGCACAAGGAAGGCTGAGTATGGTATGTATTTTTGACACAAATTGCGCACCCATCGCGGAACTCAGGGTTGCGGGCACTCAGTGATCGATCTTGCCAACCATTTCAACGACGGGCGACTTTCTCCGGCCAAGATTGCTTTATGGAGCGACGAAGAGCTAGAGAAAAATCTGACGGCAGTGAAAGGAATAGGAAAGGTACGTACCGGGCGCAAGGACAGCGAGCTTTACGGCTTCTGTTGACTGTCTCTCTCACGTAGTGGACCGGTCGGTATTCTTGCTAAATCTGAGATAAACTTTTTACTCATGACCTTACCGGGGTAGTTCATATGTTTGCTATTTTTTCACTCCGTCGACCCAATGTCCTCCCCGTCGGAGACCTTGGTATACAAAAGGTAAAATTTAATTATTTCAGTCGCTTTCACAGAGGACTAACATCCCATCGCCGCAGGGTTTGCTGCTATGGGCACTCCACTCCCATTGCCCGGACGAAGCCGGCCTTGCAGTTAGCCCGCTCCAGATGGAGAGCGATGAGTTGAGCCCAGATCATAGCGCACCGGCAGCTGCCGCTAGCTCGCTTGAGCCGCAATCACAGGACTTTCCTCCGTCACAAGACTTTCCTCAGTCGCAGGATTTTCCTCAGTCGCAGGATTTTCCTCAGTCACAGGATCTTTCTCAATCACAAGATCTATCTCAATCGCAGGACTATCCTCAATCGCAGGACTTTTCACAATCGCAGGATGCACCGCTCATCCCCAGCTCGTCGCTCGCCCCAATCGACTTGGGTCCAGAGCCCACTTCCGGTGCTGCGCCAGCGTTTGAAGGAAACATCACGCCTATGGCGCTCCCTGAAAGTCTCTCGGTCCCCGTTTTAAAAGCGCGGCTCGCCGGGAAGAAAATCAAGTGAGCACGTGGCCCCCACACTGTTTTATTTCTCCGTTCTCATCAGCCCTCGCATCGTCCAATGGGGTAGGGGCGGGCTGTATCTGAGCCCCAAGGAAATGGAGGAGTTAACCGAGCCGTGGAGCCCGTACAGATCTATAGGTACGCCCTGTCTCCCCTATGAGCGTCGCACGCGGAGAGCCCCCTTAAATCAAGGTTCTGTTTATCCAGGATGCTTTTATCTCTGGAAGATATTGGAGACAGACAACAAAAAAAACAAGCAGAAGAACAAGAAGGACAAGAAAAAGGATAAGAAAAAGGGCAAGCAAACGGAAGAGCAGAAGGACGAACAGAAGGATGAGCATATGGATGAGCAAAAGCCTTAAACACGTTGGAGTTGCCGGTATTCGGAGCAATAACTACGCAGATGCTCAAATGTAACACTACTATATTAATGATCTCCCCAAAGTATTTGGCCTTTCTTAATAATAGCCTTGCACTGTTTGCATAAAATCTTACATACCGAGTTTCGATTAGCTTGAGTTTTGCCCTCGTAAGATCCTCCGCTCCATCTCCCTTGTCCTTCACCGCCGCTGTGATTCCCGCCCTTCATATCCTTAGCACACAGACAACCTATTTCCATAAGCTCCGGTGTAGAAAGATGGCAGCGGGGTTGCACCAGGGCTATGTAGTAGCGGGTTGCAGCAGTCCAATCTGGCGCCGGGCGTCGGACTGTAGCTCCAGACCTAGTGATTTTCTCACCATTACCGCTTTTCTTGCGTATCCCGCACGAGGGCAGCTGCTTTGTCCGCTTAGTCAGCACTATAGCCTCGCAGTGTTTGGGCGCGAATAATAGGGACGCGTCCAGTGCTTGAACCCGACTATAGGGATTAATATAGCGAGATATCAATGCTTTGGCTTTGTCTGCGCCTCCTTTCTTTCCACCACCACCACCGTCCTCCGCTGCATCGCCTGCGACGACGGCGACGACGCCCAGCGCCGCATACACCCGGTCGCCCTCGTTTCCCAGCTTCCACCGCACTCTCGTTTGATTATCCCAGCAGCCCCTGTCGCCGCCGATGCCATCTCCTCGATCTCAATCCCTCCCTGGGAGCCTCTCGCCACTCGGGTATACGGGTTACTTCCTTGGACTCGATGCGGTTGGGGGCGGCCACCGTGCGGCATCTCCTCCATCGGACGCCAGCGATTGCACCATCGCGAGCGGCCCCCGAGGTACTCTCCCCTATTCTTCAATCGAGCCGCGCCAAGCAGAACCTCTCCAATATCATATGGCATACCCTGAATACTGCTCTGAAGGAGATCTCTACGACGCCACCTTCACTCCTCTTCGCGACACCTCTTCCAAAACGCGCATATATCCCACCGGGGAAGATACGCAGCTGTTATATGGTCAATACACACCCGTCAACTACTCGGAAACGGGTGTCCGGTCGAGTATCAATACCTGCTACCCAGATTCGTTCCTGGGGCGGGAGACCGGCAGCCCAGGTGGGCGCATCAAGGCCCGCGTCCGCCCTGCCCCAGGTGACCACACGGACCGGGATGGGCGTGATAGTCATTTCATAGTATACACACCAGAGTACCCACGCCATTCTCTCATCGAATCCGAACCCCTCTCGCCTATCTCTCCATTCCAGACACTCCGTCTCCTTCCTCCGTCCTCCGACGTGTATGTGTCGCAAAGAGAAGATGATATCCAATACCAGTTCCCCTCCTATTCCCAACCTCCATCGCCGCCCTTCACGCCCCCACGCGCACTTCGCTACCTCTTGCCTGAAGAAGCATATCCTGAGACGCTAGGCACGCGCTACTCCTCAAAGTTTCCCCATGGACACCACATCGCGTCAGATTTTCTCTCTCAGTATGATCTTGTCGGTGAAATTGGCTCCGGGGGCTACGGATTCGTCCTGGTAGCTCAGCACCGTGCCACGAGAGCGCGTGTCTGCGTTAAATTCATCGTCAAGGACAATATACCGTCTCGTCACTGGATTTATGACCCCGGTATTAACGCACGGGTACCCATCGAAGTGTACGT
The DNA here is from genome assembly GCA_000697705.1 of Botryobasidium botryosum FD-172 SS1. Taxonomy (NCBI): domain Eukaryota; kingdom Fungi; phylum Basidiomycota; class Agaricomycetes; order Cantharellales; family Botryobasidiaceae; genus Botryobasidium; species Botryobasidium botryosum. Next base: position 1,573,609 of record KL198016.1, on the reverse strand, counting down.
GCTGAAATACGCCAATCACAAGGGTATCATCGGGTATGAAGGTCTATTTGAGGATTCCATCTACTTCTACCTTGTAAGGATTTTTTCGATCTATCGACTTGCGTGCGCTCACCACTTTCAGCGCAGGTTCAAGAACTACATGGGTCACCCTGGAAGAAAGTCCGAAAGTCAAAGTCTCGACACGCCTCGCCCGACTCGTCCGCGGCCCCGGACGCTTCCCTTTTTTCACCTCAGCGCCCATCGTTACCTCGCCTGCCATCTCATGATCTCTTCGAGTGCATCGAGCAACACTCTCGGCTACACGAGGATGACGCCAAATATATATTCACACAAGTTGTCGACACAGTGGCGTACCTCGACTCTTTGGGCATAGCGCACAGGGATATCAAAGACGAGAATTTGGTCATCGATGAGAATCTGAAGGTATTCACGCCGCGATAAAACCCCCTATATATGCACTGAAAACTCTTCTCCCCTAGGTCAAACTCATCGATTTCGGTAGTGCCGTCATATGGAACTCTGAACGAGCGCCCCCTTTTTACGATCGTTTCTATGGAACAAAGACATTTGCTTCGAGCGGTAAGCTTATCATATTATAATGAACCAAGAATAGCTCTCAAGAGTGCCCTTCGTATGCACCACACTGCTTCAGAAATCCTCCGGAAGAAACCCTATCAAGCCGCCCCGGCAGAAGCCTGGTCGCTCGGTGTGCTTCTCTGCTTTCTTGTTGCAGGCCAATCACCCTTTGTCGATGTGCCGGCAGCGATCGCGGGCACCATCTCCCGTCCAAAGAAAGGCACTGTGTCCCGCGAGTGTATGCACCTTATTCGAGGGTGCCTGAGGGTTGATCCCCACGAGAGGTACACTGTCGAACAGATAAAGTGAGCACGAGTCAGAAGTGTTCCTGTATCTCCTGCTAATGTTGCCTAACGGTGTACATAGATGCCACCCATGGCTGCGGTCCTAGTCTTTGCTTTCCTCTGCTTTTGTTATCCTTTTTTATTGCTTACCGCAAAATATCTCCTTCAAACTCCTGCACCTTTATCACCTTCTCTCTTCCGCCGTTCTTTCTCCCGATCACACATCTTTGTTCATGGTCGACACCCCAGTGTCACACGCATTCTGTCCGGACTCCACTTCAATATTCCATCCTCGTCGGTTCAGTCTATAGCTCCCGGTGTTACTATTTCATTTCCACTGCCCGTCTCCATTAGTTCTGTATCACTTCCAGTATGTTACGCCTCCACACGCCCTCTGAAATAATCGACATGTACCTAAACTCTACGCGTCATATTCACCAATTCGGTAGTGGTGTTATCGATGCGAGGCTGCGGGTTTCACCTTCACCTCCGTCTCGAGACGTTCACGTTCCTGCCGCTCCCTTTTATTCCGCTGCCACATGGCCCGCAAGACTTTGGTCACCTTCTCTTGCCCTAGTGCAAAGTTTAACTAGAGCAAGTCGAGAAGACGGCAAGCTCAACGCGTGATATCCATGAGAGAGCTTGAAAACGCACCTCTGCGAGTTTGACCAATTTGTCCGTCTCTTCCGGCTGCAACTCCGTCCTCCACGTCGAAATGTCCGCGGGATCCATCCCAGGAACTTCTTCATTGGGAATAAGCGGCATGTAAACGATACCAATGCCATCTCGCATGGCAAGGTCCTCCTCGCTCATCTCATCGAGTCTCGATGGTCCAGATGTATCCTTGGAAGACCCGATCCAGACGTAGGCGCTGTCGCCAGGGTATCTCGCGGATGTCTCCGAGACGCTCGTCGAGCTGCCGCTATCGTCAGTCACACTCTTTTGCACGGCCACTTCCTCGGTCTTGGACTCGGCGATCGCGCGGTTGGCCTCTTCCGGCGTCATCGCAGCCTCTTTCGAAGATCGAGCTTCCGATCCCGAGCCCTCGGGGCTTGAAGTCGCTGGCGTTCGCTGTTTGGTGTTCTGAGCTGCTGCTTCCTGGCTCTGGGAAGCAGCGACTTTATCGGGCCCTGGGGATGGAACCGTCACCGGCCAGCGGGCCCCTTGCGGCCAGGTTTGCAAACCCCGCCGGGCTGCATACTCTTCGGCTTTTGTGAACCAAAGATCCTGCGATTGAGAGGGAAATGTGAACGAGATGTCTCTTTCGAGCGTGATGCAAGGTTAATACCTGCGAATCAGCGCTAGCATCCAGAGCAATAATGCAGTCGACGTTACGGCGGAGGAGAGGCTTGATAAGGAACAATGCGTGGATATATTAATGGCACTCATGTGCATTAGTATGCGAGTGGGCGCACGTAATATGGGATATTCAGCTCGGCTAAATTGGAGGATGCGGGATATTAGCGATACGAAATAACGGCGGGAGTAGCAAAGTAAAGTGGTCGTCATGGCGCACGTAGTCTGGGACATAGCCAAGCGACTGTTTCTGGCTTGCTATATTCTTACGACTCACCTCCTGCGTCCTGGAGAAGATTGATTTGATCAAACAGCTTTCATTATGTGCGGAAGTGCGTACCAGAAACCCTAGACTATCAGATTGTTCGATACCTGCCGGAGATCCCGATCTCAGGCCGTATTTTATACCTTTGACATAGTTTGGTAGCTTGCGGGAGAAATCGATAAGTACGAGTCGAACTTAAAAAAACTTTGGGCATGAGAAGACGGACAGCATTGGGTGTCACCGGGTGGATGTGCTCATAGCTCTGATCCTCAAAGATATCCTGAAGCCAGCCGTATACGGCAGTAGGCATCTCCTTGACAATGGGCTGCACCTCTTTGAGGTAGTGCTGAGAAGAAAACATGTGAGGTGCGCAGGAGAGGCAACCAAAGGAACGTAGCTGACTTGCAAGGAGGCGCAGAATGCGGACGCAAATATGCTAAATGCGTCTCAAAGAGGTCAGGTGTGGATTGGCATGGCAGTTATCGGTATAGAGTACCCGGTTAGAATGCTAAAGCTTAATTCGCGCTGACCCAAGGATTTCAGCATCTCTTTACTGAGCTAGGGCGATGATAACGCCGGCCGTACCGAGCGATCCAAACTTCTTCCGTTGTTAAATTCGCGCCCTAGTGACCAGGAAGGTATCCAGGCTTAGGTAGCATACACCCGGTGCATGTTAGCGTTGCTATATTTGTTCGAGGCGCAATAGGGCCAAAATTGCTCACCTCCCAGCTCGTCCGAACCGAACTCGTACGGCGTGAATTCGCTGGATGCGTAAAAAGTCACTTAGCAAAATAAATCAAATTGACATAGAATAACCACACCCACAACCACCTAAGATGTCCCGTAGAATATAAGCTAGTAGGCCAACGCGGGGTGTGGTGCCGTAGTACTCACAGCCATCGTGCCTGTTGCTTGAGGTCCTTCTCTTCTTGGGATGCACTTGGAGTCTGTTTCTTACCTGCGGGTTCCTTGGCTTCAGCTTTGGCGGTGTCGGAAGGTGGTTGCAGCTGCCGACTAATCGCCGTAAAAATAGGCAGTGGGTAAGCAGCATTGTCTACAAATCGGCGGAAGCGGTGAAGAGAGAGGTGACGTTGGTCCAGTCGAGACAAATCTGATGGCACATAGAGGCGAGCCGAAATCAAGGTGCCATACACGTCGGTGATGGAGACGTCGCCTTTGGGCTGAATGGCCTTTTGAACTATGCCCGAGAGAAGATACTAGAGTAGAAACAGCGTAGAAAAGTTAATCGGATGTAGATCTTCCTCAAAGGATGTACGAGTACCTTATTGGTGGGTGGCGTAATAAGCATATCTAAAGTACTCATATCTAAATAAGGTACTGCGACGCGCTGCTTGATGTGTTCGATCACGTTATCGGGGGACGGCGATCCAGCCACCCCAGAGTACATGACACCAAGTGCCCAGCAACTCCCTGCAATCTCGATCTAAGGCAGTGGTTGCCGTCACGCACAAAATCGACGAACCTGAGATCCCAGCGATGTACGTCGTACAATCCAACAATCCATTTGATTTAGCGCCCTTAAGAGCGCCTGCGGTGTTGCACATTGCGCGGAATCCTATGAAAAGGATATGAGAAATCAACAAAGGGTGAGTTATCGTGGGGAGAGTCAACTCATAGCGTACCCCCTCCTGAGCCAGCAATAGCAACGATTGGAATATCGCGTTCATCAATGTCCTCGACAGGAACACCGAAGAGCTTCGCAAACGCCTGTCGCATCCGTCTCTTACGGCCGCGCAAATAGGCGCGCTCTGCCACACACAGCTCGTCCCCTAGTCTGACCTCGGCATCCCAATCGCACTCGGGGTTGGCCATAGGATCAACAGGCGCATTAGCAATTTTTTCATATAAAGATCCCTTTCCACGGGATAGCTCTAGTAGCAAGGCGCCGACTCTCCCTTGGAGGCTCGCTAGAGCCGCCGGCCAGGTCCAGCCAGAGACATACTCAGTGATTTTATCGGTTGGAAGAGATGTCCGAAAAAAGGACCACCCTCCAAAAGATAAGATGTCCTGCGCCGTCTAAAAACGAAATTAAGCGGTCGAGTTGGTGGGGCTGGGTCATGGACTCACCAGTGGTGCGTCAACCTGGCGCCTATCGTCCTGCGAGTCAGGCTGCGTTTTGGCCTGGCAATGACCAGGATTAACATCATTTCGTGCTCAAAACTATCGGAACCTCACCTGGGTATCTTTGGGTATCTTTCCGTCTATCTCGTGGTGGATGTGTCGTCGCGAGTCATTTGTCTGGAAATGCATGGTAATGCCAAGTGTGACCGCGCCGAGCAAACCAATTCCTACCGTCCCCTTCGTCACCCAGCCTAAGCAAAGAAGTAAAGCACTTGAATTTGAAAATGACCGCAGAGGAGTACCCACCAGCATTCGCGGTATCTCTACGCGTATACAACCTGCGACGCGTGCCCGAGTTCAACTTCGCCCCCGCATTAACTAGCCTCGGTGATTGAGCCAGAAGTGCGCGCTTTGGGATGCGCAGGGCCATCTTGCACACGCTGTACAGCTCTCAGTGACCTGAAAAGGTCAACTTGCAAAATATCAATCGGTGGTGGTGGTATGAACGAAGCCTTCTCATTTCGCACGAGAGGAATTATTACATAATATTAATAGAGCGCGTCATTGTTTATTTGTGCCTAAGTGCGCCTGTGGACATTCAAATCGAGCTTATGTAACATTAATCGTAAGAAAATATCGAATCGCTACATATCTAGAGGGAAGAGATACAGGACGGTCATGCACATGCTTCAAGTGTCGATACCAAGCCACCATGCGTCGCTGTATTCAACGGGCGCGACCATCTCAAACAACTCGCCATCAACATGGACCAGCGACTTGTGCTTCCAATCATATTCGTCATCGAGTGGTTCCTTCTGCGGAGAGAAGAATGCCCAGTCGCTGCCGATCTCATCGATACTCGGGAGCGTGATGCGAGGGGTGACGGGGGAGGGAAGCCCAAGAGAGGAACATGGCGAATCGAAAGAAGAGTCTTTACTGGAGTTGAACAACGTTTCGAGTGAGGGAGTGGGAGACGATGAGCATGACGCGAGAAGCGACAAATCCTATTACAAGGCACAGCCGACGATAAGAATGATTCACCAGTCCTTTATCCCTTCAATTGTACTCACCATTGGTTGGCTCGGACCTGCAAGGTAGCAGAGCGAAGAATAGCTTTCGTTCTAAGAGATAGACCCATTAGCTTGGTTAGGTAGTGGGTAGGCTGAATTAAACAAACCTGGCACTGGCCACGTGGCGAGCCTTGCGCTCCTTCGGCCGAGTCCTGGATGCCAAACAGTGCACCATACGTGGATCTAGGACCTTTGGGCGGCAACCTCGCAGACATATTCGGCTTGGAAGGACTGGCGCACGGACTGAAATTGAACAGGTCCGAATCTTCTGAGTCGGAATGACGACATATGTCTTCTTCCCTAAGAATAAACTAGGGATTAGAAAGCGCATGATGACTATACAAAATTGCTTGACTTACCAGGCGGCATTCCCTATCGAGTCGTGATGTGCAGTAGTATCTCGCAGCGGAGACGAGGAAGCTGAGCGACCAGTGAAGTCTACTCGTGCAATTTCGTCGTAGTAAGCAAAGATAAGTCGCTCGTACGAGTTCTCCGTCGATTCGCCGGGAAGGTCATCATCGTATGTAAAGTACACCGACGGCGCAGTAGAATCTGCAGCGAAGGGATCCATGGCTTGGTCGTAGAAGGTGGAAAGTAGAGTAGTTAGACGAAGCGGTGCATAGTCGTTACGGAAAGGGGTGGCATTAATTCTTGAGCTTGAGGAACGACAAGTCAGAGAAGCGCCTTCGTCTGGACAGTAGACATGCACTGACCTTGCGGGAGGAAGATTTGATACATTCACTGAGAGCGTACCGCCATTTCCAACATAGGCTGATATCGAGAGAGTGGTGGCTTTAGGAGGGTCTTGAGTAAATAATGTTCGTGTCTTCGCGATTGCAGAGCGGAAAAGCTCGCGCGAAGGAAAGAGAATGTCGATCGATGGACGCCGCGCCGCTGGAAGTTTGTGTGGACTCCGTGAGCACGCGTGCGGTGCCATCGCGCGTCGGGCGGAACAAAAGAGAGTGGGACAGTAAAACGATCGTGAATGTCGATGGTCGTCGAGGTGGACGAGGTAAACGGAGAAGTGATGGTGGTGAATCTTGGGTGATTTAGACTTCAAGTTCAAAGCTTCCAGCTTCAAGCTGGACCCTTGATGACGTTGCGCTTCATATGATGTCACGTGCCTCACATATCTGCCTGTCTGAAAATTCCAACTCCGAGTGAAATTTCTGTTTACTAGTCAAGTTCCCGAGCAGTACTCCAGGTAAGTACTAGCTGCAACTAATATCAATATTATTAGCCGCACGAGTAGTACCGACTGCTTGCAGACCCATGGCCAGGAGCAATTGGGTGATCAATCACGAATGGAAAAATGTGCCAAAAGGAAGATGGCCAAGAAAAATGAGAGCTTAACGCGCCCACTGATGCAGTTCCTATGGTTTTATTGAAGTGGAAGAACGGGTGTGTAGGGAGATGATGCGGAGAGAATAGATTAGGTTACGGAATGCAAGCACTGTTACTTCGAGCTCAGCCGCGTTATAGTACTCTCTTGGAATCCAACGACATCTTTCACCGCTTCGCCGCGTTTTAGTGTTGTCCAGCGAATGACTCTGGGATCTTGCCGCAACTGTTCGACAACGGCGTTCATTAGCTTGGGTGACGCGTCGTAGTGCATGGACCAGTAGCTAAGTGATTTTTTGCGTACAGGATTAGCGGTGTCGCGTGGCATGCATGTGCAGCGAAGTGGAAGAACAAAAACACGCACTCGCCGGCACCATGCCATTGTTGGTGTCTCCGCATTCGATGTGGTAGCTGACGTGTTCCCCAGTAATCAAGCGTCCGGACGACACCTCCGTTCTTTATCACTTGCGTTGCCGTCGTCCGAACCAAGTCTTTGATGTGCCTCTGTGGGAAGCGAGTTGGCACGAAAAACGCAGAGAAGAGTGGGAGTACGGACATATTCAGCAAAATGGGTGCTGATGCAAAAAAGCTCGTAAAGCGGCATTTGGACGGTCTCAGCAAAATTCGCGGAGCAATCCTTGAGTTTGAGCTTTGAGTTGGCGATGGAACTGGGAAGACGGAGGTCGCTGGGGGTTTGGCGCAGATTGCATCCGGCAAAATTATGGCGAGGACCCGGACGACCAGTACTCTCAGAACAAAGGTTGCCATGCATGAACGGGCGGCTGTCCGCGGGAACATTGGATAAGGCAGCCGAAATGATTTTATTTTGCGCCTGAATTTTGTCGTTGTAATTTGGGAGCCACGAATATGCGTTGCTGAGCGTTGCCGGAGTTGATTAGAGTCGGGGTGGCCCGGGTCTTGGACTGACGCGCAATACTTCATCTCGCCGAGATCCTTTCAACGCTAGCGACTTCGTTCATCTGAACGACCGACCACGACACCAGCTGCCGTCGCGAAACTCTGCTGCGACCACCGCCTAATTCCTTAATTCTGGCCTACGATAGGCAGTCATGAAGATACACAAACATACGAGGAGGCTCGCCCTCCCAGTGCGTCATCTTGATTTCGTTTTGTCTATACCCTTTTTGAACGCCGCCATCTGCAGCATCCAGATCTCGCGGCACTAATGGAGCGTCTTCTGTCATGCCCTCAAGATGAGCTCGCCGAGCTCATCGCCTCAGTCCCCTACTGGAGATGGCCGCGGTCGGATCTGCATTCTTGGGTCAAAGTCCTCAACAGATTGGACACTATCTTGAAAGATATCATCTCAGATTATGATATCGACAAGCTTCAAGTCAACGTTTTCACTCCTCTTACCAAGAGGACGCTTCTGGAAATTCTCAGGTTCGAGACGCTTTTGTTGGAAAACTCAACCAACAGAAAGCTTTTCTCTTCGTATGATGTAAGCTTTGCCTGTCTTGCTCATTTGCCATCTCGTATCCCCACGATTCCTTTGACACCACAATACTACGAACATCATTGTGAAAGGTGCTGACGGTCATCGTTTCTTTACCCAAACAGCGTCTCAATAGCTTACTGTTCACGTCGGATTTGGACGTGCTCCTCGCTACTCTCCAGCTTCTCCTCCGACCCTCCCAGCAATACTCGTCGCAGCCTCCTGCATCACACACACTCAACATCTCCAGCGCGCGCCTCCTCGCACTTGCTCGGCGTTGGTCGGGGCTACGCGAACAGGGCATTGAGCTCGTTGATCTATTCAAGGCTGACTCTAGTGACCCTCTCGAACTTCCCGCTGAGGCCAGTGAAGTTGCCCATTGGTTCTACAGAAAAGCAGCAGACAAGGAATCAGACAAAGAGGATAGGCCCAAAGAGGCTGACAAGGACCAACCTCCGGAGAGTAGCAAGAGTGCCGATCCCCCGATCCCTCACGTAACGCCCTCCAAACATGTCTCTCATGCTGCTCCATCCGCGAGCCCCGTCGCGCCTGCGAAGAATCAGTCGCAAAATTCAGGACTGACGATGGTACATCTCGGGCCCACGGCGCTTACCGGTAAACCGGCCATGGATGTGCTCGTCCATGCGATCGAGCAGTACGCAGTCCCTGACGATGAGAAATACGAGCTGCTCTGCAAGATCAGGGTTGCCCAAGCGCTTACAAAGGGCGAAGGGAGGGATACAGAGAGAGAGAAACTAGCCATCATTAGGTTGTTGGCTATGTCCATCTACGGTCAGTCGCCGCTCAATTTGACTCCAGGTTTTCACGGTTCTAATATCTTGCTTTCTTTTAGTGCACACTCACAGCGAATCTCAGGCGCAGTCTTGCTTGTTCTTGTATGAACCTGACCTTATTACGCACATCGCGGAGCTCATCCACCCGGATCGGCGTGTACCTGCATCTGTTAAAACAGCTGCAATCGCCGCCCTCGACGCCCTTGCACGCTATCGCAGCAAGATTACCGAAGTCCTCACCGCTGTTAATGCGGGTGTTAACCACGGCATCCTCATGAGCCTCTTGCGAACGACGATTGCTGATTTGGCGGATCCAAACTGTGAGCCCTTCTGCTGCAAGAGGCCCACTCGCGTCGTTTGACGCGTTACATGTTTTGAATAGGTGATCTGCCTCGCGAATTTACGGATGCCCTTCTATCGTTTATCGTATTCCTTGCATCTAACACCACTGGAGGGAATATGGTTGTAGGCGCGGGCCTCATGCCGCTCTTGATTCAAATTGTAGAGATCCGCAACCCAGCCCGGCTGCATGTCAGTTGTGTGGACTCGTCTCGTTCCTCAGAAGCTAAATTGCATCTTTATCTCAGGTCCTCTCGAAAGCCATGACACTTGTGGATAATATATTGTATGGATTTGGAAACGCATTCCAACTTTTCTGTAATGCAAGGGGCGTCGAAATTGTCGTTGAACGGATTCAAGTAGGTTCACAGAATCAAACATAGAGGGCTGCAGAATAATCGTATCTCTCATAGCACGAGGTCGACCTCGACATCGAGGAGAATAGTGCAAGCATGGAGACAGGCGAAGCACCTGTTCTTGGACCTCATGGTAGGTCTCCTTTCTGTCTTGGCTTGCGGTACTCTCACTATAAACATTGTAGGCACCTTGTCGTTTGCCCGATCCTCGGCTCTCAAGCATGTCCTTCGCTCTGTGCACCGTATCATGGAGTCCTCCGGCACATCAGAGAGTCTACGAACTCTCATTGATTCTTCTCTGACCAAGTCTGTGAAGAAGATTATGGAGAATCGCGCTCTGTTCGGGCCGTTGATTCTGTCGATTGCGATTAACATCATGTCGACTTTTATCCACAACGAACCAACATCCTTAACCGTCATCCAGGAGGCACGTCTTCCTGAGACATTCTATGCAACCGTCGAACAAGGCATCGAGCCTTCCATTGAGGTATTTACTTCACTTAAGCATTTTTTTCAGGCAGAGTCTAATCGCGCGATAGGTCATAACATCAATTCCGAACGCACTTGGGGCGCTTTGCTTGAATCAAGCGGGGCAAGATCAACTTGCTGCCCACCCGAATATCATCCCTTGCATTCTTTCGATATTCACCTCCGATCGTCACTTGAAGACACTTCAAGAGAAAGAAAATGCTGCAGTGGTTGGCTCCTCTGTTGACGAGCTCGTACGCCACCATCCGATGCTCAAGAAGGTTGTCTTCGATGGAGTCCGTGACATGCTTAAGAAGGTGGAGATTTTGGGGAACACGATCGCTATCCCTCAAGAGGACTTGGCGGAGTACAAACTCCAACTTGTCCGTCCGTCCACCGAACAGCCGTCCCAGCCGGCCGCCCCCGAGTCTACGATGGACATATCCGAGGCCAGCGGGCCAGCACCCTCGGAGGGCACACCTGCCCTTCCCCCTGCGCCTGCAACGGAGCTTGAGGCACCTGAGGAAACCCGACCTGCCTCTCGTACGAGCGTACGGTCTAGTGCAGAAGGCGACGCTTGGAAGCCGGACGGGATGCATAATGTCGTCGCTTCCTTCATCGACGTCATTGGCCGAGTAAGCTACTCGATCTACTGACTAAAGTATGGCCGTTCTAACTCTTGGCACAGTTTTTGGAAGGGCTGTTTCAACATACGCCTCATCTCAAGGAATTTTTAGTCGACCACGAGGGACTGGAGCAAATTGGTCGCCTCTACACGCTGCCTAGTCTCTCCTATGCCTTTGTGCACGAGAGCGCCTCGGATTCTCTTGTTCAGCTCTTTAGGACGATGTCGGAGCTCCTCCCCAAGGAGACTCTTACACGTGTATCCAAGATGGTCAGAGTTTCTTTGGACGAGACCAAAGAGTTCTGGGGAACGTCCGACGGTCAATCCAAATTTGCCCGCCTGATGAGCATCTCCTGTGAGCAGCACTGGGATCCGCTACTTTGGCGACTTCGAATAATTAATTTTATGCGCTTCATAGCTGAATCCGAATTGGTCGAGGCAAATGCCATGTTCCGGAAATTGATTACACTGCAAATTCGAATATCCTTACTCTCGGACGTGTACACTACCGCCGGTTACACTCATGGCCGCTCCCCAGGAAGCATCCTGCAAGTTTTAAAGGGTACCGACGATGCGCCAGAGATTCTCACAGATCTTGGAACCCTTCACCGCTTCTGCACCTGGGAGAGTGTCCAGCTCAAAGCTTCACTGCTTGCCAAGGGTATCCGAAAGACCTCAGACTCCAGCCCCGAGTCGCCTCTCTCAGAGCTCGATAGGATTGTGCTTCGGCTTACTGAGAGCGACTCTCAGCCGGCAGAGTCCTCCATGTCCACCGCGCAGGCTGAGGGCTCCAAGTCGAACGCAGTGTCCCAAGGTCCTGATGCTGTTGCGCACGCGGAGAACTCGAAGGCCTTGCAATTCATCGCGAGCCAAATCCCCTTGACGCTGACACCCTTCTTCCAAGGTTCGTATTTCCCAAGTAGAGCTCTCTGCCAGGCACTGAGATGTTTTCTGGATTGTAGCTATAGTGAAACTCTTCCCGTTCTCCCGCCGTAACCCCGACCCCAGCCAGCGAAAACAAGCAACTGAAGTTGCGCGTATCGTCGCCAAGGTCATGTGTGAGCACTTGAAGTGGAATGTTTCAGGTCAGTCCTCTTTAGGTGCCGGTCATTTGCCAAAGTTATTCAATAAATATATTTCTAGGTGATAAGAAAGTCACGTATGTGTACCCAACATTAATGTTGGAACTGATCTATATGCTCTTATTCGATGGTCAGTATGACGCTTTGTCTGCATAGAGCTTTTTCGTGTGCTCACACTATTTTGGCGACTGTGCAGAGGGCTCCTCGCAAAACGGTCTTCATATACTATTAATGGTATCATTCTACCATGCTGGAGGGATCAGCGCAATTATCAACATTGCTCGCGATTGGGCTTCGGAGATCGACAGCAATATGTCCTCCGCTTCCAAGGACCGTGAAGAAAGCTATTGCTTTGGACCACTTAAGGTCGTCCTCAATTTGCTACACGTCCTGGTTTCGTCCAAACATCTCTTCGAGTCGAGTCAAACAGTTTTGTTGACTACCCGCGATAAAAATCCCAGCGACCCCGATTACTTTGAACCCCACACCTTCTTGGTGCAAATGCGATTATCCGCTTTACCACTCCTTCGTCAGCTCTGGGAAGCTCCATGGCTCGTGCGCGCACCTGTCAGCCTGAGCAAAGCGGTTGCTCGCACGCTCTTGGAAGTTATGAATGCCGATAACGAGGACACAAAACCTGGAAACGTCGTGAGCGAAATCGTAACTATCACCGACCTCCTCGGCACCCTCACGGCTGCGCGTCGCCTTCAAAACGCTTCCGCTCCCGGCCCTGACGAGGTTCGAATCCAACAGCTATGCGACATGGGTTTCCTTCGAGTTGCGGCCACGAGGGCTCTCGCTAGGACTCAAAATAACTTGAGCGCAGCCACCGAGCTCCTCTTGTCGCACCCCAACGCCTTCTCTCCCGATCCTGATGCGGATGAAGAAATCAATGGCGATGGTGATGGCGATGGTGACGGCGACGGCGATGCCGATACGGACGCCGTAGATACTGTGCAAGTTGACATCGAGGTCACTGAAGCACCGGGTGGGGATCCCGATATCATTCCCGACCCAACGGCTGTTTCCGAACCCTCCGAAACTGGGCCAGTCGACACGGAAATGCCAGATGCCGATGCGCACCCCGAACCGGCTTTCGAGAACTCTGGTGATCCGCTTCCCGTAACAGACGCACCTCAGGAAAAGGTTAGAGACCTGCGGAAAGAACTCGTCGCTCTTCGTGAGCCTCTGGAGAAAGAAGTTGGCCGTCGGGCTTTGGAATTGGTGGACGAGCACGAAGCACTTGTGTTTGAAGTGAAAAGCGCGTTCTTGGGCCCGCACGGCGGATATCAGACCCACAGTGTCCGCGCCTTACTGGAGGACATTGGCGCGCTATCTTTGCAGCCGGAGGCGAAGGAAACAGCACTTGCTATTCGCTGTCGCTTGTTGACGCTCGTTCTTAACGACCCCGTATCGCCCGCCGTTGCAACAGCGACGGATAGCGCGGAACAGGTCATGGGCAGCCTTCTAGCCCTTCTCCAAAATGTCCCAAGGCCGAACGATCAAGGCGAGTTGGAGATTCCAAAATGGCTAGCTTCTGCATTCCTTGCCATGGAGTCCTATCTCGTCCTGGGCGAGAACATCTCGGCCATAGATATACCTAAAGAAGAAGAGGACATCCCCGACAAGGAACTCATCACTGGACCAGTATATGCTGAAGCAAGATCAAAGCTATTCGACTTATGCCTTCAGCTATTGTCAGTGTCACATCTGCCCCGGAACGAATTCTTGGCCGCCCTTCGGCTTCTCATATTCCTCACTCGCGATCAAGGCTTCGCTGTCGAGTTTGCCGCAAGGCGTGGCATCCCCTTGCTGCTTGATCGATTCAAGACTCGCTCCAAGGAGACAGAGGGTTGCTCTGTCCATGTATCGATCATCTTGCGCCATATCGTGGAAGACCGGAGTACTATTGAAGCTATCATGAGGCAAGAAGTAACGAGGTGGTTCACACAACCTCGCCCTCGAAGCCCCGATGTGAATAGCTTCATTCGAAAGTGCAATCCGTGTGCATTACGCGACCCTCAAGTTTTCCTCTCCGTGACTCAATCGCTATGTCGAATCGTCCCACCTGATACACCGAGCGGGAACTATCAGATCCTTTTGAAGGAGAATGATGCCCCGAAAGAAGACGCAGACACTCAAGTCAGAACCAGCCGTGGCATGCAGGTTGACGAGCCTTCTGGCCCTGCACTATCTTCCGAGGCTTTGGACACGACTGTTAGGCATCTTATAAGCGAGCTGATGCGCGTTGGCAAGCTAGCTGTAAATTCAGCGAGCATGCCCATCACTCCTTCTCCACCTGATAAGGCGGCTGAAAGTACTGCCGCCAGCACGGTAGACGCATCTGCGGCTCCCCCAGCAGCCGACCCATCAACCCCTTCCGACCAGCATGGTGACTTTGTTTATGCCTGCCTTTTGATGCAGTGCCTAACGGAGCTCGTGTCTTCGTATGACTCGTGCAAACTCGCCTTCATCAACTTTGTCAAGAGGAAAATCGGCACCCCCGTCAAGGATTCGCACAAGCATCGACCTTTAAACTTCCTCCTCGCGGAAATGATCCCCTTCAGCTTCGCGAGCAACCAATCATCGAAGCCAGAAGTACAGCGACGCGTACTTCTTTCCAACTGGGCGTCTTCAATTCCAGTCGCGTTATGTGTAGAGACATCACCGAGCCCAGGTGCGAAAGAAGTGTCCTCGGATCTCGTGTCTGTCCGCAAGTTTGTCCTCGATGCAATCGGAAAAGCCATCAAAGACGCCTCGTCGATCGAATCAGCAGACATTCGTTACGGAAAGTTGCATCCTCTTGCCGAATTGTGCTACCGCATTCTATCGTTCCAACCGGGTCTTAACGCTGCCCCGTCGTCCACCGCCAGCAAACCGAACGAGGATGCAACAATCCACGTGGCGAAAATCATGCTGGAAAAGAACTTCGTCAATATATTGACAACGGCACTCGGCGAAATTGACTTGAACTTTCCCAACGTCAAGAATGTGGTTACAGCTATACTACGGCCCTTGGAGCACTTGTACGTTCATTCTTATCCCATGCTTGTGAACAGCTCGTTTACAATAGGCTTCGTAGAACTAAAGTCGCGATCAAGATGGGGCGCTCTGAGAAAGAGAAGGACGTCAGTAAAGATGCCTCAAACGCCTCTGCATTTGTGGATGAAGAGCCGCGCGAGACCACTGAGCGTGAAGAAACCCCTGATCTATACCGTCATTCAGCGCTCGGCATGTAAGCCCTTAAGCTTTTCTTCCCTTGTAAACCAGCGTCTCACCCATGTTAACTGCTAGGTTTGGAGGGGTGAGCTGCATTGTATGATTAACTGGTGGCGCAATACTGACACCCTTCCGATTAGGAAATGGACGACATGAATTATGATGACGAGGACGAGGACGAAATGGACGAGGATGAAGATGACATAGGAGTGGAGATGGAATATGGAGATGATGATACTGGGAGTGAGCATTCCTCGTCGAATACTGACGAGGATGAGGTGATGGAAGGTGAAGAAATGGAACCTGGCTCAGACGAGTCTGATGAAGATGATTGGGAGGATGAAGTAGAGCATGACGAGGAAGACACGGACCAAGAAAGCAGCGAGGATGATGCTGAGCAGGAGATCACATGGCAGGTAAGGTCCAAGCGCAAACTTTATGATTCTTCCCTATTCATTCTATCAACTGCAGGATCACGGAGATACGGCAAACGAATTGCTGGAAGAGATCGTCGGTATGGACGAAGATGACGGAGAAGGTGAGCAGAAGCCCTCGAATTTACATGCTCAAAGCTAAACCACGTTGCATAGCCATGCCGATAGTAGATGAGGACGAAGAAGATGCTGAGGCACCCTCCGACGGAGAAGAGTGAGTTAATCATTGCCTTGTAAATCTACTCAGCTGACTCGCCCAGCAGCATGGATGAACCCAGCGCTGGCGCAATGGAGCAAGAGGATCCTGTTTTGGATTATGTAGCGCCTTGGAATGCTGGAACCGTTAATCTGCCATCACTGACCGAAGAGTTGGACGGTGGACATATCACCGTGGGTCTTTTTACTCATGATGGCGGGACATCTAGCCGTCGCAATCGCACAGGTGGGGGACTTTTTCTTATCCTTCAAGGTTTTTCGCTTGCTTATTCTCAAGCAGATGTTGAGGGAATTTTCGGGCGCCCTCGCCACCCTCAAGCCCCAATCGAAGATCCCGGAAATCATCCACTTCTGACAGAGTCGCCAGAAACAGCCACTGCATCCCACTCTGATCCTCGTGCGTATCCACGACAACACCGCCGACTCCTTCGGGGGTCCCAACTTCCCCCGGCAGAAGAATATCACCATTTCTTGCATACGTTCCACAACATCGTCGAGGGTGAAGGCTATCACTTCGTGGAGCAGCTCATCCGCCACGGCGATGGGACGGAGACCATTCGATTTGGGCCCTCAGGCTCAGTCCCTGCGGCTCCTGTCGGATCAAGGCTTCTCGAAGCACCATTTCACCCTCAGCTACAGCCAACAACTACGTCCACACGCTCAGCTGACAACTCGCGTGACCCGATGAACGAGGTTCAGACTTTCGTCCCTCTCCACACCCTTCAGCGTTGGGTGCACGAATCTAGAGTGGCGCATGGCAAATTTGCTAGCGATAGATTGACCAAGCTTGCGAACCACATCATTGTGACGCTCCTGCCTGCCGCCCGAGAGGTTGCTCGGCTAGCCAAAATACAGGCGGAGAAGGAAGAGGAAGCTCGAAAGGAAGAGACTCGCCAGGAGGAGATCCGCAAGGCCGAAGAAGAGGTCAGGAACCAAGCAGAAGCCGAGGCCCGTCTCGCCCAAGATTCTGCTACGCTCCCAGATACCACTGATGCCCCGAGCGCCCTGCCCACCGCCACGGATGTGGAAATGAGCCCAGGAGACACCTCAGCGAGTACCGACACGGAGATGGCAGACAGTGCAACCCAAGCAGACACCAACCAAGAGCCATCCGTCTCCCAACCAAACGAAGGTTCCTCAGATCTCCCGGCCAGCTCGTCTAGCGAGAGGGTGACCGTTCTCGTTCACGGGAATCCAGTCGATATCACCGACACGGGGATCGATCCCACTTTCCTCGAGGCGCTCCCAGATGAGATGCGAGAAGAGGTCCTCAACCAACATTTCCGCGAGCAACGCAACACGACACAGGTGGACCGCATCCCAGAATCTCAGATTAGTCCTGAGTTCTTGGACGCACTTCCACCGGACATCCGGGCCGAAATTCTGCAACAAGAAAGTATGGAGCAAAGTCGGCGGGAAGCTGCTGCTCGCTCTAATGCCGCTCCAGCTGGCCCTTCAGACATCGACCCTGCGAGCTTTATCGCCAGCTTGGACCCGCAATTGCGGCACACGGTGCTTTCGGAGCAAGAGGAGAGCTTTTTGCAATCCCTTCCATCAGCGATACTGGCCGAGGCCACAATGTTCCGACAGGCTGGGCATCGTAGATACCCTCCGACAAGACGGCTTGCTGGTTCTGCGCCAAGCGGTGCAGCGGCAGCTGCTACAGCAATCTCGCAGAAACCCACTGTACACCGAGACGCTATTCAGCTCCTCGACAAATCCGGTGTTGCCATCCTGATTCGGCTCCTGTTTTTCCCTCAAGTCCTCCGGAAGAACATGCTCTACAAAGTCTTGGTTAACCTTTGCGAAAACTCAAAGACACGCACCGAACTATTCAACCTCCTCCTCAGCATCCTCCAGGACGGAACTGGGGATCTGAGCGCCGTCGATAAAAGCTTCTCTCAGATGTCCTTCCGCAGCTCCAAATCCCAGGGAACGCCCAAAGTCGCGTCAAAACACAAGGGCCCTGACGTCGCTGGCACTAGCAATGTTCCGGCGCTTGCGCCCCTTTCTACTGATGACATCCCAAATCTGGTAGCTCAGCGATGCCTGGAGGCACTGACCTATATCGTCGGTGCGAGTAACTTGTACCCTCTCTTCTTCTTGACGGAGCAAGAAGTTCCGACGGGTCTTAAACGAACCACCTCCAAGAAAGGCAAAGGAAAAGAGAAACAAGTCCCACAAAGCCATTACCCCATCGTTATGTTGTTGAGCTTGCTGGATCAATCTGTCATGCTCAAGACGACCGCCATGATGGATTCAATCGCTTGTCTCCTTGCAAGCGTCACGCGACCTCTGGCCACTCTCAAAGAGACGCCCAAGGCTCCAACAGATACTGAGAAACCAGCCGTACTCGTGCAGGAGGTCGCATCCGGGACCTCTGACGCTAGCGTAACGGTACCCCCCACTGCCGGCAAGCACCATTTACTTCGGCTTTATGGAGCTTCTATTAACATCGATTCCTACAGCGCCGCCCATAACCGCGACGAGAGAGGAGAATCCCCCGCCGACCAGCGAACAGCCCCCTGCTCAATCGGATGTGCCTCAAAAACTCCTCCCCCACCCTCCACTTGTACCGCATCACGTTTTACGGCTCATCGTCAATATTCTCACGATTGGGGAGTGCTCGGGTCGCACGTTCCAGCAAACCCTGGCATTGATTCAAAACTTATCCTTTCTTCCCGACGCCCGTGATACAATCGCATCCGAGCTGAAGTCAAAGGCGCAGGAGTTTGGTCACCTGATTTATGCCGACCTTGACGAGCTTGCCAAGGTTTTGGAAAGCAGTGACGACATCCGTGGCTCCGTTGTCTCGAAATTCTCGCCAGCCTCCTCCGATCAAGCGAAGCTGCTGCGCGTGCTGAAAACCATCGACTACATGTACTCTCCTAAGTCCCAGGCGGCGCCCCCTAATCCTTCCGACGCTCCTGTTGAAGGGGCTGCCCCCGTCCCGGCGCCCCCATCGGCAGATGAGGAAAAGGTGCACGCGATTTATGAGGCTTTCCGATTTACAGCCCTGTGGAGACGCCTCGGCGACTGCCTTGCGGCTGTTGAGCAGAAGCCTGATGTGGATCACCTTGCCACGGTTCTCCTTCCCCTCATCGAGTCATTAATGGTGGTGTGCAAATATGTTGGGACAAAACCGACCCAGAACCGAATGCTTCGAGCTTCGATGTCCCCCCGCTCCCCCACTACACCCCGCGCATCGATGGAAGATCTCTTTGTCAACTTCACCGATGAGCACCGCAAAATTCTCAACCTTATGGTTCGGAATAACCCCTCGCTCATGAGCGGCTCCTTCTCCCTCCTCGTCCAAAACCCACGGGTGCTGGACTTCGACAACAAGCGGAATTACTTCAACCAGCAGCTCCGGCGGCGGCCACACAGCCGAGAGCATCACGGAACTCTGCAGCTCAATGTTCGACGAGCCTACGTTTTTGAGGACAGCTTCCAGCATCTCCAACGAAAGACGGGGGATCAGATCAAGTACAGCAAGATCAGCGTCCGTTTCTACGAGGAAGAGGGTGTGGACGCAGGTGGCGTGACGAGGGAATGGTTCCAAATCCTCGCACGACAGATGTTTAACCCCGACTACGCATTATTCCAACCGTGTGCGGCAGACAAGCTAACCTACCAGCCTAACCGCGCCTCCGCCATTAACCCAGAGCACTTGGTATTCTTCAAGTTCGTTGGTCGGGTCATTGGAAAAGCCATTTATGATGGTCGCCTGCTCGACGCCCATTTCGCTCGCTCGCTCTACCGTCAGCTACTTGGAAAACAGGTGGACTACCGAGATGTTGAGTGGGTTGATCCGGAGTACTACAACAGCTTGGTATGGATAATGGAGAACGACCCTACTGGGCTCGACTTGACGTTCAGCGTCGAGGACGATCAGGTACGTATTCGTATCCTTTCTCATGTTTTAGGATTTTGCTTGAGATTATCTGGCCTTCTAGTTTGGCGTTACCAAGATCGTGCCATTGAAGGAGGGCGGTACCGCTGTGGCCGTTACCCAGGAGAACAAGCGGGAGTTTGTCCAACTCTCCGCCCACTATCGCCTCACGTCCTCCATCAAGGAACAGATCGACTCGCTCCTTGGCGGCTTCTATGAAATCATCCCCAAGGATCTCATTTCTATTGTAAGCCGGACCCATGGTTTCGCTCTTTTCGATCGTTAACCTTCCCGTGTTGATAGTTCAACGAGCAAGAAGTCGAGTTATTGATTTCGGGGACGCCAGACATTGACGTTGATGAATGGAGAGCGGCCACCGATTACAATGGATACACACAGTCCGACCCCATGATCGTGTGGTGGTGGAGAGCTCTCAAATCTTTCAACCGAGACGAGCGCGCCAAAGTCCTGAGCTTCGCCACGGGCACATCGAGAGTTCCTCTCGGTGGATTTGTCGACCTCCAGGTCCGCGTTTGTTCTCCGACCAACTCCAATGCCCTTGCACTAACTCACATTCGCCATTTCACGTGTTAGGGAGTTCAAGGCGTCCAGCGATTTTCAATTCACCGGGCGTACGGAGACCCTGATCGACTTCCACAGGCTCACACATGTGCGTTTTCGTGTTCTCTATTGCCTAATGTGTATAACACTGCCGCTTATCCATCATCTGCTTTGCCTCAATCTCTAGGTTTCAATCAAAGTGAGTTTTGATCTGCCTCTTTAGCGGACATATGAAACTGACAAATTGCCGTCGCAGTCGATCTTCCTGAATACTCATCTTATGAGAAGCTCCGAACGCAGCTGCTGCTGGCCATCAACGAGGGTGGTGAGGGATTCGGGTTTGCTTAATTGGTATAATATTCGCACATCAGTATCTCAATCGTCAGATCTTCCTTTTACTTTTCTGCTGTTTTTCAACTCATACGTCCATACAACACCTGTTTCTCCGCATGATATCAAATGAAGCAAATTTATCTTTGAATCCAGGAGCCTCGAAGCCGAAGCCGAGGGTGCAATGCCTATTTGGAAAGTCCGCGTCTATACCCGAACATTGCTACAGTTTCTTTCTTCGCTGGGATGTTGGACGTCGGATGTTGAGTACTAGTAGATCCCCGCCCGGGCAATCGCGTCGCTCGATCTGGCGATTCGGACCGAGGCACTGACAGCTGTAGATGACCTCAGGTGTACAGCCACACGTCAATCGACCCCAAAATCAAGTCACGTGCATCTACGGCTGGGAAAGCAGGCGCGGCTCATTTGGAAATTCATCCTGGGCCCTCATCCTCGTGTTCGCAAGCGTTTACCCTTATAACTGACCGTCCTCAACATTTTCCACTCCTTTGACCTTGTTCTCCTGCGCAGAGATGGCTACTGTCTCGTCGTCTTCCAAGGCCCAATCTCGCTCGTTTGGATTTCTTTCTCGCACCCGGAGTTCGGCTGGGAATGACTCGTTCCCACTGAATCCCACGGACAAGCCTACGCCAACGGTGCTCCAGTCGGCTGTCAAACTGACCAGAGACTTCCTACCCAAGTTCAAAAAGACAAGTACTCGTAGCAAAGGAGCTGAGAACCTGGCACCGTGAGCCCCTGCATTCGCTGCTCAAAATCTACCCATTGCCAGCACTAGTACTAACCGATACGTGGTCCAGGAATCCTCCCTCAACAGTCAAGCGCTCGTCTTCGTTCATGTGCCGCAGCTCGACTGACTGTCCTGCGCAGTCGATTGCCGACCCATTTCGATCACTGGGAATTTCGCCTCCTGGCCTCGCGAGTTCCCAGGCTCGCGATCCGTATACCGACCCATGGAGTCCTCAGCGTTCCGAGTTTACAGAGGAACCTCTCTCCCCTTCTGCTCACTTCGCAGCCTTTCCACGGGACTCTGAATCGATCGATCTGGCGAGTCCGCCCACTTCGCCCCGAACGCGCGCGCGGTTCTCGAGTCTCTCAAGTCTTAGCTCCAGCATCAAGTTCACGAGCAAATGGTAAAATTTCCCCGCACAACCGCATAGTATGACTCTTCTGATATCCTTGAGTTACAGGCGTAGAGGTCCCATCCCGCAACACTCTGATAAAACCGCTACCCAAATTGCCAGCTCTGAGACCAAGGGAGAGCCCTCGACGCCAAAGCTTATGAAACCCACGTTACCCTGGACTACCTCATCCAGACGAACTCGCGTGAATTCCATGCCGTACGCACAAATCACCTTCGGCTTGCAGACTGACGAAATTGAACGCTCACACTGTGCACGGTATCACCTCGTTCTCGAAATACTATAGTGCCCGAAAAAGCACAGACGTTTGCGTGGATTTCCCAACCCCACATTATCTCGATGCACGCTCACGAACCCAGAGTAATGCCTCCGTCCGTTTCGCCCCGACACACCACCAGAATACCCAGAAATTCTCGACGCTCCCATACCGTCCGAATCCCAGCATGAGGAAAAATCTGCTACCGGCCGGCGAACCCCGCAAGCCAGTGGTGGCGCCGCTTCATAGTACGTGGAATGGCGGGTTGAACCCCAGGTCGACTCATATCAGGTATGTAATCCGTCCTTCCGCTCTGCAACAAGGTGCTTTACGCGTTCCGTCCACAGCGCTCCTAAGCTCCAGGGCGGGCTTGGCGGTGATATGCGATCCACGGATCGCCGGATACCCGAAGTGCGGCGAATTTCTTGCTTGCATGCCTCTCTCTCTAACACCAACAGCTCTTGTAGGAGAAGGACAAAATGACTGGCACCCGAACTATTGTGGATCCCGCTTACTGGTTGGTTTCACCAGTAAGCCTCGCGATGCCCTGCTACTATCTTGATACACGATTGCTCACCACCCACCGGTAACAGCTCACACCACCTCACTCTTCAGTGAAAACGGGATACAAGTCTTCGCCCCTGTCATCTCCTTCAAACTCGGCGAATTCATGCAGTTCGAATTCGGTAAGTCTCGATCAGATGTCTTTTGACGTTCTACGGCGCGAAGCTAAAACAATCGACCTCTTCAGGGTCTATCTACGCCAATGCATTCGAGCCCCTCCAAGTCAGTGTCAAGCAGGGGCGACCGTATCACTATCGCATCCGTCGACTCGAGCCGACCGCCGACGCCGTTCTTTCCCAGTGGGCCTGAAAAGCTGAGGAGGTCTCCCGGGAGGTCGCGACCCACTTTCGAATCGGAGAATACTGACATCGACTGGAATGAAATTTTTGATGCTGCTGGAGACCAGAACATTACGATTACTATTAGTCCTCGGAGACCTCCGCGCCACCCGCTGAGCGGGATGAGCCTATACCGACTTTAACCGACTTTCTCTCCTTTACCCCCCGATATTCGTTCCTTTGCTTGTCTAACAGGTTCCGTGCTGTCGCTCACTAGTTCACTAGCTGTCTCTTTAGCCGTCCCCTCGTTTCCGCTCCGCGCACTGACGCATCTCCGCCCGTTTCTTTCTCCCCTTCGTGATGCCGCATGGACATCCTGTAATCGCCTTCCGTATCCATAGCAGATACAACCTCTCCTTGTACTTCCCTGTCCTTCGTATTTCTCTCGATTTTTCGTGGCTTTGTCATGTGGCTATATTGTCTAGGTATTTGGCAGGTCACCAGAGGAAAAATATAACAAGTAGCCATTGTTCGTGCAGGCAGTGCCAAAATGTCATGTGGTAGTCCGAATTCTACTGGTAGGATGCTGGACAGCGAGAGAGAGGCGTAAACTATGTTATCCGAATGACGAGGAATGTGAGGATCCAAGCGATGATGACCGCAATGACCGCGCCCATGACCATACACGTTGTGCCCCCGCTCTTGGCGCGATGATCTCGAAGCCTCAAGCGCTCTTCTTTCATGCGCACGAAATTGGCCTCGAGTTTCTCGGCGGCTTCGTCGACGATGCCTTTGTCCTTGCTGAGACTCTCGGAGAAATGGATGGCGTTGCGTTTGAGCTGGGTGGCCATCTGTGCGAGCTGGAGCGAGAGGTCTTCTTGGGTCTGGAGGGATGTGGTGAGGAAGGTGGGCGCCGCGGGCGTAGTTGTGGATGTTGTGGGGTCGGAAGTGCGGGACGGAGGGAGAAGGGTGGATGATGGGTTCCCCGGGGGTAATAATAGGGACTCAGAGGGGGGTTCGAGGAGGAGCGTGGGGGCGATTGGGTCTGGTTCTTCGGGGAGAGTTTCGGGTTCGAGCTTGGCTTTGGGTGGTGTGGGTGAGGAGGGGGTCGTCGCTGGAGGTGTCGGTGGTGGTTGGGGCTTAGGTAGGGTTGAAAGAAAGGAAGTGGGTGGCGGCGGCGGTGGCTCAAGCCTCTAGGTATTGCGAGAGTGGGTTGTGTCGGATGGCAATATGGGATGTGGTGTGGGGGATGATGGGCGTACCAGGTACACGTCTGTAATCGCTTGCTGCAGTCGGTCAATATTGGATTCGATACTTTGGAGAAAACTTCGCTTGGTCCTAGAGTAGGCGTATTAGCTACAGCTTGTACTAGTGCGTTGAACAGATACGCACATGTCTAGACCCTCGTCCTCTTCAACATTGCGGAGCAAGCTACGAGCATACTTTAATTTCTGCGAGCGATAGGATTAGCAGAGGGTCAAACGCAGTCTTCCTGGAGAGTTTCACCTCATTTATTCCACCAGCTTTGATCCAAAGAGCCGTTCGTTGTTTCTCGTCGCAAGTCCAGTCCTGGGAGACAGCTTTCTCCAGTCGCCTCACCAAGCGCACGAGGTTGACCCGGTCGTGTTTGAGCTGTTCGGCACCCATGGGAGTTATGCGCAATAGCACTTGCTGCGGTCCGGCGCCGGCCCAGCGAGATCTGCCTGCTGGAAATATGGATATCGGGAGCCTCGTGCAGAGCAGGAGGCTGGTGGTGGTACAATGACACGTATCGGCATGATGTCAACACGTCCAAATAAGTGCATCCATCGCGTCCCGGAAATATTGGAATTTGGCAGAGTTCCCTGCAGACACCACCAGGTGCGCGATGTCCGACTATCCGTACAGCTTCGCCCACAGCACCCCACGCAAGCGCGCGCCGGCCTCGGACAACGAATCTGACGAGTCTGACGACGACGAGTACGACTCTGACGATGGTGTATTTCGCTATCCCTCGCCGACCCCCGGTAACGAAGACGTTGAAGAGCGGTTAGCCGACTACACGGCGCGCTTGGGAGAAATACTTGGGGATGAAGCGGAAGGGGGCGATAATGGGCTCGAAGACGACGAAGATGACGATGATGCCTTTCTATATCAGGGAGACGATGTACCTGCGGCTGTGGGCGGGTACAGAGCTCAACTAGCCAGCATTCTGAGCGAAGAAGGGATAGAATTGCCGGACGAAGATGAGGACGAGGAAGACAACGAGGACGAATTTGTGTATCCAGAGCCTAACTTCAGACAGGTAAGTCAATTCGCTCGATATGCGCGCATAGTCTATCGAGTTGACCGGAGCGCCCATTCAGTCAGAAATTCCTCCAGAACCGCCGTCTACGTTGACTTCCTCCTCGCTGCCTATAGCAGTACCCTTGCGTAGTGCACCGTCAGCTCCAATTGAAATCTCCCCGCGTCCGGCTGGGTCTGCTTTCCTTCACCCCAATATCTCCCGTTTGCGCTCTTTCGTCCCACAGCACAAACATAATCTGTCTGCGTCGAGCATCGGCACCCAGCGATCACATATACATCGCGGAAATGGTACATTCACACCTGCGTCCCACTTTTCTTCCATCTCCCGTACACCCTCGATCGCCGGTGCAGAAGCCGAGTCCAACTCGGAGGAGAAGAGGGAAGCTCCGCGCGAAGCCTTCCGATGGACATCGCTGCGCGCCTTAGGCTCTTACGTGTATTCTCTCCGATCTCAGAAAGCTTCAGTCTTGCTCGGGTCGTTGCTGGTTGGCGTACCGACTGTCATGTCTGCGAATGGGCTCATATGTGTTGGGACAGATATCGGCCGTACATTTGTATTCGACTTTCGACAAAATCTTAAATGTATCTGTGGTTCTGAGTTAACTGGTACGCTATACGGATTTATTTTGAAGTAGCTCATGCCCCTGATGTACCTTGCGCGCGTAGCCAAAACAGCAGGCGCAGTGACTGCTCTCTCCCTCTCCCTCGACCATACATTCCTCGCCGTTGGCCACGCACTGGGCCACATCTACTTATACGACCTCTCAAACCCGCAATCTCCAGCACGGACCGTGGAGCCCGCGTCGTTCAAAGCTGTAGCTGCCGGACGCAAGGAGGGACATCTTCCTGGTGTCCGAATTACCCACCTTGGGTTTGTCGGCGCACGTCACACAGCGATAGTCTCTGCGGACGAGTCTGGTCTTGCGTTCTATCACAGCTTGGGGAAGATGCTCTTTGTCGAAGCGAACGACGTCCTGCGTATACTGGGAACGTATCCGGAAGAAGGCCCTGCGCCGGTCCCCTCTGATCCACAAGGGTCCTCGTCGAGAGGCCCGTCGAGGCCATCTGTCCCGCCGACAGTACGTGCGGCCAACGATCCATCAGCGCCGCGCAATCCGCGCAAAAACAACGCGATTCTTGCAATGGCGTCTCTCCCACTAGGGACGCTCGCGCATTCTACCGACTCGTACCACCTTGTGGCGCTCCTCACGCCGATCAAACTGGTTGTTGTGGGCCTGAAGCCAACACCAAGGACGTGGTTCCGGCGACACCGAGAGTCGGTACAAGACGCCGAGGGGCCGTTTGCGAAATGGCGCGGATGCCTGGCGTGGTATCCGAGCGTTAGCCCGGACTCTGATAAGGAGAGGGAAAAGGATGGCGATGCTGAGGGGAAGAAGAAGAAATCAAAGGCAAAGGCAGGCGAGGGTGCGAGCGGCACAAAGCCCGTATTAGTCTACTCATGGGGCCGCACGTTGCGGTTATTACGGGTGAGCGAGGAGAAGATCCAGAAGAAGGTGAAGGATTCCAAGAGTGGAAAGACGCGAACTGCCGAGTTGGGAAAACTCGTGTTCGAGGAAGTAGCGTCGTGGACTGTTGGCGCCGATGTTCTGGCGCTGCAGTGGTTAAATATCAATGTGAGTCTCTTGCCCGCGTCAGCGCCGTAGGGTGTGATCTAACAGAGCACCTTGATTTCCAGCAAGTAGTCGTGCTTACGCGGACACACTTGGATGTCTATGATGTCCGATCCCTGCAGCGGGTTGAGCGTGAAGCTCATGAGGTCCCGGCATTGGTCTCTGCCGTCTATCCTTCGGAGGCGGCGCCGCTGTCTGTTTTAGATCAAGTGGATGGCAACATTCCTTATGAAGATGTGTCGCACAGTGTGAGGGTGTATAAAGGCAAGGTGTTCTTGCTGGTGGGCAATATTCCAATTTCCAATAGCTGATACCAAGGACTGAAAAATACCGCTTCTTAGGGCAAGGAAGAGCTTAAAGTCGGAACGCTATACTCGTGGGCCGACCGCATCCTCGCGCTCGTCGATTCGGGGGATTTCCTGGTTGCCATGGATCTTGCCCGCGCATATTACTTGGGCGAAGCACCGGGGAATAAGAACGGTCTCCCAGATGATCCACAAGCACTACGGGATGTGGTCGGCTCGAAGCTACGAGAACTAATGATCGCCTCGTCCCGATACGTATTTTCAGAAGACCGACTGACCGATGGGACCCACGTGACGCCGGATAATCGCGGCGTTGACTTAACATCGCTGTTCGAGGGACTCGTGTCAACGTGTGCACGCGCCAGTGTTGCCCTCGATGATTATGACTTCCTTTTCGACGACCTCTTTGAGCGATATCTCAATAACTACATCACCTCGATATTCCTCCTTCAACTCGAACCTTTCATCCTCGACGGCACCATCCGATATGTACCCCCTCGTATCACACAGAAGTTGATTGCCCTTCACGAAGACAACAAGGAGTTCGAGAAGGCTGAGCGGGTAATATGGCACATCGACCCAGAATGCCTGGATATCAATCAGGCAATCCGGCTGTGTCAAACCCATGCATTGTACGATGCCCTCATTTACGTATACATTTCCGCGCTCCGGGATTACGTATCGCCTGTAGTCGAGCTGCTGGGTCTCGTACGAAAGACTCGCCAATACCGAAGGGAGCGGGCGCTCCTTGCCGAACCGCCCGACGATCCCGCCGTGGTTTCTATCGACGAAACTCTGGAAACTCTGGTGCCGAATGCATACAAAATCTTCGACTACTTGGCGGACATTTTATCGGGTCTCGCATATCCCAGCAAAGAGCCGATGCCAAGGGGCGAGGCTGTCCAAGCGCAGTCGGACGTCTACACATTCCTATTTTATGGCCGGTCAAGTGTTTGGCCGGCTGGAGAGGGCGGCAAGCTTGTTTTAACCGCTGATGAAGAAGGCGGAGACGAGCCAACGTACCCGTACCTGCGATTGCTACTCCGGTTCGACTCCGAGGCTCTGCTTCACGCGCTTGACATCGCTTTTGAGGACTCGTACCTCAACCCCGAGAGTCGACACGTCAACAGGCAGGTCATCGTCAACGTCATACTGGAGATACTGTCTTCGCGGGATTTGCCATCGGATGACATGACTTTCCTCCGCATCTTCATCGCCCGAAACGCCCCCAAATACCCCCAGTTCATTTCTCTCAGTCCCAGTGCGCTTCATGGCGTATTGCTCGGCCTTACTACAGACCCCGACGAGAGCACGTGCGAAGACCGCCAGCTTGCGGTGGAGTATTTGTTGTCTATCTATACCCCAAGCGAGCCCGACCAGATACTCCACTTATTCGAGGAAGCTGGTTTCTTTCGCATACTGCGGAGTATGTACCGCCAAGAACGAAAATGGGCATATCTCATCACAGCGCATTTACGAGACCCAGAATTTGCTCTCGATGAATTATTCCCGAGCTTGGACAATATTCTCGCACAGACCTCACAGTCTGGCGGAGGATCGCTGTCACAGGATGTGACTGACGTCGTCATGGATGCGCTCGACGAACTCGTCATTGTTGGGCTGGAACATACAGCAGCTCTGATCGACAAGCACATGCCCAGCTTCCACACAGAAGTGCTCGAAAAGCTGGGTCAAGAGGCGGAGGAGCAACAGTTGGCTTACCTTCGGTACCTCATCGAACCCCAACTTTTGGAAGATCGTGACGATGCGACATACCCCCAGCGCACATCACCCTCCACCCGCCTCGACATGGCCTCTCGAACGCTTTATGTTTCTCTACTGTGCAAATCCGATCCTCCAGGGGTGATTCGCGTGCTGGAACGCACTTCGGCGATGTTCTTTGACCGAGATGCTGTTGTAGAAGTCTGCGAGACTGCGGAAGTCTATGACGCAGTCATCTGGGTCTTGAACAGGCAAGAGAAGGTGGACGAGGCTTTGACAAAGCTTGAGGAGTTCGACAATGCTCAGGCAGCCCAGTTGGCCCGCGCGCTGATCTCAGCAGACGACCCGCCAGAGACTGTCATAGCGCCGATCCTCGATCGTTTAACAGCGCTCGCGCGAATCGGCGCCCAACTCTGCAGTGAGCGGTCGTACGAAAAAGGGTTGACCGGGGGACTATCGGCTGAGGATATGTGGTATAGGCTCCTTCGGAGCCAGATCAGTGTGGCCCAAGCTGTGTCTGCCACGCAAGGGGAAAATTCGCTCATGCCAGAGCGTCCACTTCGCACTCCGCTGACGCCTGGCTTCCCCGCCGAACCGCTAGCATGGAAGACCATCTCGGCCTTGCGCTCGCTCGTCCAAGAGTCATTTTCGGCCCTCATGTCTCGCCTCTCATCAAGGGAACTCTCTTTTCCTCGTCTATTTAAGCGGCTAGTCGATTCCTCCGCGGCTGCCCATCCGTCAGCTAAATCGCTTTACACGGAGTTCCGGATCATATTAACAGGCATGCTTGATACCTACGGATCAGAGGGGGACCTTCTCATCATGACGAATCGACTGGTGGAACACGATTTGTTCGAAACCATCGAAGAGTACGCGAATGCGCGCGTGAAAGGATGGCGGATGGGAAGAATGGCATGCCGCACGTGTGCACAAGAGCTGATCACACGTAAACCCCGGACAGAAAACGAAGATATTACCTCAACGGCCGTTTCATCCATAGCCATTTTACGATCCGGGCTCACATACCACCGGGCTTGTTTACCGCCCACTTTCGCCTAAGTGTTCCATTTGTTTTCCTTGTCGTCGATGTTACTTGTTTGTTCACTTTTTGTACAGTACATATATATCCGCGCGCTTTACGTTTTCTAGAGGAAGAGAAGAAAAAGAATTGCATAAATTCCTAGCCGCACCATTCGCGCGCACTCTGGAATAATTTGAACCAAGGCCCAACCCCAGAGGCACCATCAAAACGGCCGCGAGGGAACCAACTATTACTTTCGAGCGTTACAGCACGTTCGGGGTGCGGCATAAGAGCAAGGACGCGCCCACAAGGCGTTTGAACTCCCGTCAGAGCGCCTGGACTGCCGTTGGGATTGGCGGGATATCGCTGGGCCGGAGACCCAGTGTAATCGATATAGCGCACCGCAACGAGACTACTCTGCAGGAAGTCCAGCGCGTCTTCGTTGGAACCGAACGATGCGCGACCCTCTCCGTGCGCTACTGGGACAGGGAGCTTCGAACCTCCCATGTGGCGAAGGAATACGGACTTGGCTGTTGTTTCGCTGGGTACCACCTCTACCATTGATACGCGCGCCTCGAACCGCTGGCTGCGGTTGGCCTTGAACGCTGGCCACGTCTCCGCTCCTGGGATAATACCCTTCAGATGACTGAAGAGCTGGCATCCATTGCAGACCGCAAGCGCAAACGTATCTTGGCGGCTGAAAAAGCTTGCGAACTCGCCCCGCGCCTGTGTATTGAACAGTATGGACTTGGCCCACCCATTGCCGGCGCCCAACACATCTCCATACGAGAACCCACCACACGCTGCCAACCCGCGGAAGCCAGCGAGGCTCGTCTCCCCGGAAAGGATTTCTGACATGTGGACGTCGACAGCCGTGAATCCAGCCGCGGTGAAAGCCCACGCCATCTCTACGTGTCCGTTGACGCCTTGCTCTCGCAGGATCGCAACTCTAGGCCGGTCTTGGTTGGACGTGATCGTCGGGGAAATTGAGTATTGAATATCATAGTAAAGACCAGTGTTGGATTCATCGGCTATAGTTTCGAACTCTTCCCGGGCCGCCTCGGGATCGTCTCGTGTCTCCTGCATACGGTACGACGTCTCTGCCCACGCCGACTGGAGCGCTTGGCGCGTGCTGCTGAAGATCGCCTGCGACGCATGGAAGATGCTGATGCTCTGGTCCTTGGGGTCCGCATTGACCTTCCCCACAACGTGCATGGCGCTCGTCGGGAAGCCCGCCTCGACGAACGCAGACGTGAGCTCTGTTATATCCGACAGCCGGACTTGCACAACAGCCCCGAGCTCTTCGGCAAAGAGAGCTGCAATGGGGTCGCTGTGATGGGTTAACACGTCCAGAGATATCTCTGCGCCGACTCTGCCCGCGAAGCACATCTCGACGATAGTTGTGAACAGACCCCCGTCAGATCGGTCGTGGTAAGCAAGGACAATTTCGGATTCGCGTGCTTTGAGCTTTTGGCAAGCAGCAAAGAAAGATTTTATCAGCGCGGGATCCTCCACGTCTGGAGCTTCGGAGCCAATAGTCTTGAACACCTGAGCCAGCGCAGAGCCACCGACCCGCTGCTTTCCTTTGGCAAGGTCCAAAAGAACCAGGACGGTGATTCCCTCGACATCTGTGCGGAGCTGGGGAGTCCAGGTCGCCGAAACGTCGTTGACAGGGGCGAAGGCGGTCACGATTAAGGATAAGGGCGCCGTGACCTGCTTATCTTCGCCTTCAGACCGCCACTTCATCGACATCGACATCGAATCCTTGCCCACGGGTATTCCAACTCCAAGGGCCGGGCACAACTCCATCCCCACCGCCTGTACCGCTTCGTACAGCGCCGCGCCTTCACCGGGGACGGACGCAGCGCACATCCAATTGGCACTGAGCTTCACTCTCGCAAGGCTCTCCACCGAGGCAGCCGCGAGGTTGGTGAGCGCCTCTGCCACAGCCATCTTCGCAGACGCTGCGGGGCTGAGCAAGGCGAGCGGCGTGCGCTCTCCCATAGCCATGGCCTCTCCCGTGAGCACGTCGAAGCCGTACGATGTGCGCGTAACGGCGACGTCGGCGACGGGGACTTGCCAAGGTCCCACCATCTGGTCTCGGGTGACGAGTCCGGTGACAGAGCGATCGCCGATCGTGATGAGGAAAGACTTGGAGCCTACAGAAGGGAGGCGGAGTACTCGGGAAGCAGCCTCGCTGAGGAGATCTGGCAGGCCAGAAACATTCGGGAGGTAGGATTGCAAGGACGTGTCGAATGAGTTGAGAGGGAGGCGTCGTGTGAGATCAGTTCTGCTCATCTTTGGTGGCTTGCCAAAGAGCGTTGACATCTGCAGTCGGACGGGTTCGACTCCGAGCAGCCTATCGGTAACGACCAACTCCTTTTCCGCAGTGGCCACCCCGACTACAGAGTAGGGACATCTCTCGCGCCGAGCGATCTGCTCAAACGTAGCGAGCGACGATTGTCCAACGGCAAGGACATAGCGCTCCTGCGACTCGTTGCACCAAATCTCCATCGGGGACATCGACGTATCGGCAACCAAAACATCCCGGATCTCGAATTTGGCACCCAGATCTGAATCGTGCACCAACTCAGGCAGACCGTTGGACAGACCTCCCGCCCCGATATCGTGGATAGACTGGATCGGATTCTCGGCACCTAGGTTAACGCATCCGTCAATGACCTGCTGGCAGCGCCTCTGCATCTCAGCGTTGTCTCGCTGGACCGATGCGAAATCGAGCTCGGCGGAGCTAGCTCCCGAGGCCTGCGACGATGCCGCTCCGCCTCCAAGCCCAATCAACATCCCTGGCCCGCCCAAAACGATGATATGAGACCCAGCTTCAAAAGCGGATTTCTTGGCGAACGCGGGGCGGACGTTGCCCAGCCCCCCTGCAATCATGATAGGCTTGTGGTACCCCCGGACCTCGGACTTCACGCCCGCGTCCGTGACCTGCGAAGGAACACTTTCAGAGAAGGTGCGGAAATAGCCCAACAACGCGGGTCGGCCAAATTCATTGTTGAATGCGCAAGTACCGAGGGGTCCGTCAATCATAATGTCGAGGGCAGACGCAATATGCGAGGGGCGACCAAAGTCCGTTTCCCATGGCTGCTCATGGCCTGGGATGAGGAGGTTGGAGACGGTGAAGCCGGATAAGCCGGCCTTGGGTTTGGATCCCCTCCCCACGGCGCCTTCGTCTCTAATTTCTCCTCCGGAGCCAGTAGCCGCGCCGGGGTAAGGTGAGACGGCAGTTGGATGGTTGTGCGTCTCAACCTTCACCAGCACAGGCATAGGTTCTACCGTGGACGTATAGGTGTTCCTCGAGTCACCATCGGCGCGCGTCCCTGCAGCGAAACGAGGAGCGGAGTAGCCCTCCATCACAGCAGCGTTATCGGAGTAGGCAGATATGGTATGCGCGCCGCTAATCCTCTCCGTATTCCGAATCATTTGGAATAGGGACATATCTTGAGGAGAGCCATCGATGGTCCAATCGGCGTTGAATATCTTGTGACGGCAGTGCTCAGAATTGACTTGAGCGAACATGAAGAGCTCGGCGTCGGTAGGATTACGGCCGATGGGCGAAGGTCCAGAGACGAAGGCGTTTAAAAGGTAATCGATCTCATCCTGCGCCAATGCAAGCCCCAGATCCTTGTTGGCAGATACAAGCTTGGCCTTGGCATCTGCGCTCGACGCGTTCTCGTCCTTCAACTCCACGATGCGGAGGGGGGCCGGTTCACCGTGTAAGAAGATATCATCCGAAACGGGCGACTTCGTACTGATAATCTGTGTCATTCGATCGTGGATAAGGTGGGAGAAACTGGCGATTTCGTCGGCGGAAAGGGCAGTGTCGTCGGGGGTTTTGAAAACGAATACTATGCCTCGCTCCAGCCGTTCGACGTGCTCGCCGAGCCTGCACATGCGCGCGATGTCCGTAGCCTTACTTGACCACGGCGAGATGGTACCCGCTCGCGGAGTAACGTATACGACATTGGTTGCATGATTGGTCTGGATGAGGGCTCGGGTGTAGGGTAGAGATACATCATCGCCGTAGAGCAACAGGGCGTCCAATATTCGGCGCTCAGAGGAGTCCTTCTCGAGCAGCGCTTCGGAGACGTCCGACGTGGTTTTTACGAGGTGGAGATAAACTGCATCCACGCCACTGACTCTGGGCACGATCGCTTTGATTTCTCGCAGTGACGCATCGCGCCTCGATGGCGGGAAGAGCGAGGGGCCCAGGAGAGAAATCATTCCTCTACGGCATGAAAAGAGTTAACGCGGCGCTACGGAGAGTCCCACAAAGTCTCGATCCCATACCTCGCTCGTCTTTTCAGCTGGCTGCAGACAGGGTGGGAGGAGAAAGCAGACCGAAAATCATCGAAATTGGCACAGCCACCTACCAATTCACCCCGATCGCGAATCACGATATCTCCCATTTTCCCGTTTTCTCCCATGATCATGATGACTTTATCGGGGCGCCCGACATCTGAACCTCGCAGATCTAGAGACTCTTTCCAAGTCTCAATCTTTACACAGCGCTATAGAAAAGCCGAGAATTTCAAAAGTAGTCGTACGCCGCCCATTCTTGCTAACCTTTGGTCTCGCCTTAAACTGCGGCTTCAGTTCGCCTCCACCTCCTCGCGCGACACCCGCGATCGTCCCGAGCCACCCCGCCACTGGGTCGCGGTGGCCTCGCCATCGGCGACCGTTGCGATGACTTCACCCCTAGCCGTCTAATCAGCCCCCAAAACCCCAAGGCAAAGCCGCATGCCCAGTCGAGTCTTCACCGGGCTGTCATGGAGAAGCTAAAAGTTCAGGGAGCGCTGAGAGACCTACGAAAGGACCCCTCCTTGGGATGAATGTATTGACTTCGATTGAGAATAGAGATCGATAAAAGTACGTCTGGCCTCGGGATATAACGATAAAAAAAAGTATATAATATATGCAGTCGAGCGGTATTGAGGAACGACCCGTGGTCCTTTAGTTATCATAGTTTCCTCCTTTTGGCTGCCTTCGGAGTGTCGTCGTCGTCGTTGTCATCGCCGTCATCATCAGAAATGGAGGAGTCAGACCACGCAGAGTCGCAACTCGGGTCCAGTATTCTCCACTTTACTGCGAGCCGTTTCGTCGGAAGGGACTCCATCTTGTCTACCAGCGCGAGAATACCAACGCTCGAGGGCCGAAAACGTTTCTTTGAGCGAGCGAGTCCCGTAAATTCGCGAATAGAGCCACTCTTGTACGCTGCCATCCGAGGAATATCGCCGTCAAGCCCGCGTCCCTCGGGAATTCGACGCGAATCGACGCGTATCCCGGCCGTCTCCTTCGGGAGGTCGTCTCGAGTCGAAAATGGCACGTCCGAACTGCACCAGTGTGGCTTGTGCTCGCCGAAGAACGGATCCGGGATGGGAATAGAGTGTCTCGAGGCATACTCGGGGGATACTGAAAAGCGCGACGAGCCCACTACCCGAACTCGCGAGAGGGCCTGCCAGGATGGCATCACGTCTGGGAGCAGCGGGAGAGAAACAGGCGGCGAGAGGGGCCGGAGTTCGTGTTTGGGCAGTGAATCGAGGGTCTGGCTATGGCTTCGCGCGAGATGGTTGACAAGGAGCTGGACCGCACCGAAGGGCACGCGACTGGTGCAATCTACACACGAATGACATAGTTGTTTAGTGCACCTGTTGCCAGACGGCCGTGAAGGACGAGGACTTACGAGGTACTGGGCATGTCAGCTTCAGAGGGTTCAGATGTGCCCTTGCAACATGGTCAGCAAGGTAGTCGGCCTCCGAATATGCGTGGTGGCTGCATTTGGGAAAGCGGCACACGAAGGGCCGGCTCGCCAAACCTCCCCGCACAGTCTCGATAAAGTAACTAGGATGAGTGCCGGGTCGCGGTGGAAGATGTGGCGCACAACCGACTCACATTTCGAGAGACAGCTGCTGGTGTTACGCAGTGGCCTTGCGCAACATGCTGCGCGAAGCCGTTTCGGTCAACATCCCTGGAAAGGATATTAACAATCAATGGCATACCTTATTGAGCCGTGCCCAGCTCGCAGCACGGAAACCACATCCCAACCACACACACTGCATCTCCCTTGCCACATTCTCCAGTAACATACATGCCAATCCATTCGCCTCATTTGCCTCCAGCACATCATGCTGCTGATGGCCAGAATATTGTCTGGGTGCCGAAATAGAATTGTGGACAGGAGCAAAGGAGAGTGGAAGAGCCTGAGGGAGAGATGAACAAAGCTGATGGATCTGTGTTGAAAGTAACATGAAGGTTGACAATGGGTGAGAGATATATGTGGGTACAGATATGCTCCTGGTTGTAGTGGTAAACAAGTGAGCAACAGCCCACTATCGAGTCGGAAATATTGACATCCAAATAACAGCCAAACATGTCAGGACTTCATCCTAACAGGACTCTGGACAGGACCCTGGAAAGCCTAATATATGTCTGATCCAAAAAAGGACCCTGGTTAATGCTTACCAATGTCCAATCCCAAAATAGGAACAATCAGTGCAAAAATAGCCATTTTTTGGTGCAAAAACATAATACATTGACCCTATTTCCAATTTTTTGGCCTCACACCAGGATCCCCAAAAGCCCTATTAGATGTTCAGTCCAGAAATCAAGAATTTTGGAGGTAAATAAGGCCAAATTTCATCTCCAGGGCACATAACATTAGCCAATTTTCTAAATTTAGTCCTTGGACATTGCTCCAGACTAATCTTTTTTTTCCATTTTTTGGGATTTTTTCTCCCATTTTCAAGCATTTTAGACCTTCTGGCATATGACATAGAGTCTGGTGTTGATGAGAAGGAAGAATTGCACAGGAACTTGGGGGAAAAGACAAGATACTAACTCTGCTGTTCTCAGAGAGCAGCTGGTATATGTACATGGATGTATCTGATCATATCAAGTACATTATGATAGTTTGAACTTCAAACATCAAGCACAAGAGCCAATGAGCACAACAGAGGGGTGTACCCACCAGGCTCATTTGAAAGCAAGAGTAGTTGCCCCTAGAATGATACAATCTTGGTTTTTGGCTTTATGACCGCAGCATTTCTTATCCTGCTTGTGTTGAGTCCTGCAATTGTAGTGTCTGAGCGAGTGCATCGAGAGAGTTTTCGCTCGACCTTCTCTTCCTTATCAACGACCACCCGCCGGCGGCTGAGTGTATGGAAATCGTCCTCATCAGCCCCAGCCGCACCCTCCGGGACCAAAAGCAGGGGCTGAATGATAGGTGCTGCGAGAGACGTCTTAGCATGATTAAGTGAGTGGTCAATGCATTAAACTCACCATTTTTTCGGAGTCCGCAGTCTTTGGCAAGATGGCTAGTCTCGCCACAGAGTTTGCAGCAGCCGCCATTGGGGTATATACCCCGTGCTGCATTCTTCGGACACGAGGAGGCTAGGTGACCGGTCCCGGAGCAGACAAAGCAAGATGCGAACGGTAGCGGGTTCAATGGGTCGCTCGGCTTCTTGCATCGCGATAATGAATGTCTGGAAGATCCGCAGCTACAAATGCCATGGAGTTCGTAAATAATCTACCCCACAGGATGAAATATGACTTACCGGTAGCACATGCCTACGATGCTTTTTCCCTCCTCCACTTTGACAGCACTGGGACAGTCTTTCGCACTATGACCTTTCTCCCGACACGCAAAGCACGTTGTGGATGCATTCCGACCCGCAATACGGCGCTGCCTGCGCTCCTCTGAGGCTGTCACTCGATCGCGCTTGTCTTTCCGGAAATAAAAGGCGAAAAGAAGGAGCTTA
Organism: Botryobasidium botryosum FD-172 SS1; assembly: GCA_000697705.1. Taxonomy (NCBI): domain Eukaryota; kingdom Fungi; phylum Basidiomycota; class Agaricomycetes; order Cantharellales; family Botryobasidiaceae; genus Botryobasidium; species Botryobasidium botryosum. Next base: position 1,535,922 of record KL198016.1, on the reverse strand, counting down.
GCAGATGCAGCCGCAGAGATCGTTCGAAATCTCGACCCACCTTTGCGCTTGAATCTTTTCTTGGCTTCACTAGACCCTCCTGCCTGGTTTTTCGATATCTCTCCCTCGTCTTTCAAGTCTAAGTCTAGCTTCTTCGCCCTTTTAATTCGCCTCTTCTTCTTGGCTGTCGAACCATCTTGTGCATCCTCAGCGTGATTATCGACGGTGGCATGACCATTGGCAGGTTCAGCCGGAGGATCGTTTCCAAACCCAGCCTGCAGATACGTTCGCTTCATCCCAAAGTTTGTAAGTCGTGTCATCGCAGCTGAGTAGACGGAGCAAAGAGTTCAGACGGTGAGTCCATTGAGAGCACGATGAGAGTCTAGCAAAAAAGAAGATTGGTCAACAGATACAAATAAGGGCATACATATGTACATTACATGTCTCTCGAGAAAGATTCAGAAACCAACAGATGTAAAAGACGAAAAGATTCGATCATATCAAACTGATCCGTGTTCGTACCAGACCACCGCGCCAGTTCTTCATACCCGCACCTTTCTGACGACTCCAATCGCGCTGCACCCGTGCGAAGGCATCTTGAATGTGCTGGGGCAATAACGGCGTCCTTGCCTCTGGCGGGGCTAAGAAGAGAGAGCTAGACGGTACCGGGTTCCACCCTCTTGATACGTCCTCGTCCCCCTCACCTCGGATTCGCTTTCGAGATGGAGAACCGTCGGCGGTCCTGGTGTTGGCACTAGTTTGAGCAGACGATGATTCTTCAAGGCAGCGTTTAACTTCGAGGCCCCCCAAGGTCAGGGCGCGAACAATCTCGAATGCGAGAAACCCGAGGATATCGGTTGTATCATCTGACCGGAGCTCGAGGTGTGGGGGTAGATTGAGGTAATCTTTAAATCGCTTTGCTACGAAGGCAGACGTCGGTCGCATGGAAACGATATAGGGACGGGGATGAGCTTACATTTGCGGTAGGTGAAAGATGCCTGCCGACATTCCGAGTAATGCATGTATTCTTCCTTGGTCATATGCCTGGTGGCCTCATCGGCATCCTAGGCGCGATATAAGGCTTGGAAAATAATTAGATCTCATGAAACGGGAACGCACCCGGAGCCTCTTCACGCTGTCCGCATGCGCCTCCATCTCATCCTCATCCTCATCGTCCGATTTATACCCACTCTTCGGATTGCTGGCCGCAGCCTGCCGTAACGCGTCAGTATATATTGTCGTGATCTCCCATGGGAGCTTGATGATCCTCTTTCTGGGATTTGCGTCATGTTGGTCTTCAACAAGAATGTCAGTATGCAAGTTGAATATGGCTCAATGAGAACCCGCACCTTCCTCCAACGCTTCCTCCACCTCTCCTTTCCCATCGCCGCCCGATTCCTTGGCATTCTTCCGAACGTCTTTCCAGCTCATATACGTCCTAAGCCGATTAACCTTGGCCCTATCGTAGCGTATTAGAAAGATAAGGTCCTCTGCGGCGATGTGCCGGGCGCCACGCTTGGCAGCGAGCTGGCGTGCTTGGATAACCTAGAAATGTGATTAAGCAAAGTGTATTGGCTCTGCATGCAGACTTTGCTCACTATTTCAATCACTTGACTCCTGACTATATCCTCAACCAAGTTGACAGACTCGTGGTTTGGGTCTTGAACTTCTCCAAAGACGAACATCTGTGAACATGTAGTTTATGGCGCGTCAGAGTCTCGACGCGTAGAAGCTGAAACTGACCATTTGAGCTATTTCCTGTGAGTATCTATACTCCTTCCCCTTCTCTTCTTGCTGGGCCTTTGCTTTGCTCATCCCGAACACCGAGTGCTGCGATGGAATCGGACGATGGCAAGGACGCGACTTCGATGTGTGACTGTCGATGAGCAAGTGGCAGTTGCTTCCGCGTCTCTCCTCCTCACCACCATGGGCAAAGGTCGGAAGGGAGGTTCGGAGCAAGTCCCCAACCCCTCAGGCATCACCAATCGCGACCTCCTCCAGCGCCTGAACTTCCTCTACCAGGCTTCCGTCTATCTACAGCAAGCCAGCACATCTAGCTCTCTAGAACAGGCCCAGACTGATACCCGATCTTCGAAGCGGCGTCGAAGGGCGCGCTCGACCGAGTCGATCGGTACCTCGGAGCTTCTCTCAGACTTGTCCAAAAACTATGCCGGCTCAATGAAAGCAATTGGGGCGAAAGCTATCGTCAAAATGTGCGCAATCCCCTCCGCGTGGCGATGAACTCTCAGCTCAGATTTAAAATTAGGGATCCGGTAGTGAAACGGACGATGTGCAAGGCGTGCAATACCATCCTGGTCCCCGGGACCACAGCATCTGTCCGAGTCAAACGTGAGCGAGGGAACATCATCTTATATAGTATACATTCTCAATTCTGACCATAATCCTGTGGCGGGTAACACAGCATCTTCGTCACACCGGCACGCTATCTCATATACGTGCACAAAGTGCCGGCGGTCGCGTGTTATACCTGCGCCGCCGCGACGAGTTGAGCCTCCATCAAACACGCCTGCTCAAGGCCCATCAGTTTCAGAGCCATATCCGGGCGAGTCAGCTCGGGCCCCAACCGGGCGTCACAGAAAGCGGAAGCGGGGCCTCACCACGGCCGTGCCATTCTTTGAAAGAGAAGTCGGTCATGTGGTTTTTCGGGGGAGCCATGTACTGCTGCAGGAGGTGGCCGAGCGCGACGAGTGACTGCGTACTCTAGCGCACCCCGCTGAGAAGAGTGGTTTCACTCCCGATTGTATTGCCTGACCGTAACTTGGTCATTCAGCCCGCCCATGGAAGAAGGATCTTGGTCAACGTATCCAGCGCTTACATATAATACCCTGCGCGGCTAAACGTTCTTTATCACCTCTTGCAGTATCGACTGCACGGTCTGTCGCTCCTCTGCCGTTTCTGGGTTTCCAACTGCGGTCCCCCACATGCTCCCCAACATCTCGTCCCCACGCCCGTCTCGCACCCTGACCCTATGCCCCACAATGTTACCCAAAATTCTCATCGCGTCCACCTCCGAGGCGTAGAAAGGCTCCGCACCGCTCTTGTCTTTTTCCGGGCCGCCAAAAGCCACTCGAGAGGCCTTAATGAAGGCCGCGAAATCTTGCATGCATCGGGCGGTTATAAGTGTGCCATCGAGGGCTGCGTGATGCCTCGTGGCAGTTAGCAGCGAAGAAACATAGGTATCAAGGCGCGGATGGATCGAAGTTTCGCGCGCGAGGCGGTTGAGATTTTGTACCATCTAAAATATATTTCAGAGTCAAGGTCGGTTTGGACAGTATCCAAGCAGCCCACCTCCTGTGTTATATGTGAGGCTCTGCGGAAAGGGAGACGCGGCGTGTGCTGATCGAATGATTGCACTGTTGTTGAGAAAGCAAAGCGGTCCAGCTGAAAGGCGTCAGGGTTAATATAGGCACCCTCACTGCGGGCATTCGCGTTGCCACTTACCAAACCCTTGGAGATCGGCGGCCTCTCCCTTTCATCGCCGATGGGTGCTACATAGACAACCATGAAGCCAGGTGGGACTTTCCACACCTCCTTGTGACTTTCGTCGTCGACATCAACGTCCAGCGTAACAGTTCGCGTTCTTAGCAGCTCGGACAGCGCGTTCTGCGTGGGTATGGACACTTTCTCGAGCTTGGAGAGTACCAGGGCGTGCGGTAGCTGTGTATCAGAGTACGGCTCCGCGCGAGGAAAGTCACTCAGAACGGGAGTGTATGAGTGACGAGACGTGCTTGCAATAGGAGATGGAGGTGTTTCAGAACGACTATCCCCTCGCTCCGCATGAAAATGCAGCCTTCGCGTTAGAGAGTCATCCATCGAGGCTGACATTTGTCTACGAGGATTCAATACGGATGGTGTATTGCCTCTGGCAGACTTGGCATTTGAGTTGAAGTAATCCAGCGCGTTAGGGACTGCGAGGCCAGGTACTGAGGAGGAACTACTGGCAGTCGACAGCGGACGAGGGATAGATAGCTTTCTGTGTCGAGGCCTTAATTTCGATCGACTCTGTTTACTCATTGCATGGGGATGCGTGCCCGGCGCAGAAGTGACCAGTGACGAGGAGAGTGAAGCTGGAGGGTTCAGGAACACCTCGCGAAGAAAGCCGGCCGGGGAAAGGGCACTGCGGAGCTGTATCCTTTGGGTGGGAAGACCGAAAAGTGATACAAAGATCTAGAGACGCTAGGCTTTAAGCGCGCAATAACACGGGTAGGCTGGAGGACGCCCAACCTTTTCGACCAAGTGCGCGAGTTTGGGAACGTCCTCTTCCTTTGTCCTCAAGACCAGGTTTTTCTCGCCGGCGATCAGACATAGGAATATGGGGGTGAATACTGGTGGAGGAAAGGATAGCTCAGGGATAGAGCGCAAGTGAGATAGCAGTGCAGGCAGGTAGGCCGGAGTGCCTGGCACGATGCCGTCCGGGAATACTACTACCATGGCAGATCGAGCAGGAATCTGAGCAGCGATGCAGCCTTTGCCTGCGACGTCGAGCGCACTAGTTCTAGTACCGCCGACGTCGACGATGATGAGAGCACGACTCGGAGTCGCGGAACGGGAGCAGTTGAGGCCAGCGCGGGGACGGAGCCAAACAAACCAGCACCCGAATTGCGCGATTCAACACCTCCGCAGTCTGTGTCAAGGTCCGAAACTACGAGCGGAACTGCAAAACCCCGGGGAAACAAATCGCGCACGCGTGGCAGACGCACCCTTGAAGTTCCAAAACACCTGCCAAATATGCGATATCGCACCTTTCTCTCTTCAGGCCATCAATTTGTGTCATCATTCGCATGCTGTGCCATGCCTTGGCGGAAGCTAATCGAGGAATCTACACAGCCGACTCTATTATGCCAGCCCACCGGCGCCGAGTGGCTGCTGTGCTTCAAAAGGTCCCTAGCGTGTGGGTGGAAGCAACCGGAAAACAGTGCGAATCGCTATTTCTTCTTGCTACCACCAGCGCGCGTGGGCGACCGACTTCGTGCGAACCCATGTCCTCCGCATTCTCCTATGTCGTGGACGATGCAAGTCCGATGGTGACCTACAGCCCCAACGCCGACATGACCAGCGTCGGGCTACCCGCAAACTTGACTACTGGCTGGAACAGTTATAATCAGTCTATATTTGTGGGCCAAGGAGGAAACGAGACGTCTTACCATGCTACCTCCCGACCTGGGGCCGACTTTACTTTGACTTTTCAAGGTACGTCGTACCGATATACGCGCAGAGGGCTGCTATTCAAGTATCACGCAAGGCACCGGGATATCGCTGTACGGTGTGGCCACCGGAAAGTACAACGTCTCTCTGGACAATGGCCCCATTGCACCTGCGAACGCAAGCGACTTGCTGGCGAAGTCGGAGCCCCTCCCCATGGGAACTCACACCATCACATTCACTGCGGCAGACTCTGGGCTTGCTTCTTACTGGTTCGATCGCGCCGAAATTATTGCTGAAACGAGCTCGAATTAGTGAGCCTACATGTACACTTGGAAACGTGGTCATTCATCTACTGAACCACTTACCAATAGCGTCCGGAACACACCATTACGCTATAATGAGGCTGACTTTCACGGCCAGTGGGTATCTTACAATGAAACAACGTCCTTCAGCATACAAAAGCAGTATTACTCGACAAACCACTCTGGCGATTATGCCAAATTCAGTTTTTTGGGTATGTAACCTACCTATGGCATCGCAGTATTGGTATCTCACTTTTGCACTGGGACCCGTTTTTTATCAGGCTCTGCTGTTTTCATCGAGGGTCTCACCAATCGTGATCACGGTCGCTTTAATGTTACGCTCGACGGCAACACGACGACAATTAATGGGTATTCCCCTTGGGCAGTCAGCACGCTTTTATATGCCCAGGCAGGATTGGACCCCAACCTCATACACGAGCTCATGCTAACTAACATTGATGAGGGAAAGTCCTTCATCATGGATACAATAAATATTACAAAGTAAGATAGAGGCCCTCCTTTTACCGTATTGCCTACTGCCTCACACGCGCTCTTAGTCTCAGTCATCCACGCGCGTCCCATCACCTATCGACTGGTGTCGTGATTGCACTGTCCGTAACTAGCGTATGTGCATTTTTCGGCATCGTTCTCGCCGCCGGGCTCGTCTGGTGGTGCTGTTTTTCCAAGCAAGCTCGGCTCGGCCCTTCGCGCAACACCACACAATCGATGTCACCCGCCTGTACTAGTCGGAGTGGCGGGACTCGCTCGCAGCTTCCTTGGATGCACCTGCGGTACGAGACGACGCCATTCGACGTGGTGTCCAAAGGGGGTAGCGATCGCAGCTCCCTCTTCTCTGAAGAAACGAAATCGCCCACCCCGCTCCCAGATCCAGCGCGCCCACTCGACCCGCTGCGCCCCTCCCGCATTATTATTCCTTTTACTCGCTCTCGCGGCTTTCAGCAGAAAGCATCGTTGGCGCCAGATCTCCAAACGATCGCATCCATACCTTCGTTCACGGAGCCACTGTCTGCCGGGGCCCAGCTCCGAGACAGCGACCACAGTCGCGCCACTAAGGTAACCCCCAATTCGAACGAGGGCATGCTGTCAGTACACCCCTCTGTCAGCGTTCGATCGGCTGGCACCCACTCCTCGGAGCACCACTCAAGCGGGGCAGCGGCGGCAGTGCCAACGGCGCTGAGCCCGCCACCGCCACCGACGTCCCCGCCAGTCCCCCCGATCCCGTCAATTCCACCGATGCTGCCAGAGGTACCACTACGGCACCGGTCACCATCCCAGCGCCGGAATTCCCGGCGAAGCTCTCTTGCGCTGTCACTTAGCACAATCGCGTTTGGCCCCGGTCCCGGGACTGATACCACAGCGTCCCCGCTCTCCCTCTCCCCATCCCCGGTACAGTCTGCAGAGAATCCGCGTGGGGCACGATATGTTATCAATACATCGGAGGCAGCGCCTCCCGCATTTTCAACCAACCCGTCGCCGTCTACCCCCGGCGGGGTGGATCCCGACATAGCGTATTTTGAGCTCCCACCTCCACCTCATCAGTCAAACTCGCTCCGCCCGCCGCCACTGCACATGTAATCACTTTTTTTTATTTCTTCGTTCTGTTTATTCAGTGTTCCATGAGTTTTCCTCTTCTTTATCTTTTGGTTTCATTTTACCCCTATTGCATGGTTCTTCCCTCATGATTTACGCATTTTACGTTCCTGGCTCTTCTTCATTTGCTACAGGCCACAAGGATTGTATCCTAGTCATTTTATAACGTCCATGGACTATTCGAGTATGAAATACGTGAATGATCACTGTAAACCGTAGTGTATGAACTGATAGCGCAGCTCAGAGCAGATTAAGTCCCTGAATCTTGCTTCATAGGTAAATTTTACGTGCCCCCATCGCGCTCTCTTCGAACGGCGAAACTCATCAGCCGTCGTAAGTCCGAAAATACCTCGCGCTTTGATTCACCAGGTCTTGGCGAGTCTGCGCCACTCAGCGGAGGAGAGCCGAACAAGCTAGTGTCGGAAAGTAGATTCGGCAGCGTGGGTCGGCCCGAGGGCGAACCAAGTGTCGTGGCGATTTGGGAACTAGTTGATGGATCCATATCGAGCGCGGAGAGGAATGATGTGGCTTGGAGATCGTCTTTCTTGCTAGTGACGGTCAAAAATGTGTCCAGCAGAGCATTCTGTTCGGCTCGGGGGGTTCCTTTGAGATCCAATATCTATCACCGCGTATTAACGGTCACAACTTCTCGCCGCGAAGTTTTGGGTCGACTGACCTTCTGGAAGTTGGAAAATGAAGAGTCTCCAATTTGTAGAGTGTAATTCAAAACGAATCCTTCGGCGGGATCCTGAGGGGCTGTGAGTGAGTCTGAGAAAGACGATACAGATGACTCTGTCAACGCACCGCCGGTGTGACGATAACTTTGAGCAGTGTCTCCAGATGCGACGTCCCTTTTGCCACGTTGCGAGAATACCTTGTAGCCCCTAACCTCAGCCTTGAACCAGATACAAACATGACATGAATCAGGGCCTACGAGGTGCTCGCCGAGCCTTCGGCGGAGCCCGGTAGTTTGATCAAACAATTGCGGAGCTCCTGCAGGTCTATCAAAACCTAAAGACAAGTCGGGCCACGACTCAATCGATAGTGCGAGCTAAAGGACAAACGATCTACCTGCTCCGCCCCGGTCTCTTTAAGTGGTCGACTCTTCACAAGCGCATTGGTGAAACGCGTGATTATGAGGCTAAGAACGAGACGAATCATCCTGTCAGCGCGCGAACACGCGGAGCACAGCAAGAGACACTGATGGTTACCTAACGGCCTTGTCGTAAAAGTTGCGCAGATATTTCTTCTGCTGGATTTGTTCCCTTACAACTTCAACGACAGACTCGATCCCTTTGATTAGATCTGGGATGTAAGCCGAGGGCCCGCTGACGTGCTCGAGGTTGGCCCACGATGTGCGCATCATTGTGGTCAAAGGCGTGTCGCAAGCCACTTCAAGCTCACGAAGCTGCAGGGCAATGGCGGTCGAGACAATACTATACCACGGATCCATGGCAATATTATTTGCAAGCATTGAAGAGTGCATCGTAAATTCTCACCTAAAGAACTGATCTCGCTCCGGTTGTAACGTAACTCTGCTACGATATTCCTCGTCAATCTTCTCCTTTACTTTATCCTCTAGCTATATGGAAAAATCAGACTGATGTTAAGCCTTGATGCATTTAGATTAAGATAACCCTCCCAGACCTCAAGAGATGTTGCTTGACAGTAATCAGCAGTGTTGAGTAAAATGCAGGTGTTCCTGAGCTCTGCGAGATTAAGACGTCCTTCTGAAGACTTGCGCTCCGCCGGTCGCTTCATGCTTGCAATAAGAACATCCTCTAAGGTCACGAACGTTGAGTAAATGGGTTAAAACACGAGGATATGTTGCTTTTACCAGCGTATATCCGCAGCCATTTCTTTTGTAAAGAGCAGAGGTCAAAGAGCGTGCTGCCACTGGAATACTTGGCACATTGATCCAGCGTTTGGCGATAGAAATAAAATATTTCCGTCGAAGATGGCAATACAAGACTCGTGGTATCGTCTTCCGATGAGCTTTCCAAAGACGGCCGGGACTTTGCACCACGATATGCAGAGAGCATGTCAGAGATTGCTCTACACCAAGGGGTTCAATATCATTGGGGTAGCCATGACATATCATGCGTTTGAGCGACTTACTTATCCTGGGCATCAACAAACACCCCCATGTGGGGCTCGAACACAGACGATATGGTCTTCATAGCCTGAGGAGAGATCGGAGTTTTGGCAAGGTCTGTAAACTAGTGCATAACCATGAGATCCAAATGTCATTGAGCTGGAAGAATGCGTTCGCTGCCTAACGGGAATGCCATATTTTCGACCCAGCCCCGCTTCAAAGTCTAATGTTTGCTGCAGTGACTCGAGTAAAAGGGTGACGGTCAACGTTGGCGCAGCCTTATTCAAAGCTGCGGCGATGTCGTCCCTGCGGCGTATTATTAGAGATCGGGCTTTTTTCTTCCAAGTCTCAAAACTAACCTAGTGATTTCTGCAAACTTGACGCATAGCTGATAGCCAACTTTCCAATCAGCTGGAAAGACGCGTGCATGATCTTCTTCATGGACAGCAAGCATGCGCCGGAACCACGCAAAACGGCGCGAGATGTTGTCAAGTTGCCCTGCCTAGGGAGGGACGATTAGATGAGCTAGTGCAAGGCAGTACAAAACAACCCACCTCATCACTCGCCCGAAATATCCGGCGGTACACCTTGAGTTCAATTGAACAATACCGTTCAATTAGATGGTATCTGGGGAAAAACAATACGTTTACAAGGCGGTGAAGAGAGCGTTCGTGAGCGATTTACCGATAGTCTAGCCCTATAACATCTACCACAGCGCACCCCTCAGTGATAAGGGAGGGCTTGACAGCTCTAGCCGGATCTTGAATGAAACTGGGCACGACAGGATGAGTTCCAAATAGTCAATGACAATCAAGGTCTCGCCCACAACGCATCAAAGTCTTCATCAAGTATTGCACGAATCGTCCCTTGGAGCTCCTGCATTCGTTTCCAAACAGCCGCAATCTTGTCCACAGCCATATATGTTTTGAACACGGCGGCGAATTCTTTCACAGCCTTAGTTGATGCAGTTTCAGAGGGGTTTGAATAGTATGCTGACTTGTGTGACCTACCGCTAGCGTTTGGGAAATCTCCGTATAGTTCCTTGATTTGATGAGCGTATCCAACTGACCCAGTGCATTCACTACGAGGGGATGGGGCACGGCTGTGATTCACTGGAGCACGGAGTTGAAACGTGCAGGCGTACCTAGCATTTGAAACCTCTTTAGAGCTGTTATACTGAGGATGAGGTTCTGCTTGGCAAGGTCTAAGACTTGGATATCTTTCGTAATGTCGCGTACAATGGCTTCCGACTCGGTAGCCTTCTCTCGAATGCGGTTCATTTGAGAGAAAAGTTCCTGAATAGAGGAATATGAGTTTGACATAGTTTACCGAGTGCGCAAACTCACGGCGATGAGTTCCTGGATGATTTGCATTCTATGAGGATCCTGGTTTCGTCGAAGCTCCAGCTGCAAGTTGTTAATTTCGGTTTGAAGTGCGTGCTGATCCTCCTTCAAACGATCTTGAATCCTTTTGACTTCCAATAGCGACTTCTCTAACGTCTCGTACACAGATTAGTCTGCAGGCTCAGACTAGTGCTGGCAGTGCAACGACAGACCATCAGGAAAGAGCGTATTGAGCGTGTCGACAGGGCTGAATTCCGAGAGTGTTTCCAAAGGATCCTCTGCATTAACCTCTAGGACGCGCTGGATTGCGAGCACCACTTCAGGCGGGAGAGAACCCGCGCTTGGGCTGGACGAGGATGCCATGAGTGCAAGACGTGTAGACGCGAGATTACTGTAACTCAGAGTGACGACGCGACGGCGGAGTCTCTGAACGTTCAAACTCCGATACAAGTGCCAGCCCTTCGCCGCTCATGGACCGCAAGAGACCGCAAGGCCCCTAATTCCCACCTCCAATATTAATTACTGGTCTGTGCATGCCAGATCTAGAGAATGCCATGGATTCCCCTTCGCAGCCCACCAAGCAAGTCGCTCACGTCTTCCAAGGCCACCCTACTTACTGCTGCTCTCGCTGTACCACGACGTTGGTGAGCTGCATACAAGCTATACTCGCTGCGGGTGCCAATCGGACTGGGATCTGGCAGGCTTTGCAAGACGAGCTGATCAGCAAGAGCTTCTCCGGGCGGGAGGGTAGAGCATTGTACGCTAGGAAAATCGCTGCTCAACTTGCTATGCTTCCAATGATGGCGTAATCCCAGTCTTCTCCATTCTGTTGTCAATGTTCGAATTGGCAAAAAGGAAGAGCGGCAGTTGTTGTAAGCACCTTTTCATTATTTTTAAATGCGCGGGTTCTCATAAAGGAGCTTGGGCTCGCAGGACGGGGCTACATACTGTCAGTTGCTACCATTCTTGACCCTCTTTCCGAATAACTCAAGCATCGCATTGGGGTAGGTCGCCGATATATATTGCATCGGATGTGACAGCAATCTTGGATGGACGTATCTCAAAGCTCACGAAAGCTCACAGAAATATAAGGAAGGTCTGCACACCAGCTACTTATCGAGATGAAGCTCGCATTGAACGTGTCTTGAAAGGTAAATACATCATTGAAACGGAACGCATCATCAAAGAGAACGCTTGGTCGCTTGACTCTTAGCGTACATCCGCGGTGCGCTCGCACTCAAGCTTCCTCGTGAAATGCACTCTTGGTTTGCTCGTTTCATAACTTCATTTGTATATGTCTGCATGCCACATATCATCACGCATCAAGATGCACTCAGGCTCGCCCGGCGTGGATGATATAGACACTGGTCCTTCAAACATGCGCCTGAGTCTGATCATAGCTTACTTGAAGGAGCGAGCGCACCCCTATGCGAATGTGACTTGGAAACATCACTTAGGGCTTAGTGTGATAGGTATTGGTGTTCCGAGCTACTACAGTGCAAGAAGCAAGATGCGATAAACAGCCAGGATAATCGACGAAATACATGCAGGGACCTCAAAACCCTTCCACAGACGAATACACATGGACCAAATTGAGGAGGTTGACATCCGGCTGCTTCGCATCTGGCGACATGAACATCAACAAATTCTCGAACAGCTCCGTGCGCTGCTTGAACCGCTCGCGATCGATACCAAGTCCTGTGCTCCCGAAAACACCGTCCGAGAGTCGACTGGTGTACCCAGGAACGGGCACCATCGGTAGAGGGGGGAGTGAAGGAGGTCTTTCCGAGGGTGAGACGGGAAGTGGAGTAGCATGACGAAGACGAGGGGCGGGAGGGGGTGTTAATCCCACGTCAGGAGGCACGATGTTAAATCGAGGTGTTGGAGGTACGGATCCGGGAGCGTATGGCTCCTCTGCTGGGGCGTGGCACCCACTGTCGGGTGTGAGAGTTTGACGGATGGCAGGCTCGGTATCATGACCATTGAATGGAATGGAGACCGGTGGTATAGCAGGCGACCGGGAAAACAAATGAGACAATAGCGACCGGAAAGACGCTGTTTCTTCTTCATCTGTATGGTCGACTACAGCCGACAGTGTTGCCTGCAAATAAGCTAGTGCGTCCATGGGCTCTGCGTCATTACACATCTCCAAGAACCGCTGACGACGAAGATAAAGCTTTGCCCGGCGCATAATTTCGTCCAAATCAGGTCTAAGTATCCGCGCTCTCAGCACCTTCGAGTCTTAATTGTTGACGAGCACAACGACTCACCGTGTAAAAGTGAGGCTCCAGAAATCATCTAATCTCTCTTCATTCGCATCCCCCGAGTTTCCACCGAATAGGAACAACTTCCTCCTCGACGTATCGTAAACCACTTGATGTGCAAACCGGGGCTGCGGCTCCAGCTCTTGGTCCGCATCCATCGCATCTGCATCGCCTGCACTCTGCCTCTCTTTGTCTTTGATCTCTGAAGGCTCCGGAACTCGTATCCACCTGAATTTGTCAAGTCTCATGATCCAGAGCGAGGAGCGAATCGCGCCTGCAGCGCTCTGCCTGTCCTTTGTCAGGCCAGAAAGGCTAGTTCGGGGCTATAGGTCAGGAAAGCCGAAAAGTAATGTGTTCAAGAGGTAGCACGAACAGATATATTTCCCCCAGTTCTTCATCCATGGTCGCGCGTTGCGTAAAGCCGGGACCCGGCCCTCCAGATTGTGCGTAATCAGACGTGATCTGCGTGATTTCGTGGGTTTGCAGCGAGAATGTATACATATCAGACAGCGTCGCTTGGCCTCGGTCCCCTGAGAATATATAAATCTGACGAGTTCGTGGGTCCAATATCATCGAATGACCTATCGTTTTAGAGTAGTCAGGTAGATGCGCCAGCGTTGAGACAAGAGGGGCATACCACTTCGGGATGGAATGTGCGGCGGCGGTATTCTTGACGACACTGGCTCTGGATCTGTGCTGCACGCATTCGTGAATCAATAATTGTACAATACCAAGTTGGCACGAATACTCACAACAGTAGTGCCCATCGACGATTACGGATATCATATCTGTACATCCCACTATATTGGCACAAATCTTGGTTGGCACTGACCACGCGCCCTCCGAAAACATATAGGGCTTGGTAATCGGAATCTATGGCCATTTGGAGATCAAATACGAGGGGCGGTCCTCCTTCGACCTACTTAAAGTGAGTACACATAAGTCACAAAAATGCTGGGAGCGACAGATACCTTGGTATCGCTGCTAATGAGCTCCCATTTCCCTTCATGAGGGCCTCTGGTAGCGTATCGGTAAAAATCTGACCTGTGCGCGGTCGCCGTATCGGCACCGGCCGCTGAGCTGGATGAAGTTCCACCAGTAACCCCTTGTACAGTCGCATTAGAAAACAACAACAAACGAGAAATGCAGCTCCGGCCAAATTACCATTGCGGAACCCCCCCAAGACATAGATATAGCCTGTTGCCCTATCAAACACAATCTTATGACAGTCCCTCGCCCCGGGGCCTCCTTCCTCGCTCGTATTCCGACTTATCGTCGTCCAGCTTGAGCTAGCAATGGAATAGGACCAGAAATCGGCAAGGCTCCGCTTGGCATCCCAGCCTCCTAGCAAATATATCACACCTCGATCCGAGTCAATGCACATTTGGTGACCGCCTCGGCGAGTGGGTATATCCCCGTCCGGATTCGTGTCCCTTATGCGAGTCCACACAGGCTTTGGAGGCATTGATAGTATATGGTGCTGCAGAAGCCCGGCGGAAGCAGCCATAGTGAAGACCTTCTCCGATTCCGCAAAGTCACCAGCGAGGACGAGGTTATTATATAAAGATGTTATCAGAGGATGCTCGAATGTCTGGAAGCCGGTCTGAGTGAGAAGCGCATTATAGAAGGATATCTGTCCTCTTTGCCGGAGGTGTTTGAGAATCAGCCGCATGGATGCTGTTTCCACATACTGTAACGGCTCGCGGTGAGCAAAGTAGAAGCGAGAGTGTAAGGCCATCAGGATGAGCTGCACCCACGTCCGTAAATTCTCGAAGTATGTCCTGTACTATTGCTGACGTGAAGAGGCTCATGCTAGGGTTCTAGGCATTGGTATTGCGAGGGACATTCCTACCTTGATCTTGTATACCCCACAAACAGACGAACCAAATTGACATGTTATACGTTTGCCCATGCGCTCTATTTGAAAGGAATTAATGATTATCACGGGTACAACAATGTTGGGTTCATACGATAGAGGGACAATCTTGATGTATCGACAAGGAAAGCACTGGATACGATGTGATCCGACTTGGTAAGCCATTCGAGGCACCTTGAAGCGAAAGATGATTACCACCCCATCTTGGTTTCGATGCACCAGCGCGATTGTTTCTGGGATAGGGTCGTTTCGTAATCCAGAGTGCGCCAACTCGGTCATATGATCGAGGTCGACTCCTCCGTAGATCTTGAACTCCTTGACGTTACACGGGTGCGCTAGGAGAGGTTTTTCAGATATGTCATAGGTCGCAGTTAAGGGCATTATTGTTGGAGCGGGACGTACGCTTCGTGAACTGAGAGATGGCCCATCACATCAAGTTAAAGCATGTCGAAAGAGCACAATGGCATAGACTGCATATCATTCACCTTCCCGAACGTGATTGTTCCTACGCCCCAGAGTCAAACTTGTTCGAAGCAAGACGAATACAAAAAAATCGATGCTCACTAACGATGCTCAACGTGTCGAGTTCCAATATAACCCATTGATTATTGATACCCGACGCCTGAGCTCCTACTGGCGACGTCCATCGACTCGACTGGTCTTGACTCTCGTCAAGGATATGAGAGGGGTAGAACTGCTTGACATATGAGCTCGCTCCGAATATTCTACAGCTGCAAGTGCCAGTCTATCAGCCTGTGGCCTCACAGCGCAGGTACTGTAGCGCTATGTACCCGATACGAGAGCTGGGAGGAGGAGCAAAGGTGATCTGTGCAGAGGCCGGATACGCAGTTCCAGTCATGTTGATAGATAATATTCCGTTTCGATCCCTGTACCTAGAAATCGTTGCAAGCGCTGTGGACGCGTGCGGCAAGGTGACGTTGGGGCTATTTAAGGAGCGAGATCTCCGGTCCGGGACGCTCGGATCCGATGCTCCTGCTTGCTCTCCGGAGAGTACTAGTGGGATTAAAGAGAAGAGCGGTGCTTGCAATGTACTTGATGTGTTAACGATTGGCAAAAATGTGATAATTATGTACGTATATATCGGCTGGCAAGGTCGAGTGAAAGTTTACAGAACTACGTTATCAAAGGAGGAAGTGTAGGGGCAAACGCTGTGAACCGAATTAAATCTATAAAGGCAACAGGATACTCGCGACACTTTACTGGCCCTTTAGAGCATGCATCGACGTCCCCAGCTTATCCAACCAATGCATGCCCGCGACTCTCCTGGTTTCGCACTCCTCGAGATCCCAAAGCCCGGTCGCGTTCCCTTCGTCAGTCTTCCAGCCTCCACGTAGGAAATCTTTAATCGTGTTGTCTTTACGCATCTTCTGGACTCGTTCCCATCTCCCTTTATTCGGGTTTCCAAAGCCGCTTGTCACGAGGGCAATGCGCGGAGGAACAGTGACGCGGCCTATTTTGAAGCAGTACGTTGAGACGGAGACGCAGTGCACTACCGCGGCGGGATCGATGATAGCCACCCCAGGGAATGGCATATTCGGGAGGGAGCTTGATTCATTCGAGGGCGAGCTGGGTGCCGGTGTGTTGTCGCTGAGCGGAGTGGAGGATACCGAAATACTTGGAACGTCCAAGACAGCATTCCCATTCATTTTCACCTCCTCCACAACGCACGCTTGCCGCTTTCCCTTTTGTCCCCGTTTTGGGTAGCTGACAAAATATCCGACGAATGATATCTATTTTGCAGTTTATTAGCGGGGTTCGGGTGCGGCAACATAACGAACCAACCCATTTATCACCCCACCCGCCTATCCCGATATGCATCTCATACTCTGAGTTCATGGGTATCTCTCGAACGAAGGAGAAGTGAGATGCTGTTTGAGTAAATGATGTAGTTACTGATATATCTGCACGTGAAGGAATGAGGACCACTGACCTCCCAAGCCCATCCAGCCCCCTTCGGTAAAGAAGCTCGTGAATCCATCCATACAGATTTTTAAACGAGCAGAATCCAGGTTCTAGTGGCAAAGCAGACGCGAGGCGCGTGAATGAACGGCTCCTACCGAGTTTTTATTCAGCTTACCTTGGCAAAAGAGGCATTGTTGAGATGGAAATTATAATCACAGTCATCGATATCTGCAAGAGATGGCATTTCATTCGCATCTCATCTAGCAAGACTTAAAGGTGGAGCTAAAAATGTGCGCACAAGCTCGGGTCTTGATAACCGTCACCAAGGAGAACGGGTCGATACCGACTGGCGACACCGACGTAAGCCATGGCAGCCTGGCGGTAGGGCCTCTGCGTCTAAAGTAGATGGATTTGAAGCGAAGGTTTAGCAAGGGAACAAAGACACGAGCTAGAAGAAGGAATGCAGCGAGAAGTCAAGACCCCTATATTGGCTGATGTGTTGAGTGCAGTACGAACCGTGCCATGCGAGCGGCAAACTTCGGGTGTTGAGCACCAAAAGCAGCAGGAACAGCCATTTCAGCGGGCGGGGTACGAAGGGAAGGATCGACTTCTGGGATCCGTTGGACTTGAGTACGGCAAGAAGGTTGCTGAGAGTGTTGAGTAAAGGGGTCGTCCCACTCTTCGCTCGGGATACGAACGAGGCCATTTCTGAGTAGGGCGGCGAGAGTTGAGAGCAGGAAATTTATAGAGCAAAAAGGTGGTGGACGCGCTGCTCGAGTGCTGCGCAGCTTATCTATATGCGTATGCAGGAAAGTGGGGTTCCCACCTATTTGATGGGGATGGGGGCAGGTATCATGAATTAAACGCTGGTGGTTGCGGCGTGTATCCGGGTAAGCAGCAGTGTTACATCCAACTAGGGTCAGGGTCAGGGTTAGATAACAACACCTTGAAGATTACACTGACAGCCTCCGGCCCGCGCTTGGTGACCTTGGTCCAGCATGGGTCAGCGGACATCTTGTCAACGTCAAGTGCGTGTCAATCCTGTCAAGTTTCTTAGCACGCGCCGGCAGCTTTTAATCGACTGTCAAGCAGGATTCGTTCAGACGACCAACTCCGCCTAGTACTGTTGAAAGTGGCACATAAACACTATAGCCAAAACGATCTTGACCATTCGCAAAAGCTCCTGGCGGGCGTTTGTGAATCTGATTGGCGAGGTTGCCCGTGCCACTTGGTCTTAGTACGCGAGATGGATGCTGTCTGTCTTCCAATAAAGCAGGACGTTCTGAACAGTCCGTTAGCGAAAAATATAGATCCTAGACAGCACCGACAGCTTCTACTGACTATCAGATCGGAAGGGGGTCGAAGGACGAATGCATGGCATCTATATATCATTCGTATTCAATTTCGCATGTCCAAAGAGTCCATCTAAGTCCAGTATTCCGATGATACAAGTTCGGGTCCACATCACTACGTACCAAGATCTCAGTAGTAGGTCTCTTCGAAAGCTGGTTCGGCAACTTCTGGCTCGGGCGCTGGTTCAGGCGCCGGCTCCGCGGCCTCTGGCTCAAGGACATCAACCTCTACGCCTATCGCCGCAGCTACAGCCTCAAGGGCGGACGGAACTGGGACGCCGGGCGGGCCCTGGGAGACCTTCAAATCTTTGATCGTGCCTTTAGCGATATCTACAAATGTTACAAAGAATTTAGGCCCAGTCCTATGGCACTGTGAGATAGGGGCTGGCACATACCATAAACCCAACCATGGATAAATACAGGAACGAGAGGCCCCGCCTCTGCGCGGCGGTGGTGACCAGATGTGTACGCCTTCCAGTGCTAACAAAAATGAGCAATACTATTAGAACTTGCCGCGTAGCGCGATTGATGAGCCTGAGGACGTACGTCGGTGATAATCGTACCAGACGCAATCGAGTTAACCGATTTCTTGACATTCTCCTCAATAAGGGCACGGAAACCTAAGGCACCATATTTGAATCAGGCGTCATCCTATATTGAAGTACGCTAAACTCATACCAGGGTCGTCGATACCGGGAGCATCGACGTGTGAATGGCCGGCGTTAGCATTCCGAAGCGCAACAATTTCGGTCCTATTGTTTTTTTTTCACCGTCAGTCTTGAGAGGCGAGGAAAAATGAACATCCAACGACAATGACAAACCTGTTCGAGGTGTGGTAAAGCTCCCGGATGGGGTTAATCCATGTTTGGATAGACTGACCCGCAGCGTCTGGAGAGTGACATAAGATGAGAACAGTTCCGATTCAATGAATTGGAAAGCGACGAACCAAGCGGGGGAGTAGGGGGGGACGCGATGGAGGCGGCTACGCCACCGCACCCGGTGTGTCCTACGACCAACACATGCTTGACACCCAATTCGGTGACGGCATAAGAAAGTATGCTGCGGCAACAACCCGATCAACCTCAAAACTCGTATATAAAGGACCAACACTAACCTGTTGGCGTTCGGGTCACCCGAGCTGAATTGATTCGCAATGTTTCTCTCGCCGAATAATGTCCCAGGCTGAGCATCGAAGATGGTGCCCTCGCTGACTCTGTTTGGGCGCGTCAACCTCATCAGTCACAAGTAGCACTGCGCCCTCTCTTGATAAAAGGACATACCGGCTGTCACTAGATGAAACAAGTTCGATAAAAATGAGATCATGCGAATGTCTAGAAAGCAAGAAAAGGGGAACATACCTGCATCCGATAAATAAGAAATCAGGCTTCTGCCCGTTTTTGGCGAGATTGGAGAGCAAGTTGGGATCGGTCTTGGTCCTGAAGCGTTGGTTTCCTTGGAGGAGCGCAGTGATTTCTGGTGCTGAGGCGGCGGCAGATACGTCCGGCGTATTGTCGCGTCTCGAAACTTGACCGAGACGGATGGGATTGGCGAGTGCTACATTGGACAGGAGTCCGACGAGAATGAGGGTTGGGGTATACATATCGAGGATTGAGCGGTGAGGATTTTTTGGTGTTGGAAACGTTCCCGCCTCCTCAGCTTAAATAGCGAGGAGGCGGGTCGAACTACCGCTACCGCAAGATAGAAGTCGCCAGATTCGTTGTGGTGCTGCTGGGTCGGGTTCACAAAGCCAAAGCATCCCTCTTCACTGTACCGGGCTGGATGGCTAGGGAGGCGCGGGAGATGAATGTAGAGAATAGAGAAGCAGGCCCGAAATGAGGATGCGCAAGGGTGAAGCCGTCACCGCCGAGCCGCCAAGAATCCGCGTCCACCCCACCTTCCCGGAGTACCAAGCGCGAATCTTGACTTTTCCAGAATTTATGTAGCCACATCCCAAGCGCGAGGCTAAGTAGCAATCGACCGATGAGGTAGAGCTCTATAGACATACCACAGCTGGTGGCCGGCCGGCGGCGATGTTCAGACTTCAGCTTCAGCTTGGCGCCGCCGTCGACTCTAAAGCTAACTGGGTACGTCTTCCTCGTTGCTTACCCAACTTGGGAACCCGACTGCAATGCTCGCCCAGCCCACCATGGGCCAAGGGCGCCAAGGAGTGCTACATGCAACGCTACTGCAGTCGGTAATAGAAAGCACGTTTTTATCTTGGAGGCAGAGACGAGTTATGTAATGTAAATTTTTATGCAGTCAGAGCAAGGCACCGAGACTCAAGGTACCGTACCTGCACAGCCGATTGTCGTGCTTTCTGCACGTTCATCATCTTTGAGAGTTGCAGCTTACCGGCCAAGTACCGACAATCGTTGTGGCCAAGCCCAGCTTGAGGTATGTACCACCTTACGAAGCCACACCAGTTTGGACCCCATCTCTCGAACCCTGCAGGATTCCCACATCTACAGCTCGGGATCTAACTTTCGATCAATACCCATGTTCCTTTCCTCTCGCTTCTAATACCTCATTAGAAGCGTTTCAACCCTCTGATTCGCCAACCCACCGTATTTCTTGGTTTCCCAGGCCATCCTTCTATGAAACACCCACTCAATCACATTTTTCTGCAACATCTCAGCGGCCCCGCTCAGATATTGGGCCTGCGCATACTCCGCTACTCCTTCTGTGCTACCCCAAGGGCGAAGGAGTCTGGCTAGCTTGCTCAACAAACATTGTCGGAATTTCCGGTATCTTCTATTCCGTGTTGTCTTCCGCAAACTCTGGCATATTCACATTCGCAAGGCCAAGTCGTTCGTCCAGGTTCTGAGGCCGACAACCCCAGCGCCGGGGCATGGATTGGGTTCCCGCCTCTTGAGCCTCGCATTCTCCCAATTACGTTGGAAGCCCGCCAAGGTATCAGATTCACCGCCAGATTTATAGAAGCGGTACTTTTAGTGTATCCACCGGTGCACCCCTTACCCTGCTCGCCGAAGTTACATAAATCTAGCGCTGCGACAAGTAGCACGATCGAACAAAGGGGAACTGAAGAGGCTGCTTTGGATCCTCTTCTCCTTGGCGGATTGCTGCACGTTTTGATAGCGACACCGCCTCCTAGAGAGGAGAAACCCAAGTAGGCTACTTGAACTTTTGGCCAGCACAACTCGGGAGGGTCTCGGGATATGCTGCGGGTCATTTTGTCGCGCGATCCGTCTTGGTATCTTCTAAATCAGTCCTGGCGTTCTGGAAAGCATGATTTTTATCATCGAACGCTCTACGAATCATATTCGAAACCATATTTTCTTCTGATAGCCTCACACCAGGGGTCTCACCTCAGGCTCTGTCAGCTTAAGGCGTCTTACCCTATGGCCGCATGCCCCATTAGATAGGAGATGCAAGACGAATGATGGGGTGATAGGATCTTTCTATGAATCTCCAGGATAAGACTCGGGTGGACGAAAAGTCCCAAGATTCTAATTATAAACCTGCTTCGCTTCTGCCTCTGCTTCTGTTTCGGTGACGCGTGTAAAGAAATGGGCACAATATTTACACTCGGAATACGACGTAAATATGAGGTGTTGATGGACCCAAATCGCAGCTCTCGTCGCTGCTACCGCGCAGTACTTGACTCAATTAATATTATGGCCCTTCACAAGCTTCCGTCACTGCCTATCACGCTCAAAACTAGAGGGGCTATCATTGACGCAGGAGTAACCTTTGCCATAGGCAGCCGTCGCTGTGTCGTGTGGTGGCAGCCCGCTGCATAATGCATAAACATCCACATGCCATCGTAAACGCGTAAACCACGCGTAAACCCCAATATCACCATTATGTAGCCCCCTCCTGACACTACCACCAGCTCATCGCCTGACTCATAGCCAATATATTTAGTAGGCATAGGATGCTAGCCTATGACTCTTGTCATTGAGCCTTGGGCTTTCGAAAGTATGCAGAGGACGACCAGCGCTCGTCTTTCACACTTTTCAGAATCCGAAATAAACGCACGTCAATCCGCCTTGGGCTTTGGGTTTGCTCGGCCAGACTTAAATATGGAATTCCGTGCGGTGAGAAATATCATCGTTTCGACGTAATATTTTAAGCGACATTCTAATGCATAAAGTGAAAGTGAAATAGCAGGAGTGCTGTAAGCCTTTTCTAGTCAACCAACCCCATCAATCACCGAGCGTCCCTCACTCAGAGCCCAAAGTCAAGAGACAGAAGCAGTCATAAAATACGTGTCTATTGGAGCTCAATACCAGAGTCGCTGACGGCATGATCAGAGAAGACAGCCGTGCGCTGGGCAATACCGCGAGCGTCCTTGTAGAAGACGACTTCGCCCTCATCCTCAACGAACTATGTACAGACACAGTTGAGCATAGTTATCAAGAAAGATGGGCGCGGGACTGTATACATACCTTGCAAGCATTCCAAACGCGGAAGACCTCACCCCAGGTCCCTGGTCGCCCTTCAAAGTTGTAACCAGCGCTGGCAAGGCGAGCCCTCAGCGCATCGGACGCATCCCATCTACGAATGCAAGAAGAGTGTTAGGATCGATGCTTCTAGAACTATATATAAGATGATTACGTACGCATGATAGTGGGGGATTTTGCTGGCAACGTGGTGAGCGACGTGGGTTTCGGAAATACCATGGGTAGTAGTGGCACCGATCCAGCCGGTGATCTTGCCAATAATACCATCTCCACCAAGGAGAGTGCTGTATGGAATCATATCAGCAATCATCGTCAGCGGAGGCGTAGATCGCCGTAACTTACCGGTCAAGAGTAGAGAGTGCACCGCGAGGGAAAGTGAATGAAGAGGCGCGGTAGTGCGGCAGAAGGGGGTCGGTGTGCTGGAGGAAAGTGATAAGAACAAGCCAGCTATCGATCGATGAAGTTGGTAAGCTAGAGTGATCGAATGCATGACAAGAGGTGATTTACTGGTTGACCCAAAGGTACGGGACAAGATAAATCCTAATCATTTCACTTGCACCACGGAGATAGGCCCACGAGATGATAGCGCCCAGCCAGATGAATACACCAAGGTCGGAAATAAGGATCTGTCCGAACTGAGCGGGTGAAAAGAGTGGTTCCTTAGGCACGAAATCTGTGGCAACGTGTTAATTCTCAGGGCAATGATCATAAATAATAAACAGAAGTGCTTACGGTTAACGCCTTTGGGATAGTTGCGTTGGCCGCTAGCGTTGGTAATCAAGTACATAGGCCAGCCAACGAGCTATACAGTTATGTATATCAGAGGTTGCCGATAGTGACATGATCCATTCATTACTAACCAACTGCATAGCGCACCAGAACGAAGCAACAAGGGGGGTGTCGTGGAGGGCCTCCCAGAGCTCCTCCTGAACAGCCTTCTGGACCTTTGATGGAGTACCGTCCAAATCCTCACGTGTAGCATCGAACGCTGGAAGGCCAGCCGGATGCTGAGAGCGAGTTTTCGGGACAAAAACTTGATCCTGGGTAAGGTGAGCGGTATGCGCGTGGTGCTTGGCGTGCTGAAGGAGAGACAAGTGTAAGGTAGAGTAAGCTTGAGAGACAAGACACCACGCATACTGTGATACGCCATGAGTGATAAGGAACACCAAGTCTAAGAGACAAAGGTAGGTTAGAGCGAGAAAAAACCCCAGTATGCAGCAATGCAGCTCACCCAGAGTGCAAGATCCAACCGACGACATGGTTAATCGTCCTGCTTTTTGAGAACGCGCCATGTCCGCATTCGTGAGCAATAACCCACAGCCCGGTCGCGACTAGACCCGCGCAGAAGCCGTAGACGCTCCACAGCGAGAAGCGGGCAACTGAGTAGAGTACGGGGTAGGGAAGGTCGATGTATGCGGGTGTGAGATAAGGCTCGGCATAGAGAGTGGCCTTCAAGAAAAGGGCGAGCAGCGCAAAGTCCCATACGACGTACGAGGCTGAGCGGATGGTGCTGCGTTCCCAGCAGTGGGCACTGTGGAAGCATAACTATAAATTGGTCGATCAACGCGTGGGGGGGACACGTGGAGAACGCACGGGATAACGCTGAGAAGGTCTTTGACAGTCAAGTCGGGGACGATCCACTTTTCGATTTCGGCGTCTCCGCCGTCGAGCTTGACGGAGGATGCGGGGGCGGCGGGGGACATGGCGGCGTCAGGAGCGGGAGCTCGTCGCGGAGAAGAGAGGGTGGGGGTGGGGGAGACGTGTCTGGGGGAACATTCGAAGGAGACACGCTGGCGAGTTATATGCCAGAAATTTTGACATTTGTTTGGCCGTGCAAATGTAAATTCTTGGGGCGCGATAGCAAGGTCACGTGTTTGTTTCCGCTGGGGCACCGGCATCCCTTTTCGGCTCCACCTCGCAACCGCTGCCTAATTAGGGCTGGTACGATTCCCCGCCTAACCCGCCCTACAACTATCCCCGCACTTGAGCTTGGGCTAAGTACTTACCGAGTACTGAGGCTATGGACTGATTATTGCAAACGGGCTCTGGAATTTGAAAGCTGCGAGGTCGCGGGCCCAGAGGCGCCCAACCTCGACGGCGGAGTCGGAGACGCACCCCTTTTTTCAGAGCTTGCTGCCAAAAACTAGTCTGGACATCCGCCAAGCGCCGCATTGATCCTGCTCGTCACCCACCGATAACCACGTTCAAGCTCCATCATAACTAAGTAGTACTCATTTCACATCGATATTAGGCGTCCTTTTATACCAGACAGCCTTCAAAGATCGCATCTAAGTCTGGTGGGCGTGAGGCAGCGTAGCGTTTATCTCAGTAGGAATCGGGTGGCTGATGGGGATCGTGGCGATCCCATCCAGTGCATATCCGCGCTCCCCATCAAATAGTCCTTATCAAAGAGCGAAGACCACTTCACACAATCAGCTTTATTTAAATAATCTACCATCTCTGGACGGACTCACGCCACCTCAATGTCGTGGACTGCGTCAAACCAGTAGGCCCGTTCAAAGTTCTTCTGATTGTTGTCCTTGGTTGACTTGCGATCTACGATAAGTAGGTGGCCCACAGATTCACGCCTGTAGCCGCGCACGGTTACCTCAAGGCCTCAAAAGGTACGGATTCATACATCCCGCATGCCTCTTAGGCAAACATCTTCGTCACTCCGGAGAAGCGAAGATCGCGAACCTCGAACCCTCCAAAATGATATTTGAAGGCGGCGGGGAGATCTACTCCGTGTCCTAGTGGCTGGTACCTGCCGGCGAGCTGCCCAAACGACACAAAGGCCACGATATTGTGGCGAAGGCGCTCGATAGCTCATGTGAAAGCTCATTATGGGCTGCTGTTGCTTCCAGCCGGCGAGATTATCGTCTCCCAGCATCGTTTGCCGCCGCGAGCGATGCCAAATCCGATACCGCTGGCAACCATCACTTAGGTCGGCTCGGCACTGGTGCACCTGTAGAATCATTTGGTCAATCACCTTTCGGTCGTGATTAATCTTAGTTTTGTCGTTGTTCTGTCAATTCAAGCTTTCTTTCCACTGCCCACAGAATCCGAGAAAGGTTCGTTCTAGCCAAGAGCTCAAGCTCACGCGATGGAAATCCCAGCATAATTGAGCATAAATATTACAACCATACTGTTTATTTTAGGGAAATAAATATAGCAACGATACTGATCAGCCATGATGCCTGTCCCCATGATCGTGGTCGTGGTCGTGATCATGGTCATGGTCATGGTCATGGTCGTGGTCGTGGCCGTGGCCGGACTGCGAGGGACGAGATAAGCAGCCAGCACTTGGATAACGAGAGGGGGTAATGTAGGTGAGCTTACATTATCGTGCGAGCGACGGTGAACGTGCTCATGGATATGTTCATGAATATGGTCATGGTCATGATCATGCTCGTGGCCGTTCTCGTACCCTCGCTCGTCGTAGTATCGCTAGATTGGCACGGACGAGGTGAGCACATGTGCTGAGATAAGGACGAGCGGCATAGCGTGCTTACTTCTTCGCCCACTTGTCTCTTCCCGATATGGACAGCAATGCCCAAGCCTAGCGCGTGCCCATCTTCATCATATGAGCTCTCAGAAAAATCTGGGTGAGAACCGATGTGAAGGTGGAGGGCACCCGCATCGTCGTCTTCGTCGCCGTCGCCAATAATGAGCTAAGGGATAGTGCACGCGCTGTTAGCCAGAGATGAGGCGAGGGATAACGCTAGCAATACGTACGGAGCGGCGATCGTGACCGTGATCATGATCGTGGTCGTGGTCGTGGTCGTGATCATGGTCGTGGTTGTGATCGTGGTCGTGGTCGTGGTCGTGGTCATGATTATGGTCATGGTCGTGGTCATGGTCATGGTCATGGTCATGGTCATGGTCATGGTCGTGATCGTGATCGTGATCATGGTCGTGGTCGTGGTCGTGATCACGGTCTGGACTGCGGGAGGCAACCTTGTATTTCTTGGAGCTCTTCTCATCCTGCTAATGTCCCACATAAAAGCTTCAGAATACGAGGGCGAGGATGAGCAGCTAGAGTACGACTATACCTTGTGGTGAGCGGCTTCATGGTTCTTATGGCTCTCGCCCTCGCCCTTGCCTTTACCTTCGCCTTTGTGTCCCTCGTGATGATGATTGTCTGGGGGATGCTTTTGGGTTTTCTTCGACTAAGGATAGGAGAAAGTGACAAGTTAGCGAGCGAAAGAGAGCAAGTGGCCGTTGAGGAGGCTATGACTCACCGACTCCTTGTTCGATCTCTTCTTGTACGAGGCCCTATACGGGTCGGACCGGATGGGGTGCCACGCGCTACCGCCCGAGCTGCCTTCGGTGACCTGACTCGGACTATAGGCCACGCCGCCGAAGTTGGGATCGTCCTTGATGTAGCGCCGGATGGCAAGGGCATCGACAGTAGCGGCCATGGCAGCGACGGCGCCGAGGATGGCAAGGTGAGGCTTCAGAAGGACCATGGTGGTTGAGATAGAGAACGGGGTGCTGTTGAGGGTGTTGAAATTCGGAGGACAAGGGACACAATATGATCACCAGGATCAGATGAGGGGGAGTGAAGTGGGTTGGGAGCAGGAGTGTCCGCGGCCACTTTTTATAGAAAACAAGACACTATGAGCAACCGCTACTCCAGCTTAATTGTCCAATCTAGCTCCTAGAGTGACGCAGCGACCTTTGCGCCACGCAAGTATCTTTCGATTGGTATCAACGCCGGCGGAGCGGTTAGAGAGAACGTCATAGCTCGAGGCCAGACAGATTTGAGCCAGTTCTTGATGTTCGACTCGTATGACGAAGGAGCACGTAATTACACTGCCAAGGCGGGTCTCAGTTTCCGGTCTGAAGCCAATCTGGGACCTGACACTGAGTGGTTTCACCTTGTGGCGTTGAGTCGGTGTTGAGTTACTCTAGCAAGCTGTCACCCTCTCCCCTTGGTTTTTACCAAGGTTATGATGTATATTACACGCGCGGACGATGCTTTAAATTTCTCTGAACGCCGCATGGCGGCCGCGGCCGATGTAGCATTCGGTGTGGTAATCCGATACTAAATACTCTAGAGAAGATATCCCTACAAATCGTCTAGTAGAGAGTGTAGTAAACTCAGGCCGTCTGGGATTCCTAAGCTTGGCGATCTGGCTGGCAACGCGCGCGATTTTTATACTTTCTGGAGCCTGCACAGTCTGCAACTGGCGATGGTGGAGAGAATAATCGGAAGGCTTCGGCGTCCGACGCTCAACGCTTCGCAAAATGATAGACTTTGTGAGTCCGAAATACCAGGCCCTGGTTGGGCAAGGTCCCACGTCTGTATCATGTAATGGCATTCTTTATTAGGATGTACCTTGGGGTACAACGGCTTGGCATTACCTCACTATACCGCGTCCATGCAAGCATTTTACATCGTGATTTTTGTACTTTCATTTCCACTCAAACACTTGTGAGCCAATCTTTGACTTCAATGTCAAAAACGCACCGAGATGGTTGAGCTGGCAGCAGCGATCACGAAACTCGTATGTCGGGCGGCCAGCGTGACCCCAGAAGCATGCCTCTCGTCATTACGTGAGGACCAGGGAAGGGCCTTAAAGCGGACCTGGGGTCTTGCCTAATCGAGGCCTGTAATTTGCTCTGCTCGTGAGAGCCCTTTATCGTTACTAACTCCACCGTCCTTATTAATACCAATAGCACTCAAGTACTTCGAACGCTCTCGCAGTCGCCCCGATGATGTTACTTTCCCTACAGAAAGACGCAAAGGATATCCTCTCCTCGCTTTACTCGTCGGAAAGTCAGTATGGTCCGGCCAGTCTCCGTGACTTGTCCTCGCCCTCCGACGACGCGCTGCCAGTCATGACCTTGGATCTATCTAGCCTAATAACCGACGTTCTAATCGAGATATTTCGGTACCTGGAAATACGGGACATCCTCTCCATGCGACTGGTGAGTCTCGTTTCTGCGCTGGCGCGATTATGCAAATGCTTACTCGAGCTCGCGTTGGCAACTGCAGACCTCGCGTCGCTTTCAGAATATCACGATGCTGCGCGAGGTCTGGCTGAACACCGTTCATGAGAAAGTCTTCGGCCGCGGTCTCCAGCTGCCCGGGAGGACACACCCGGACCTTTTGGCCCACTCTGTCAGCACTCTGGAATCACTCACCCGACACGCTGCCCAGCTGTCGGAAAACTGGGCACAGCCATCACCGACACCTACTAGCGTCCTGGAGTTCGACGAACGCGTTCCGAACGGGTACATCACGCAGATACACTTTCTCCCAGGACGAGCGGCCAAGTACCTCATCACCGTCTCGTCTGCGAGCCACGTTATTTCATGGGAGATCGTAGGTCGTGCACGAAGGGCTAGGATGATGGCAGAATGGAAGACTGATGGCGTGATACTGGATGTGGTGGTCAATACTAAAGAGGAAGACGAAGCTGCTCTTGCTATATCCACTATGTTTCACGGGTACCGGTGTCCTGTCTCTTCTCGTCGAGTCGATCTAACCCATTATGCTCCTGCCCTTAGTATCCATTCTGTTGAGGTCTTGACCTTTAATCCTCAGGGAAACGAGGATACGATTCCCGTGTTCACGCTCCTCCGAAGTACAACTACTATGGGCCGGTTAAAGAGTCTGCGCGGCGACCTCTTGACCTTCTACAAGCGAATGGGAGCAACCGTGCTGGTGGATTGGCGTACAGGTAACCAAGGGATGTTAAAACGGCAGAATGAGCCCTCCCGAACTTTAACCGTATGCACTCACCACCGTTCCCTCTTCTACCATCCCAGTGGCCCTTAGCCGAGATTTTACCTTGTCTTTATCTTAGGCCTCCCTTGCTATGGAGTTTTGTTATGGCGCGGTACTTATCGTCACCAGCCACACCATCGAACTCTATCAGAAACCGGAGCTGGTCCCATTTGTGCCGTCTCCGAGCGCGCGGCTTCCTCCGTCCGAGGGACGCCCTTTGGGGTACCTTGAGTTTCCGCAGGAAGCGAGATCGGCTGCTATCACGCCCTACGTCCGCCTTCTCGCGGACGGGTCCGATCCATCCGGTCGAACCCATCCCGATCGCCCGCTATCGATCCTCCTGCGGCTCAAGGAGGGTCCCCGCGATGAGATACGGCACTATGTCCTTCGGCCTGCGCTCTTTCCTCTATCCCCCAGCGCACCGGACTACACGCCGTACGAGTTCCCGCCCCAGCTTATCCAGGTCCGCACCGCGAACCCGCACTTCTACGCCGATATTCAGATCAATCCCAGCGGGCGGGGGTTCTGGGTGGAGAATTTTACTGCGGTGAACGTGGGTCGACCACGGGAGCACCTTGTGGGGTTCCTTCCTGGCGAGCGGAAAAGGAAGGGCTATGATGAAGGGGACGAATGGGAGACGGGCTCGGAGCTGATTGATATCGAGGCTCCGTACAAGATCCTTGGGGTGCAGCACGATGTCCTCAAGTGCACGGATTGCTCCTACGACGACGCTACTGGGAGGATTGCCATTGGGAGCTACAATGGCAAGGTGAAAATCCTGGACTTTGCATAATGGATCTCTCTCTTTTTTTCACTACGTGACTGCATATTACGGCTACTTTCGCTGAGCACTTGTAGACTCTTCTTTCCCATTGTGTCTGTCACTTGCGCTGTACGGCATCGGATGGTGTATTTACTACGCGTGTGCTATTTTTTGCTGGGATCAACCGGTGGACTTCATTTCAGTACGGTATGCTTACGTCTTGATGCTTTGTCCTGAGGATGGTAAGTACGTGGACGGTACTGCCGCCGGGGGTGTGTGGAACGGGATGTCTTCCTACGCCTCCGCGTTCATCTTCTGCCTTCGATGGGATCTCAAAGTCATGGTTAGATCGTATCAAGCTCGTAAAAAGCCATCAGACAGGCAGAGATTCACATGACTACTGCAGGCTCTCCTGAAGTTCCGGAGGCGAGAGCTTCCGCTGGTGCAAGGGTCCAAGGAGCGGCCGTCGTGCACTTAAGCCCACGTTTTGCGAGTAAGGACCGAATTGGCCTCGAGGCGCGGCGGGTAGAAGAGCAATTAGTGCCACTCGACGGGCTGCGGCAATCCGTGGCCACAGCTTGGGATGGAAAGCAACTGAATCGCACGCAAAACAGCACCGGAAGACCAAGTGGCTTTGATTTGCGCCCATAGCACGTCCCACAAGCTGAAGCAATATCCGGCGCGGGCGAGTAGCTAGTAGAATCGGGCGCCCAGCAACGTGAAGCCCAAAATAATCTGGGGGTGGAAAAAAAAAAAAAAAAAAAATTTCAGGAGATGGCACGACGCCGAACAGAAATTTTGTGGAGGACTCCTGTCCCAGGAAAAGCGGCCGTTTCCTGACAGCGCGCTTGGGAGCTTCACCGCCTTGTTGGGGCGTGCCTCGTGTATCGCACCCATTGGGACGCCAAACAGCGCCCAACAGCGCAGGCCACCCCACCGCACCCAATTCACAAGAATCGCATACCCGCCCAGGCTCAGCGACGGCCAGCCCCCTCTGCTCGTCGTCCGCCCCGTCCCCATCGCTGCGGTCCCCATCGCGTGTGTTTATGCTGTCGTCCGTGCCCCCAGACACACCCCGACTCTAACCGCCCCTGCATCAATCGATTGCCGTCGCCGCCGTAGCTTGTTCGAGTGTATTATCAGCCCGTCCTCCACCAAATGACCGATATCAATTCGCCTGAGCTCGCATACCTCGACGGGCGGGCCGACGATGGCTTCGACCTGCCTCGATACGCCCCGAGGCAGCATACGCAGCATCAGGAGTCGGCGGCGCGCTCGCCGGTTGGCCACGGCTCGTACCAGTCTATGTACGCTCCTCCCAATCAATCAGGGCACATGCACATCCCCCCGCCACCGCCCCCGCTGCAGCTTTCCATGAACGACGGCCCGCAGCCCATCGCCTCTCCCATCAACATGTCCCCAGGTCTGCCGCCTGCTGCCCGGCAGCACAACAGACTCTCACAGATCCTGGATGCTGACATCGGATCCATTCCCTCTGCACTCTCTCGAAGTGCGTCCCTCAGCGGCAGCATGTCACTACGCACGCGAAATCCCCATCGTGTGCCCGACGATCTCGAGCGTGCGTATGTTGCCGACCCCGCGACTCCCACCTCCGCACAAAGGCAGCAAGGTCAAGCAAATGCCTTTTATCCACCCTCTGTTAGCTATGCTAGCTCCTCCGCGCCTCTGGGTAATAATACGTATAAGGAAGGAAGCGGTGCGAATTCGCTATCTTTGCAATCTCCACAGGCTCCCGACTACGCCTCGTATGCTGTTCGGCAGGGCGATCATCGGACCCTGCCTCGATCATCAACACTATCGCCCCGAAAGACGACGGGGTTTGCATCAAGTCAGGCAGAGGGTGGATCATTGCACTCCACCTACCATCCAACTTACGGCGCGCAGTCTCCCGGCTCTCGAAATGGTTTCGCGACCGGTTCGAACGCTCCCGACGCGGTTGCGGCTGGGAACCCTCCGCCCCCTCACCTCACGAAACCATCATCATCACCATACCCATCTCCCTATACGCAACCCTTGACACCGCAATCGCAGTCACTGTCCCACGCCATATACAACCCGGCGATCGCTGCGGCGTACCCGTCGCAAGCACCTCCGCCAGACCATCTTCCTATTGATGGTCAATCAAATTCCTCGCGGACATACCTCTCTCATGCCAATTCTACCCGATCGGCCAACTCGATCTCGAGTCCAAACACGCCCGTGTCTCAAGGGGGTGTCCGGCAAACACCACAGCTCCAACAGGGGCAGCAGTACTACACCCCATCAACGCAAGCCCAAGCGCAGCCCATGATTGTTGAGACGCCCCGACGTCGCGCTGGGTTCAAGCGCGTTAGGGATGCGCGGGATCTCCGGCCGCACATCAATCCCCAACCACTCGGGCGGCGGGCAGACCCATCCGGCGCCGGGGCTTTCCTTAGTGTTCGCACCATTTTCATATCTTTAAGCTATCTCTTCTTATGCTGTGTCTTTCATCAAGCCTCTCAAATGCCTAACGACCCATCTGTCGCAAACGTACAACATGTGCAATCCCTCGTTTCGATACGAAACTGCGTCAAATCCACGGCGTGTTCTCACTAAGCCTAGCAAGCCGGTTCATAACGATGGATTTGACAATGAGGATTACGACTATATTCTCTATGTCAACGATTGGCTAGGAACAGAGGACGGCCAGAAGTGTGTTTTGGTTTCATTTGCTCGGGTTTCTGTCCTGGCGTCGTAAGCTGACTGAACGCCGCGCCACCTCTCTCCCTTGGTTTCTCTCTGATAGCAAGTATCTCATTCTCGACATCCTGGGCCAGGGAACTTTTGGGCAGGTGGTCAAGTGTCAAAATATGAAGACGCACGAGATATGTGCGGTCAAAGTCGTCAAAAATAAGCCCGCGTACTTTAACCAAAGTATGATGGAGGTGACCATATTGGAGATGGTTCGCGCGTCCTTTTTGTGGCAACCATTTTTCCGGCGCGCTGATATCTTAACTTTGCTTTGGACTGACAGTTGAACAAGGAGTGGGATCCACATGACGAGCATCACATCTTGCGCATGAAGGATCAGTTCATCCACAAGAGCCATCTGTGTCTGGTGTTCGAGTTGCTATCGTCCAACTTGTACGAGCTCATCAAGCAGAACCAGTTTGGCGGTTTGAGCACGCAACTCGTCAAGGTCTTTACTACGCAGTTGCTGGACGCGCTAACAGTACTCAACGAAGCGCGGCTCATCCACTGCGACTTGAAACCAGAAAATATTCTCCTTAAATCGTTGAGTGGTATTCCTATATCCTTAATCTTTTCGCTCTCCCTCATGGCGTTTCCTTTTTCTACAGACTTCAGTCTCCACAGATCAAGGTAATCGACTTTGGGTCGGCCTGTCACGAGCGGCAGACGGTGTACACGTACATCCAATCGCGGTTCTACCGCTCTCCCGAGGTTCTCCTGGGCATGTCATATACCTCGGCGATCGACATGTGGTCACTAGGGTGTATCGCGGTCGAGCTGTTCTTGGGTCTGCCATTGTTCCCGGGAACGAGCGAGTACAATCAACTTACGAGGATTGTTGAGATGCTCGGGTAAGCCTTCCCACCCGAATTGTTTGTCTGAACATTCGTTTAAATCAGCTTTCATACGCAGTCTTCCGCCATCCTACATGTTGGAGATTGGAAAGCAGACGAACCAATTTTTTGCCCACCATGTCGACGAATATGGGCGCAAGAAGTACCGGCTGAAGCCCATAGAGCAGTATTCGAGGGAGCATGGAACGCAAGAGCAGCCAGGGAAGAAGTATTTCTCGGCGAGCACGCTGCCAGAAATCATCCAGTCCGCGCCGTTCCCAAAGACGTCTAAAAGCGGTGATGCCGAGAAGGGTGAGTATACATGGAAAACATCTTCTCTGGCCCCTAACTCACAACTCGCATGCTGGATTGGTAGAGATGAGCAGTCGGGCCGCATTCATCGACTTCGTGCAAGGGTTGCTTAATCTGAACCCGATTGAGAGGTGGTCGCCCCAGCAGGCCAAGCTGCATCCGTTCATCACCGGGGAGAAATTTACCAAGCCATACGTCGTGAGTTTTCACCTAGCCTTTACACTTCACATACGATTCTCACTCTGAAGCCTGATATAGCCCGTTGGCACTGGCACAACGCGTGGTGGCCCGGCGCAGAGTAGTAGCTCTGCGCCGCCCGGAGCCGTTGTGGATCCCAAGCGACCGTACGGCGGGCTGGTCCCATCGCAACCAAAAGGGACGCGAGCCTATACCGACGCGGCGGCATACAACCAGCACCTCGCGCAGCACCAGGCATACACCGCGCAAGCTGCAAATCAGCAGGCTGCAAACAACGCGTTCAGGAATCCATACGCGTCTAATGCGCCCAACCCAGCGTATGGTGGAGAGTACGGCTCTCAGCAGCCTCCGCAGATTAAAGTGCCGCCACAGCAGCAGCAACAGCACATTTCACAGGATGCGAGCCATCGGCTGCAGCACCAGACCTCCGTGGGATCGCTCGGATCGATGCCAAATCAATACCCAGCCCAGTCCCAGTCCAATTCTGGCAACAACCCGAACCCGCCGTCGATGTCGTACTATCCATCCTCGCGGGCGCGGGCAAACACGATCAACCAGATGGACGTAATCCCGCCGCAGATCGCGCGGATTAACATGGACGTGTCGGGGATTGGACGCAACACGCTCACCCCGGTGCTCAACCGCGGGGAAGAGCCGCTGCGGGAGTGGGAGCGACGGCAGAGCGGGAAGAACCAGCCGGCGGGCCCTGCGTACCCCCATCTGGAGTACCTGCAGCAGCAAGCCGAGCTGGCCGCGCATCATTGGAATACGGGCGGGGGCGCACGGTACCAGGGAGGCGGCGGGGGCGGCGGGCAGCCGCCGATCCATTTCCAGTCGCCGCCGACAGCGGTGCTGCATGATAGCCAGGATCATGGGAGGTCGGGGCTGCGGGAGGTGGCGATGGCGCCGAGTCGGGCGCCCGCTTCGGCGCGGTATGATCCTGCGTCGAGCAGTGCGTCGCTGTCGACCCCGCCTCAGGCGTATTCGGCAGGGTCCACGTCGGGCAATCGGTACGTAGGGGCAGCGGCGGGGGGATACCAGCAGTCGCCGACGGTGCCTTTCGACACGTACGATCACCGGGACGGCATGGGGACGCTGTATGTCCCGCTCCAGCCGCACCAGTACCAAAATTACTCTTCTACGAGCTCGTCGACGCACCAGCCTTCGATTCCGGCTAATAATGCGCCGTCGTCGTTCTATGGGAGCGCGGTTACGGCCGCCGGAGGTGGTGCCCCGAGCAATGGTCAAAGGAACCTCTTCCCCGCAACGGCGCAGTCGTCGCAATCTCAGGCGGGAGCGAAGGACACCAGGAGACCGAACGATATGGATATATGGCCGCGGTGATCGCCCTCGGTGCTAGTCTAAACCGACGCAACCAGGACAATATTTCCGCTTGTCTTTCCCCTGTTCTATACTTTGCACATACACCTCCCTCCCCATCAAAGCGCGCACTATTTCTCGCACGACTAGCACGGTATCGTTGCGGATTTTTCTCTCTTACCCATCTCTTCTTGCGTAGTCATCCATCGATCAACCGAACTGTCACGCATTTCTGCACGCATGTACGCATGTATCTCTATCTGCAACGTTTTTACCAAGCCATACGATGGTCACGACCCCCGCCTGCGGCGGAAAACTTTTTTGATTCTGTTTCTATATTTTTGATCGATATTCAATGATCGTGACGCGTGCTTGGATAGATCCTCAGAATGCGTTGAATATCTCCTCGACCTCCCAGGCACCGGCCCAATATTTGACTTGGCATTTGAGGCCGTATTTCTCGGCTTCGTGCTTGACGCGGGTCTCAAGAGCGCGGCCTTTTCTTACCAACGCAACGTCTTGCCTGCCAGGATATATATGTGGTAAACGCGAGCTCGCGAAGGTTCAAATTGGGGGATACTTGGACCTACTTTCGGAACCGAAGTATGGGACAGAAATCGTTTGAGCCATCGCCGACGTAGGCCATACGATCGAATTTCTGGCCGGTGCGCTCGAGGTAGGCATCAAGCTCGGCACCTAGATATTAATCCCATAGAATTAGTAGATATGAAGATATGACATGGGGGCTCCATTGAAGCCCACCTTTACACATATTGGGGCCGCATCCGTTTGGGCAGTTGTGCGGAGGTCCGCCTTTGGCCACTCTGCGCTCGAGTTCGAGACAGCCATCGTCGGACCATTTTGCGGGGTTGGTCACGATGACATCAAACAATTCTTCAAGGCCGCGAGCCTGGGATTTGGATTACAGCGCCCATGTAAGCAAGAAACACCTGCGAGTGTGATGTAATAGGAAACAGACCTTCAAGATGGTCGAGATGTAGACGGTGTTTGAAGCAGATAAGCAGAGGAACGTAGTCTTGGGGGTAGATTGGTGCTTGAGTCGCTTCACTCCCCGCACCATCGCTGGGTGCTAGAAATATTCAAGTTAAGAGGCATCTTATGCGCGGGTTGAAAGCATGAAAAGCTCGTACAAACGGCATGATGCGTAATGCCTCCTCGACCTGCTCGCGAGTGCCTCCGCGTGCATGGAGCTCCTTCATGGTCTGGGCACTATAATTCAATCGGTCATTGGGGTGCTGTGCAGAATGTATATTGTACGCCGGCTTACACGACATCGGTCCACTCGACCCCCTCGCTCTCCATCGTCCTCATCTTCCGGCGGAGCTCGATGTCGAGAACCTCGAGGATCCATCGATCGGTGTCCTGGTCCGCGAGTGACCTGCGGCGCAGCGCAATGAGCCCCTCGTCATTTTAATGATCAGCTGGAATCACCAGTCAAAATCGAACACGACTAGCTGAGACTGCACAGATGCCATCGTGGTGGTAATTAACTTACTCGAATCCATCGCGATCGGCCGGACGCGTTTGTTTGGGTGCTGCACAGCTTTCACCGGAAGCAATACTGGACGCGACGCTCTCGCTCGCTCTCGACAGCCATTAATTATTCCGAGAGACAAGATGCCCGCCCAGGCGAGGGCCGTGCTCAACAAGACGGCAGGCGTCCTGCTCGCCACCCAGCAGGCGCTGCTCTGGACGCCAGATGGCCACCAGCGACCCGCGCTGAACATCCCCTGCACCAAACTCACAGGTACGTTGAAGTACGCGCGGACGATTGCGCACTGGCTGACCGCGACACGGCGCGCTCAAGGCCTTCGCTGCTCCAAGGAAGGCGCGTCCAAGGCAAAGTTGAAGCTGCTGCTCAGCGACAATCCAGATGGATACACCTTTGCGTTTGCTTCGCCCCCTCCAACCGCAGAGGCCGACCTCGCTACGTTCAAGGTCGCTATAACCGAAATGATCTCCAACAATGCAGCACCACCCGTGGCACCTCCCACGCCGTCCCTGCCCGCCCCCTCGCCGTTTCCCAAAGGCTCACCAGCTCCTTCCTATTCCCGGGCTGGGAGTGCCACGCCCGGACCGCCTCCGTCGTCCGAGTTCGAGGTCAGGAAGAGAGTGCTCACAAAGATGCCTGCGCTCGCCGCTCTTCATCGAGAGCTTGTCATCGGGGGTCAGATCACGGAATCCGAGTTCTGGGAAGGGCGACAGGTTGCCATCGCCTCCTGTTCTGTCGTAAGCGGGGTGCTGAGCTGAGGACTTGAACAGAATATCCTGCAAGCAGAAACTGCTGCCGGCCAGCAGAGACGAGGCAAGGCGTCTGAAATCGTCGACCTGCGTCCTACTACTACAGAAAGGGGTGACCTCGTCATCTCGCTCACCCCGCAAATGGTCACGGATATATTCGAGGAGTTCCCCATTGTCGAACGGGCGTACCATGAGAATGTTCCAAAGCCGGCGAGTCCCAACGTCGTTTCGACACGCCCCATCTTTTACTCATCAACCTTGACTATTACAGCTCAAGGAAACGGAATTCTGGGAGCGATACCTGCGGTCCAAGCTGTTCAATCGTCACCGTGCCTCTGCGCGCACAGAAATCATCAAAGACGATTCTATTTTTGACAAGTACTTGGAAAAAGAGGACGACGGTACGCTCCCTCCCACGCCTCCAGAAATAACTCGCTCAAAGCTGAGGCCGGCATGCTGCAGAAATTGAGCCATTAAAACCACGGAGCGACAAGGTCCAATTAATTTTGGACCTGGCGGCCACAGAGGAAGACCACGAAGATGTAATTAACCCCATCTCTCGCAGGGATTGAATTCCTTTTAACTTTATGATATTAGACAGGAAACGCAAAGGATGTCACCATGCAGGCGGGGAAGAGGCGTGGCGTTTTGCCCCTTATCCGCAGATTCAACGAACACTCGGAGAAGCTGCTCGATTCCGCACTGTGAGTACACCTGAACTGCTCTCAACCCGTGCGATGCCATCTAATTGCTCGTTTCGCGTACCTAGCGGACCCCAGGCAAAACGAAGGCGCACCGAGGGAGAGGTACGCCCCCATCTCGTGTCCATGTCTATTTTTATCGTTTATATTTATATCTATGGCGCGGTCAATCAAGTCCTCAAATTACGCAGAAGAAATGGACCTGGAGGACCTGCACGACCCTGAAGGAACCATGGGAATTACCCTCGAGATGCAGGACAGGCAGCGGTATTTTGAAGGGCGCTCCGCCGGCTCGGCCGTGGACAGCGCGAGCCAGGAGGTGCGTTGTTGCCGGTCTGCTCTCCGACACAAGGCGTTTTTAATTTCTGAGCTAGCAGATAGGCGACTTGAACGCGGTCGTGCGAGAGATGAAGGGCGGGTTAATGGATTGGAGAGCAGACCTCGGCGGGGTAAATACAACCCAGCTAATACTCTTAGCTGTCGCGTGACAGTCTGGCCTTTAATCCCCTAATTTTTTCCTAGCTACGCCTCGAGAAGAAGGCGGGCGAGGAAGCATTCAGTAAGATGTCAGCAAATGTATCAGCTCGCTTCGACACGCGTCTCAGGAGACGTCAGTCGTACCTTTCACCGCACCTTTCTCAAACTTTGATCCCGTTAACCCCGTTCCCTTCATTGAAT
The DNA here is from genome assembly GCA_000697705.1 of Botryobasidium botryosum FD-172 SS1. Classification (NCBI taxonomy): domain Eukaryota; kingdom Fungi; phylum Basidiomycota; class Agaricomycetes; order Cantharellales; family Botryobasidiaceae; genus Botryobasidium; species Botryobasidium botryosum. Next base: position 1,497,051 of record KL198016.1, on the reverse strand, counting down.
TCGAATCTACAGAAGACATTCCCGAACACCTATCTCTGCAAATGTCGACGTGCCAAACCGCCGCCAACGAGTTCTTGCGCCAGTTTTGGTCGGCGGTGTATCCCTCTGTCGAGATGCAGACGAATAGCGTCTCGACGCCTGCGCAGAGAGCGGCTAAAGCGGCGAAGATGGCTGCGTATCTGGGCAAGACGCCCGAGAGGGTGATGTCGCTTGTGCAAGCTGCGAGGGAGGAAGGAATCGACGCAAAGACTGTTGAATCCGTATGTTCATGTCTTTTGAGCGCTGATGCTGATCGCTGATGTTGCCACGGACTGACAACAAATCATGACAGGCATTTGCACCTCTACTTGTGTCAGTCGAACAGGCACTCCAAACATATCGGACGCGCAAGATGCCAGGACGCTGAGATGGACGGGGCTCTATTACGTATAACTAATAGTCGAAAGATAGTAGTACAATCAGCCATCTTTCAACCAAACGGTGGTGGTTCTATGACGGGGTGCCCACTGCCGCCAGACGTGCACTCGTACGACATGAACATGACGAGGAGATGTAGGCAGACGGCATAGAAGATGAAGACCATGCGCGCACGCCGGTTCGCAAGGATAGTGCGAGTGAGAACGAAGACGACCTTCTCGATTGGATTGAGGGCCTGTACTGCACGGGCGGCCTCCTGTGATACACCGACGCAGGTGTACGGCAGGGGATGGGATTATATGAGAAAAAAAAGTGGTCCCAAAACGGTACAGAACGAGCGGCAAGACTCACTCTGCCACGGAAAGCCTCAAACGGATTCATCCTCTCCTCGTACATACTCCGGTATTTCCCCATTTCGTCGTGCCGGGTCAACGAGGCAGGTGGGGCGCTGGCATTGGCTCGAATGCTCGACGACGGGCCGGAGCCGGCAGCGGCAGCCTCATTGCGGTAGCTTTGCATGTACCGAATTTTCTCATAGAGCTTCAGATTATCAACCTGCAGGCTCTTGATCTCGCCGCGCAGATCCGACATGATCTCAAACTGCTTGCGGAGTTCCTGCGGATCTCAATAGATTACGGAGTTAGGGACTCGCCACGGGTTCGAAGGAGGGAAAAGATAGGAGGGGGTATGGGTTTGGGGGAGTATACAACGTATATACGCACCTCCTCGAGTTCAGCGTTGCGTTGCCGAAAACGGTCGCGCTGGCTAGTGACGATTGGGAGTATTGAGGTATCAGCTGATGGAGCAAATGTTAGGGCCCCGGATTTCCGCGAAGTATCCTGTTTGTGACGGTTCCCGGACGGGCATCAGGATTCAAAATGAATGAATGGCCGAGACGAGGTTGGGGAAACAGCTTTACAGTGCTCCTTTGGCCCAGATTAAGACCCGCTAGACCATCTTGAGCGCCGGGCTGACCAGACGGCGTCGACGTGCCGGATATCCCATCCCCGTTTGTTTTTGGAATGTGTCGATTCAGCTGCAAGAGGTCGTTTTCCAGGCGTTCGTTGAGCCCTTTTTGCTGCTCCAGCTCTTTTTGATCGCGCGCCAATTGTTCAGTGACGGCCTGTAATGAAGACTCTAATTCGCCGTGGAGGATGCGAAACTTGGTGAGCTCTTCGAGGATCCGCTTGTTCTTCGCCATGAGCAGACTCTCCAGCGATTTTCCGGGCTGCTGATTGGCCTTGTCCGCATTTGGGTCCGGTAATTGTAGCCCGCCTCCCTCGCCGTCGTCATCATCCACATCCCCGCCACTAAATTCGACAAACTGACCGGGGAGTGAACAATTGGAATGTGGGGGAGAACCAGTCATCTCATGTGAGGGACCGACCTTCATAATCTCCAACTCGCGTTTTATCTCATCGTAATCGTTGAGCTGCCGGAGCTTGTTCCGGAGGGCGTCGACCTCGCCACTCTGCACAACGTTCACCCTAAATCTGTATTCGGAAAAGTGTTGAGCCTCGGACGCACCTGACTCGCAAGCTCTTTCTCAAACTCCTCCGTGCGATGTTTCAACGCCGACTCGGCGATGAGGGTAGCGTCCCTTTGGGCCTCGAACGCTCGAGATAGGCGCTCCGCTTCCGACTCTAGTTCGGTAATCTGTGCCTCCAGCCCCTTCATACTACGAGATAGGCATCCGGGGGTGAGTTAGAAAACTGATATGACCCGCCAAGATGGTCAAGATCATGGGCCTCACCGATCGGTGTTATCACTGCCACTTCGTACTGCTTCAATTTCCGCTCGAAGGATCTCCTAAGGACTCGGGATCTATTGAGCGTATGTCCCCGCGGAAATAACAGAAGAATCAATACATTGCGTCTCTCAACAGCTGCAACACGACTGTTTGCCCTATCGAGATCAGCGAGAACCATCTCCATCTCCGCGAGCTTCGCAACAGTCTCCTGGTCTGAGATGACGTATGCATATCAGTAAGGATGCCAAGAGGACGGGTATTTTTAACAGACCTTGCCGCTGGCTCTGGTCCATGAGCTTGGCCTGGTTGGACTCGTGGCTGTTCTGAAGATCTCGAAGCTGCTGCTTTGCCAGTGTTACTTGCCGCTGCAAGTCGCGCTCGCTGAAGAGTCACGATTTGGTACGCAGTCCTTGCAATATAACGAGGATGTGCAACTCACCGCTCTTCATAGTTCATCATTCTCTCGTCGTAGGTTGCGTTAAGTTCGTTTTCCTTTTGGCTGACTTTCTCTTGTATCAGCGCGTCCATCTAGAAAGCAGTGGTAAAGACGACAGTAGCACGCGCGTGAGGTGAGCCCTAGCTTACCTTTTCTTCAAGGATTTCTACTCGCGCATCTGACTTCTTCTTTGCAGCCTCGAGCGCTGCCACGTCTGCGACGCGGCGGCGGAGCTCTGCATTATCCTCCCGGAGGCGCTGTAGCTCTGACTGCAAGAGACGCGCTTCCTCTACTTTCACAGCTTGGTCCTAAAAGGGTGCGTAGGTTGGAAAGACGAGACAAGGCCAAGCTCGGAAAGATTAAACTTTACAATAGCGGCGTCGAGAAGTGGGTATGGGTCAGGCGCTTCGGCCAGCAGCTTGTACACGCTCAGGAACGCGCTTTCCGAGATTTTAGAACGACGCGTGAGGTTATCGATCTCTGTTTGGTATGCTAGGCAGCAGAGTAACAATGAAACGAGGTTGGTCGCGCTGTGCACGCGGCTGAGCAGGAGAGGCCACTTGCATTTGAGAAGCCCCTTGAAGGCGTTGAGTTTCTCGTCGTCAGGTATCTTCTTGAACTCTACACGGCAGTAATACATTCAGGCCAAGGTATCTCCCGAGAGCCCAAAAATCAATCACCCCGGGTGCGGTCTGCGAGCGCCTTCCTGCTGACCAGCCCCTCCTTCTGGTTCTCGACAAGCTCGATCCCCTGAGCATCCAGCGTCTTCTGCAGCTCTGCGAGGTTGATGTCTGGAGGGTGATGTCAAGGAGGGCGACGGCTGGAAGGGGAACACAAAGCAAGGCCAAGCACCTTTCCATGTCGAGAGCGCGTCGCTGAAGTTCCGGTCGGCGGTGGCCATCGTGTGCCGTATGCGTATCCGAGTGATCGTCCGAACGCAACGGCAGACGTAGCGTGTGCCGTGTGGCCACAGGTGGACCCTGGGCTGCGGCCAATACGCCATCACAGCGCCCACGCAGCGCCAAACAGTGCGTACGTCATCACAACTTTTGCTCCTTCCCCACACTCCATCAGGCTGGAGACTGAGTTGCGTTGCGTTGCGCGAGTGCGAGCGGCCAAAAGCAGCGCTGCCTGGCTGCCTGGCTGGCTGCGCGACACAAACTCTGGCTTCACGAGCTGCTGCTGGAGGCAGCCGCATCAAATGACCCGGGCCACCGTTTGCATGTCCGGTCCACCTCGGCGCTCGCAGAAACACGGAGTGGCAGCGAGCACAACTGCACGGGTTCGCTGCGAGCAACCCGCTGTACTGTTGCCTCAGCTCGATCGCTCTTGCCTTGTGATATGAATGAATACGCACCGGTGCGCGCGCAAGCGCTCCGCTTTTATTCTCATTTTGCTGGTCCAATATCGCCCTTCAAAGCAAAGTCAATTTTTCATTACCCGTTCCGAATGCCGGTCTGCTCGCAACGAGGTCATTCATTTCCCGTGCAGGGTGTCATCGAACCTCACCGCCATGATTAGCTCACCCCTCCAAAATGACAATGAAGAAACGTTGGGTGCGCTTCTCGCAGGCCACGGATCAGATCCCACCCTCCAAGGCTTGCATAAACGCTCCAGATCCAGGACACGCTCATATCTGGCCCGAGCTATGCCGAACCCGTCCGCTGAACCTTGCAGCGCGTGCATGTACTTTTCGGTACCTCGTGGCCGATTCAGTTGTGCCCAGGGTGCGATTGGCTGCTTTCTTGCGTGCCTCGGACCAGGTTCCAGGTGTTTGGGCGGCCGAATCTAACAATCTATCCTACCTTCATGGCCACCTGGCGATAACAACAACCGGTACTTTGATCTTCTTCTCCGACCCAGATCTCGATAAAAGGACCACGCTGGGCATGCTCGCTTTACTGCTTTACCGCTCTGTTCCTCTCGCCATCTGCCCATAAGTCGCATCTCAAATGTGGAGCACGTACAACTCGTATTCTGCACCTGCTCCCCAGCTGCAGGTTGAGCATCCGTCAATGCTCCCTTCCCAGCAAGATGCGGTCTACGACGCGTTACCACACCCCGCGCAATACAACCAATACCATATGGTGCGTCCAGTACCCGATCCTCCTCTTCTTTGTTCAGCGCCCTTATACCACTGGCCCTCTTCAATAGGGCAGTCATCTGGCACCAAGCTCGGGTATGTGGCGGTCTTATCCCTCCGCTGGTGTTGTTAGCGATGCCCACGCGTTGGAGATGATGCAGCAAGCGAGCATGCGGATGGCAGAGGAGCCGTACCATCCTGTCGCGCACGAGAACACGATGGAGCACCACCATAGTCTGTCAGCCTCGCCCGACTGGTCGTGGAATCCATACCCACAGTCCTCCCTCCCGACGCCCTACGAGCGCATCCAGTATCATACCCCCGAGGTGCCTCAGCCTCACTATTTCGCGCAACCCCATACCCCCTCCCCTGATTCCCCCACATACCCCATATACTCGGAGCCGGAATCACGCCTCGATGCCTTCCAGACGTCCCCGAACGCCGTACCGAGCAGCATGCCAAGGGTCCAACAACGCGCCTTCCCTTGCGAGCAGTGCGATCGGTCGTTTTCGCGGGCATATGATCTCAGTCGACACCGAAAAACCCACTCGGAAGACAAACACAAGCGGCACCGGTGCGCAACGTGCGATAAGAGCTTCACGAGGAGCGATGCACTGAAGCGGCATGCGGTGAACTCGCAGTGCGGGGTCATTCGACCTGTCGACGGATCAACCCGACCACTGGCCTAAGTCTAGGCTAGGTTGGTGCCCCGTTTTGTAGCAGTACGTTTGTCATTGGGCAGTTATTGGTTAGCATCGGTTACATAGGACTAACGTGGCTCATCCCGAACAGTGCCCTCATGTTTTTCCGTCCTCCTGGGTTTTTTCTATTCTTTGACATGTTTAAAATGTGTGATTTTAGTTTGTACAAAAGATTCTACTGCAATATATACTATATACATCCATCCTTCGCCATCTGTTGTACTTGGCGTGAAGAGGGACTTGGGCTTTGCCGTCCGCGGACGCAGTCACGTGACATTTGACGGTGCACGCTGCGCGGATGCAAAATTCCCGTCGTTCACACGAAAACCAGCAAGTGCTTGTTGTTGACTTTTACTACGAGTTCCACGCTTTCGTTCCTTTCCTCCATGGCCGCCATTCGATCCATCGCATCCGCCAGGTCGCTCTCTGCCCTCCGCCGGGCACCCGTTGTCGCTTTTAGGCGTGGATACGCCGAGGCCGCTAGTAATGAGGCCCTCAAAGTCTCTCTCGTCCTCCCCCACCAAGTTAGTCGCACGCGCTTTTAAATCCGGATTTCCCAGAGGTTGAACTTATGATGCCAATTATTATCAAGCCTCTGTACAACTCCTCAGACGCAGTACAGGTCAACATTTCTGCAGCATCGGGCGACATGGGTATCCTAGCCAACCACGTCCCATCGGTGGAGCCGCTGAAGGCTGGGGTTATTGAGATCATCGAGCAGAGCGGCACGAAGAAGTGGTTTGGTGAGCGGTGGATTGTTTTCTTGGGCAAAATTAAGAGCTGAACGTCCACTATAGCTAGCGGAGGCTTCGCGACTGTTCACCCAAACAACACACTTACCATTAATGCTATTGAGGCTGCTCCTCTCGACGACTTCGCACTTGAGGTCAGTTCTGAATTTCTGTTTCCCCTCTCGACATCTATCAACGCGCCACCGTCTTCCCTAATTATAGGCCGTCCGCCAAAATCTTGCAGAAGTGCAAAAAGTCCTCGCGGGAAATGCTTCGGAGCACGAGAAAGTCGAGGCGCGTGTGGAGCTGGACGTATACGAGGCACTGCAGCACGCCCTCTCGAAGTAGGAGCGGTGTATCTACATCTGGATACAATAGACTATTGCGGCATGCAATTTTTGAGATTGCTTTTCTTTGGCTTGGATATCGATCGTCGTTAGCCTGTTGTCGCTCTAGAATGTCGTTATGGTGTCTGCCCGCCTCCACTTTATATAAACGCCTGCTCGCCTGGGCTTCGTGTGAATTTTACTGTGGTGCTGGGCTGCAGGGCTGGGCAAGGGTCGATCAGCGAACAATATGATGTATGAAGCTGCCACCGTAATCTCCGGCTCGGTGGTTGTAGTTGAGATCTTGGAATCCGGTTCAAGCGCTGGACGCGCTTTGCCACTCAACGCTGACCTCGACGCGTTTACGCTCTTTGGCATCCCAACCACCACATCCCCTGCAATATGCCTCCTCGAAAATCCATTGATACAGGCGAGCCGCCGGCGCCGCCGTGGGACGATAAGAGTTGGTCCACCGAACGGCTAGATAATATACTCGCCCAGAAACCTCGATCCGACCAAGAAAAGCAGATCAAGGCCATGGTCAAGGAGGTCACCAGTGACAAAGAAACGGTTCGAAGTGCCTGACATATGTTCTGCGCGTCACACCACTAATTACCCTCGGGTTATGCTATCTGAATTCTGGGACAGCACGACATGGCTCTGCTCTGGATCAGCACCTTTATGTCAGGGAAAGCGAAACTTAAGATTTTTGTACAGGTGCACTGGGCACTCAGCCTCAGAAATGTGTCGGAAGCTAGGTCGGTTTTCGAGGCCAATAAGAAGAGGACAAGCGGGGGATCTCAGAGGGAGCGCCCACTACCTGCGACATCGAAGAAGCCGGTTCCTTTAGCTTCTACGCAATCCAACACCATGAAGAGGGCTCGTCCACTGCCCGAACCGGCCAAAGTTGACAAATCCCCAGAGACCACTTGGCAGGCCAGGAAAGGCACTTTGCCCGATACCCTACGCTTCAGCAAAAAATCCAAGATCCATGTGTGTTCTCCTACTAGCACGGAATCGACGACGGAACCTGCGCCACCAGACACTGGTACTGCTGATACAGCTCGTACCTCCGATAGGGGGATTGTTGGCGAACCAGCGCCCGCTCTCGCTAAGAACAAGACGCGCTACCGTGGAAAGCAGGTTAAGGCAAAAAGACGAGATATTCCAAGAACAGCAATGACAATATCACACCCGACGGATGCCAGCATCACCAAGCCCAGTCGTGCTCTGGATGCGATGAAGGGACATGGTTCCGTTGATGCGAGCATCGCCAAGGACGGACCACGTATGCCGGTTATCCCGAACACACCGGACACTTCTGCGGACTCGATAATGGCGGACGTCTCGCCTCCGCCCCCAGTTCCGGCTCAGCCAGGATCTACGGAGGAGGCATCAGCTTCAGGTTCTATGGAGGAAGTTATCGTTACCGCGGCAGACCAACTAGATTGCCATATTGGCCCCCGCGAACTTATGTCTAGCGATTCTATTATGACGGATTCGTTATCTCTGCCTCAGGCCGAGGCAGGTGTGTTGGAAGAGAGTCTTATGCACAGAGAATCGACCGTCACGGTGGATGATTTGTCCAACTCAAGCCCTTCCCATCCGCCATTGTCACCTGAATATTCTCCAGAGTTCTGGACTGACTATTTACACGAGCGATTTGGAGACGAGACGTCGGACCCGCCCTCATCGCCTCAACCTTGCCAAATTGATGTCCTCGCTGTTGCACCCGTTCCTGGCATCGAAACGACTTGCCCTCCGTCAGTCAATGAAACTGCCTCCAACTCGCTGGGCGGTCTCGCTCCTCCCGAAAATATTCATGATTCTGTGGACTATGTTGTGCCCCAAGCGGGCAACTCAGAGGTCTCGCATCCGATGGATTCAAATACTGTGAGGAATGCACAGTACTTAAGGGAATGCAAAAAAATTTAACATTTGGGGATTTAGGTATCAGACTCGTTAGATAGGTCGCTCCCATCCACCATCTTGCCGCCTCTGCCCGCTGCAATCGACGCCTCGGCGCCCCTCCACAAGAAGCCACTCCCTCGAAGGCCGCCAATTTGGGCAGAGGTGAGTGTGGGCTTTCTTCGACGCTTCGTGATGGCATCATCGACGCAGTCCTTCAACAGACACGGCAAGAAGTATGCGAATCGCTGGACTACTTCCGTAGTTACCAAGGGGGAGTTTATCAACGTAACGGCCAAGTATTTGGCTATCTGCTGGATGGCTACCCTAGCGTGTGGGTACGGAATATACTCCGCGTGAAACTGATACTAAGATAAGGGGAACAGGCGTGATGAGTGGCAATGCGGCGGAAAAGTCATTATTTCTCATGGGTCAGTAAAGTCATGGCCTGTGATTAAGCTATCTGGAACTCAAACACGAAAATTTTTGCCACCGAACCTGTTCATATCGACTCCTGTATTGCAGGGGTGGGAAGTCGTCGTTTCAGGAGTTCGAGGACGCAAATGGGAAGAAGCAGCTGCGCTTTGGGCTTTCCGATGATCAGGACTCATCGAGCCCGACAGTACGCGCCCTCATAGAGGCGAGTAAGACGCAAAAACCGCTCGTCTTGATAGCTGGAAAGAAATATCAACTATTCCCGTACGACCTCTCCCGATGCGAAAATTTCGAACACGACATATCAAGCTGTAGCTTCGTTATTCTTGGGTGGTATATAGTTACAGATGCATGGGGTAAGATTTAGTATCTCCTTATGACACCCAACTGGCACATATAAGCTAACACTTTGAGATGGACAGCTGAATCGGAGGTGGGATTGCCAGACCCCCAAGGTTCCACTGAGCAACTTGGGCAGTTTACGCGTTGGAAGTTTCGATTCCAATACTTGGAGTCACAGGGTTAGTGATTCTACAAGTCGTCGCTTTTATTCATTCACGCTTAGGGCACCCTATCTTCTAGGCGGACCTTGGTGGGCCGATCCGACTCTGGACGGCGCGGGGCGTCCGACCGCGCTCTCCCAGGCGCCCCAAATCGATCTCGGCTTGAGGCACGTGTGCCCTACGTGCGAGGGCCATAGCCCTCTGGCCTTTGAGGAAGGCCCCATGTGCCTGCGGCCCAAGTGTACCAGGTTTTTCAAGGTGACAGCTCGCTCAGAATGTTTTCGTACCGTCGGAAATGACAGAACCCTCATACATCTCTGCATAAGATTGGGCCGACCGCAGAGACACCCATCGTCCTAACGTATAAAGCGACCTTCTTCCAGCTGAAATCTATGTCCAATATCTCTGTGCCATTCGACGTGAGGCCGTCCAAAGGCGAGCGACCCTTTCTAAAAGGGTACTTCTGCCATGAATGTGGTAGACTCTCTTGCAAGTGAGTGCCTCTGCATTAGCAGCTACTACATTTGACGCCAGACCTCTCGGCCTGCGCAGGGAGCATTGGACAAGATGGAAATGTCGGGCTTGTGGGGTGCGTGTTCTGCAGCTTACATTACTACTAGCTGTGCTGTTAAACTTGGCTCTCTTGCTTTAGTGTAAAGTTGACACCATGCAACCCATACTCAAAGCCGAGGCCCTCCAGCCTTCGCCTTTGCTCGAGCTGCAATTGGTTGAAAAGATCCGACCAGCCTGTGGAATAACATCTGCACCGTTGAATTACAAAGGAATCGAAGGCACTGTTTATCACCTGCCAACAGAGAAGTATAGTATTACTCATTATCTCTCGAGGAAATGCGGGCGGAAGATGACAAAGTTTGGCAGTGATAAGATATACCATATCCGTTGTCCCGACCGAGCTGAAGCGGATAAAATCTTTATTGGCTACCAGGAAGCTGCAAATGAGGTTGACATCTTCCAGAGATACCCTATGAGGCGCTCCAGTAGGGCTATCCCTGTATCAATCTACCCTCCATCCTTTAATACCGTGTCCCATTTCCGTAGAAATTGGACGGGTATTAAGTCAACACTTCTCCTTCAATGGTATGTCTAGTTCATTCGCGCTTATTAGGCTGTCACGTCTGAATGCTACCACATAGCTGGAAAACCGTACAGGGCAAGTCGTTCATTTTCAGCGCGGCCACTGTGTTGACGTGCCCCCCTTCATAGTATGCTACGCATACCTCAACACACTCATTCGAAAATAGCCCAAAGAGTGTATCCGATGCTTTAGAGCTGTATGTTCGCCGTGTTATCTCAAGGCCTCTAGAACGATTCATGAAGCATCATCATACTTTGACAGCATCAAGAGGACAACGAATAGAGTCCTGAACAGGGAGTCCGAATCAACTCCCCATGATGGAAATGTAGTTGCCAAACGCGTTATTCCATTCAATGAAGTGCTTTCCGTGGCATATTTCAACGAGACACAAAAAATGAACGTGAGCTGCCCTTGCTTGATCCTTATGGCTTCGAATAAGCTAAACAGCGGAGCAGTTTCACTCAGATGCCGAGCGTGGACTCGGGAATGTCGTTGCGTCGCTTAGCATGGGCAGCCCTGCGATAATGTCTTTCCGCAAGGCCCACGTGCGACTCCAGCAAGCCTCGTCAAAGGCAGAGATTGCCGAAGCTGTCTCGGACACCAAGGCCATGCGACACACTTTGATCAACATCGTGCTGCGACACGTATGTGCTTCAAGTTTTGTAATACCCCACCAGTCTTTCATGTCTTATTGTGAACCTTGAAGGGCGACATATTGATCATGCAAGGTCCTCAGCTCCAAGACACATACGAGGTATAATCTTGCCTTTTCGTCCAGAAGCTGACAGCTAATCACGGTAGTCCGTAGCATCGGCTGCAGCCCAAGGGCTTCAGATTCGCAGCCACAGCCCGTAATATCACAGAGAGTCATTTGCATGGACGAAGTTAACCATCATTTTATATCATTAATCACACGCTGTATATATCGTATCTGAACTCTATAATGCCTCTCTATAATGCTCCAAAATTCACGATCACGCCCACTGCGGAACATGATGAGGCATGGGGGTCGGAACAGGGAGCGGCCGTCGCCCCACGTACTGGTCGCGGCTTGGGGGTGTTGGGGCGAGATGCTGACCATGCTGACCGGGATAAACGGCCTGGGTATCACGAGTTGAGCATCGTGTCTTGAGTGCTATCGGATTTGCTTCACGCACCAGAGACTCTAAGCCAGGGCTGTACTTGGCCTTTAGCGCAAACATGTCCGACAGTTCGTGCTCCAGGTTCTTCCTCTCCTCACGAAGGCGCCCCACATCCTGAGTCGTGACGAGCGCTTCCTTCGTCAACGCTTTCTTGAATTCGTTCACGTGCACTGGACAAGATTTCCCCTTAGCGTCAACGGTCAACAGAAAAAGATTATGCTATGCTTACTCTGAATGTTGACGGTTGTAGCCTCCTTCATGGCCTCAACAAATCTCAGTCTCTCTCCTCTGATGTCCTCGGATAGATCTGGAAGTATGGATCACGATGAGAATCTGGCTTAATGCAATTTTACAAGGGCTCTTGCCTCGCGCCACGGCCTGGAGGAGAGCCTCTTGCTCCTGACGATGACGCTCAATCAAAGAGCAAAGGCTCTCTGAAGCTATCGCAAGAAAGGAGACGTTAGGCGCTATTGACATACACGTAATTTAAGGTTGGACGCATACCCAGTGTCTCGCGCACTTCGGCATTTACCCGAAGATCTTCTCTCACGATTTCGACCAGGTTTCTCAAAAGACCGTGTAGCTCGTCCCTCTCCTTGTTCTTCTGATCCAATAGCTGTCGGATTTCGCCCAGCAGCGCCCTGACGCTGGTTCCTCCAGGTGTACTCGTTTGTTCGGGCTCAGCTGGTTGCTCGGGCAGTAGATCTTGACAGAGTTGCTCGACTTTGCCGGAAACAGCCATAATCTGGTTTGTTCCGTCGTTGACAAATTTCTCCAGCCATGCATTGAGTTCTAGCACGCGGGGGCATCGTCTATGTTAGGTGTGGAGTGCGCGGTATTTTTGCTCGGGCTTACCGCTGAGATACCGCATAGTGTCCCCTTGTTGCTGGACCCGCGCCTCTCGAGCTTTGGTTTCCTGCTCGACGTGGGCGAGTATGGCTGCAAGCTGCGGTCATTGCGCATATCAGCGAAAGCAGGCCCTCAGATTTAACCAGTTCGTCACCAACCTCTGCCGAGTTGTCCGGGACCGTAGGCGGAAGAGCCGCTGTGCTTACCGCCTACACCATGAGTTGTTAGTATGGGATATTTGGGACTTGGATGAGGTACCAAACGAGATGCAGCATACCAAGTCGGACGATTCCTGTTTCTCAGCTATAGCGGCCGTAGCTGATGCTAGAGACTTGCACAGCTCGAGCAACTCGTCGATCTTCTCATGGACGGGCGGGCCAGAGGGAGCGCTAGGCTGATCCCGATCCTGATGGGGCGCCTGGGAGTCCTTAGGCTTATCATTGGCGCCGCCCGAGTCGCTCGGGGGAACGTCCGTCTTCGGCGAACGGCGTCCAAGGTTCGCATAGGTGATAGTGCGCGGCGAAAGACTGGGCTCGACTTCAGCTTCTTTTTCCCCTTCCTTTTCGTCGTCCTTCGGTAGCATCAAAGCATCCAGCTTCTCCTTCACGAGGGCGATATCAGCGGCAAGCGGCGAATGCTGTTCCACGAGCTCCTCGATCTTCGCGCGTATAGACAACAAGACACCGTCTACGGCCCCCGTGTCGCACGTGTGGGTCCGCAGGAGAGACTGAATCGCGTCCAAGATCCCAGAAGGCTCTGGCGGCAACAGAGATATCCCGAGTCCGAGCCCTACACCTTCCGCTGGAACGGGACGAGATTCCGCGATCGAATGTCGCAGCCCGTCGATCTTGACACCGAGCTCTGCGATTCCCGCATCGTTGTCGTCCCGGAGCCGGTCCAACTTCTTGTCGATCGATTGAAACCCCGGTGCGATTTGAGCCAAGCTGTTCTTTGTTTCCTCGTCTAGCTGGACAGGACTGGTATCAACCGACGGGATCTTTATGTGCTCAGACCCGTTTGGGCTAGGCGGTTCTAGGAGGTCCTTGTGGCCTGGGAGGAGGATGGAGCTCGTTTCGTGGATCCTCTGAGGGGTCGGCGCTTGAATATGTAACGGGGTGCGAGAAATGGGTGTGCCTATCGGTTGGGCCTCATCGAGTTGACACAAGTAACGCTCGACTGTCGAAAGAGTGCGTTAGAGACGGGGGATGAAACTACACCAAATATACCAATACATGCCTACTGAGAAATTGGTACATTGCTCAGGGGTGTCCGTTTCTTCATACTCGGACGACGCCGACAGAACCGCCGGAGACGGGACAAGATTCTGAGTGAGCGCGGCCTGCGTGGCTACTCGTGCAAAAGACCTTGACCCAGTTTTGCGAGGAGACATGATTACGGAACGAGAGCGCGTGCCGTCCAAAGGAATCTCCGCGTTCTCCTCCGCCTGTTGACATTTCAAGCTAGCGAGTCGCTCCCTAACCAACGAACGCTGACCCAAAGACTTGATGGACTTGCTATTTGACACCCCGTGCGCACTATCGTTTTCTTGGCCTTGACCGTTGTTCGGGCGCCGAGGGGATGTGATAGGGGTGTGGTTAGATTGAGATACCACGGAGCTTGGTGCGCTGTTGCGCTCGCTCGACAGAGCGGTAACGTGAGAGCCATTGACCACACGAAGAGGAGCTTTAGGGATCAATTGGCTATTCGGAGAACCTGAGTTATATGATTTCTCGGACTGTCCCGCGGGCTGCTTTGTTGAGAGAATGACGTCCCTTCATGTTGAAGAGCGATTGTCAGCTTTAAATTATTAACGAATAAGACAGCCTTGGCACTTACCACGTAGCACTGACCCAGGAGCCCCTGTTCTTTACACTAGAAGCAGAGAGCCTCTCGACACGACCATCTTGAAAGCTCAGGACGAATACGTTTGGGTAGTCCTCGTTGGATTTGGGCGAGATGAGAGGATTTATTTGATTTGCAGCGACAGAGCTGACGTCGGTGCAGGTTGCCAGTGAGATGGTGTGTATTGCAGGCTTCCCCGATGGCGTATGCCAGTACAGAACAAGCTTTGGCGGTCGTAATTCAAGGGATGCGTCGCAAAGATTCCAAATGTTGTTCTCTCCTTGTTCTTGGTAGAGGAGAGGGCCGTGTCGAAGGATCTGATGCACGACTTCGTTTAGCCAAGCTTTGTAAAGCGGAAGCGGATGCCAGTATTGTACGCACGTTGCCATTGATCCTGCCATCTCTAGGCTGTTTGGCTTTATCTTGTGCACTCTGAGTCGAACTCTGCCCATTCGTATCACCTGAGCGTATGACCTCTGTATGCTTCTTCCCTCCGGACTTGTGTTTCCCCTTCATACCGAACAACGACATCAAATCCCGAAACGAGTCTCGGAGCGGGGAAGTGCGCTGAGAGGCCTTGGGTAGTGGAGGAAGCGGGTCCTCTTTAATAGGGTATGGACGCAAGTGATGATTTGTCTGGGCTTGAACACGGTGTGAAGCGGGAGGAGGCGCCGAGGACTCGTAATAGTTGATGAGTGCCTGGGCTGTTGGAACTCTTTCGTTGAGGTTGGGGCGCGTAAGGGCGGAAGACGACTGGGCATTCATATTCTTTGGGCCTTGTGGTTTTGCGCGAGACGGCGGAGGCGGCGGAGGCGATGGGGAAATGGGCACCGTTTCTGTCGACGGCGGAAGCTCAGGTTTGGGCTTGGGAGGTTGGCTAGGACCCGGTTCCTTCTCCATCTCCATCTCCGCCGACTTCGCATCTTCCTCCTTCTCGCTGGAAACAGAAGGGCCGTCGCTGCCGTAGAGGCTGAGACGAGAACGTTCGAATCGAGGGGTCGGGAGACTCAGAGTCTCGATGGATCGAGGTGACTCGGGCGCCCGCGCTGTTGCAGCCAGCTGAGAACGACGATCAGAGTGGCTCGCTGCAGAGGAGGCGTAGTCGGGCATGGTAAAGACTGTAAATTTTTTCACTGAAAAATAAAAGAATAATGGAACGAGCGGCAGGTCTTGGTGGATCGGAAGTGGTGGTTATAAGCTTAGGTAAAGCAGCACCGGCGCGTCATGCGTAATAAAGACACGTGATCTTTGTTGTGCTGTGCCATGTACTGTTTGGCACATCAATATGTATCAAGTGCACTCCGTCAGTACTGAGCAAGACCACCGTGGCTCTCGCATCAACCGCGACGCCAAACGCTACCGCCGGCCTTGCGCCCGCTTCCCAAGGAGAGCCTCGGTACTACGCCGGAGAAGACTCGAGCGAGCCTTTGCGCACTGGAAAACACTTAAAAGAATCTTGACACGCTGGGAGAGAGCCTCCATAGGCGTGCAGTGGACCAGGAAACCAGTTTCGCAAATTGTCTGACGACCTTGCCGTGATAAGAAAGCGCTTTAGCATAAGGAAATAATCGCCACAGCAAAAGTGAGTGGCGATCTTGTCTTGTTGACGCATTTACACTCAACGGGGGATTCTGAGTGGGAAGAAGTTGTATTCTTAAACGACGAGCTGCCAAGCGACGTAAGTTCTCTGCGCTCGTAAGCTGCGCCGTATCAATATGGTGGCTCTCGATGGGTTGAGCGTGGAGGAGTTTCTATAAGGGCTATTATGGTGTGGCGGGCGTACAGGCCGTACGCAAGCTCGAGACCAAAGAGGCGATCGGGTCCCATCGGGCGTCTCAATGTCTAGTCGATCTTTCTACGAGGGCTTGTATATATGTAGGTTTTGGCTAATTGATATTACAAAAAGTCTCCTGATGGCCATGCGGGAACCAAAAGAGGGACGTCGCCAGTAGGACTCGAACCTACGCCCTCAAAGAGGATTTGATAGTAGAGTATTCTAATCAAACGCCGTAACCGCTTGGCTATAGCGACCTGCCTGCCCACGCGAAAATGCGCTTGCCTTAATTTTCTGGCTTGACAATTGACAGACGCGGGGGTTTTTCACGCGGGCTGCGATGATGCGCGTGGGCGATATGTGGCTAAGAATAACGAGGCCGCAGCTAGTACTTACTGCAACGCGGTTTTAATATGCGAGGAGGGCCAGGGTCACGTGTGGTGGCGGGGTGTTTTCGCGTGTTGTTAAGGCCGATAGCGGGAGTTAACGTTGTTGCCTCCAACAGCCCACACTCCTTCGCCCTGCCCCTGCTCGCCTCAGGCTTGCCCTCCTCCTCCTCCCACCCGCCATCTGCGCGTTGCTGGTCTCGCATTTCCCTCTTCTCCGGTTTCTTGCTCTCGGCAGCGACGCTCGCGAGCTATATACCCATCTCCCCATCGTCGCCATGGCTGTTCCTCGAAGAAAAGTGCGCTCGAAAATCAATTCATCTCTTCCTATTCTCCTTCATCTCTCCCTCGCCGCGACCGCCTTCGCCCAGTCAACCGCGCTCCCAAAGGTTGACTTTGCTCGTATGGGCAAAGTTGGCATCGCAGGCTCTTTTGCTGGTCTCGATTTTTTCAACTCATCTTCCCCCTCCGCCTCCACCCAATTCGACCCATCCACCTCGACTCTCTTGTCTCGCGCCTCCGATGGCTCGCTCTCTCCCATCGGATCCACAGGCACCGGTGGCCGAGTTCTTGCCGCGTGCACCCTTAACAACAAGCTTTACATTGCTGGCGCGTTTGACTCGATAGGCGGGACCACTGCTCACAACGCTGCGTCCTACGACCCCTCGGCGCAGACATTCAGCCCATTAGGTGGCTCTGGTGGTGGGTTGGATGGAGAAGCCGACGCTGTTCACTGCGACTCAGGCTCTGGCACTGTTTGGTATGGAGGAAAATTCCACGCCCCCCTTAATCCCGCCAATCCAACGTCGTTTGGGGGTGCTGTTGCACTCTATAACGTCAAGGGCGACTCCTGGTCTCCCGCGCCGTTCGTTGGACTTACTGGTGCTGGTGCTTCCGTTCTCTCCATCTCGCCCAGCTCGTCCGGTTCCAGCCTCTATTTTTCTGGCAACTTCCTCACCGCGTTCACCGCCAATACGTCCACCCCGCTTAATGGTACCAATAATCCCAGTGTCCCCTTTTCTGCTGGCGCGACCCCGTTCTCTTCCTCGCTTGTCCCCATCCCCTTGGGTAATGCATCTATCAACGCGTCCCCCGCCTCGGATTCTGCGGACTTCGATAACATTAATAATATTTTGTGTCCCTCGGGGCCGGATGGACCTGGACAGACATGGCTGGCTGCAGACGGCTCAGCTCCTCTTATCATCGTGAGGGCTTTTCAGTCTATCGTCGCCAGCGGCTTGCGTTTGGGAAATACGGCCGTCGAAGGGCGAGGGACGGCGTCCTTCAGGTTTGCGCATTTTCGTTCATTCAATTTGACAGCTTTTAACGCGCTTTTTCTCATAGTTTGACGTCCATCCCTGATAATGCCGTTCTTACCCTTACATATACGGACCCAGTTACCAACACAACCTCGACCTGCTCTGATCAATGCCCGCTTCTGACCAACACCACCATCCCTTACCAAGATTTCCTCTTTGACGCAAGTAGGTCAATGACTGGATTCCAGCTGGAGTTAAATAGTTGGGTTGGCGCAGGTCCTGGTCTTCACTTGATGCAGCTCCTTTCCAATGGTAGCTACCAGCCAACTTCCCGCTTTTACATCGTTTCTCATTTCGTTCATTTAGGTGCTTTCGCTTCCTCCATCGGCTCACAGAACCAAGGATCCTGCTTTTCCCCTGCCCCGTCCTCGGTCAATCTCACTGGCACGTGGAATCAGGTTCAGGCCAACACGGATATTGCTGGTACTATTCAGCAAGTCCTTGTCGCTCAAGTTGCCGCCGGAACAACTCCTGCCCCATCGCTCACCTGGACGCCCTATGTGTCTGCGTCGGGCCAGTACAACGTCTCCATCACTGTCCCCGGCTGTCTCGACTTCCAGGATTGCGACAGTCGGACTTCTGTCAAAGTTACCGTCTCTCCCGGTGGCGGTCTTCCACCCGTGGCGACTACCGTTTCTCAGCAAGTCGATAATGATGCGCAGGTCCTTGTTTATAGTGGACCTATCGTCCCGGTCGCGCCCAGCTTCACTTGCACCGTCACTATGACCCTGGCGGATCAGCCTACAGGCACGGGTAGTAATGGCCAGTTTGACATCGTCGCTGATAGGGTGTTGCTTCAGCTCACTTCCACCAGCCTCAACGGCAGCGCCAACGCTACCATTGGCGGCTTGTTCGGTGCCAATGCGCAGCAAGGCTTTGGTCTATTCGAATGGCCGCTTTCCACGTCCGCTGGTAGCATCAATGCTACGACCGTCCAACCTAACTCGACCGAGACTGCCCTCGACACCGCGTCATTCCAGTTCTTCAGTGCCATTGGGGCGGCAGCGGTTGGGAGTACCAACTTTGCGGTTAGGGCTGTAGTGCCGGATAACAATAATAACCTGTACATTGGTGGGGCATTTATCCTGCCGAACGGGGCGGTTAATGTTGCCGTACTCAACGGGAAGACGCTGGGTCCCCTCGCCAACCAAGGGCTGAACGCGCCGGTCACCGCTATGGCCTTCGACAGTGGCAATCTCTACGTGGGTGGTTCGTTTACGGATCTCGCGGGGCAATCGGGCAATGCGTTCAGGGGCGTCGCAAGGTATAATATCGCGAGCAACTCGTGGAACGCGTTGCAAGGTGGGTTGGATGGCCCAGTTACGGACCTCATCGTCTCGAACGGGTACCTTTCTGTGACCGGGAGCTTCACCAAGGCGCTTGTTTCGAGTACCGACGGGCCCAACGCCGCGGGTCTCGCCACCTGGGATTTGAAAGCTGGGCATTGGGTTAACTCGGGCGGGTTCCTGGTTGGATCCATGACCCTCGTCGCTCCGGGCTCGAACAATGTCGAGTATGTTGCCGGAAATGTGGTTGCGTCTGCGAGGTTTGGCGCAGATGGATGGGCGATACTGGAGAACGGGAATCACGGCCAGCCGGCGCTCCAGCCTGTGAATGCCTCACTCGATAGCACGCCCCCGACAGTCGCCGCTGTTACGGGCGCTCGCCGTTCGGTTTCGTGGTTCCCCAGGCTCAGTTCGCTGATGTCCCGACAATCGTCGGCTACCCTCGCGCCGCTGCCCGCTCCCCCCGTTGCGCTTGCGCCTGCTGTACTCGCCGGTACGTTCTGGACCAACACATCGACGTCCAAAGAAGTCATCATCCTCGGTGGAAATTTCACCTTTTCGGCTGTGGGATCGTCGGGACTTTCGCAGGGTGTGGCGATATATAACGAGGCGGACGAGACGTTCAAGGCCCTGGGTGGTAATCAGATCAACGGTGTTGTAAGGACGCTGGCAGTTACGGGCGATACCCTCTTCATCGGCGGAAACTTTACGATGCCAGGTGTTTCTGGCTCCGGCCTTGCGACGTATGATCTCGCGAAGAAGCAGTGGCAGACGGATATCGGCCAAGGGCTCCAAAGTAAGTAGCCAATTTTTATCCTGTCGTTATTTTCAGCAGTGTGCTTATCGATTGTTGGGTGTTTTTTGCAGACGCCAATGGTGGAGCTGTGGTCATTCGTTCGCTTTCGATGGCACCTGCTATCGCCAACACGCTTCTCGTTGCCGGATCATTCACTGGAGCTGGATCACTCCCATGCGTGGCTATTTGTGCATGGAACATTCCGACGCGTCAATGGAGCTCGCTAGGCAGTGGTGTGAGGGGCGAAGTCGCTTCGGTCGACTACGCAAACGTGAGTTATTGAGACAAAAGACCTTGTAAATGGCCACGATCTGACTTGTTTCTTGGATATGCGTATAAAGGGTGGCCTCGTTGTCGTTGGCGGCTCGCTGACCTTGGCAGATGGGACGCCCGCTAATGTCGCCATGTACAGCAGCTCCAACTCGACTTGGACCGCGATTGGTAGTGGAGCCGATATCCCTGGCCCTGTGACTGCCATTGCTGTGGACAACCTCAACTCAAGCAGTATTTTCGCTGCTGGACGGTGCGTTTGGCAAAACCCCGGCTCGTCACCTTTTTTACATTGGCTGACATTTATGTTCAGGTCTGCGGATGGGTCTGCTCCTTTCTTTTTGCACTGGAATGGTATTGGCTGGACTTCGATGGGTACGTTTCAAGTCAAAGGACTCATTCCGTTCCGTCTCTAAAAACTTTCGCATAGGCAATACCTTGCAAGGAAACACCGCTGTTACGTCGCTGGAGATGGTACCGCTTCAGGATGACCATTCTACCAACGGTGTCATCGAGTCGGATAGGATGCTCATGGTGACCGGCCTCCTCGCTTCATCGTCCTGGACTGTCTCCTCTGCCCTGTTCGACGGCCAGACCTTCTATCCATATATTACCTCTGCAACAAGTTCAGGCCTTCCTGGCTTCATTTCTACTCTCTTCCATTCATTCGCCAACTTCAGTTTCACTCGTCAACGTGAGTGTCCATTCACGTCTCCTGCGCATACAGGGATCCTCATTACTTTTCTCTCTTTCTAGATTTCCTCGCTACCGGTGTGGTAATTCTTATTTCAATCGCCATCGCCGCCGGCATCGTGTTTTTCCTTCTCCTTATTGGCGTACTCTGGACCTTGTACTCTCGCCGCAGCGAGGGACTCGCCAATCCGAACCCCGAGGAAGAAGATGACAGCCTTCACCGGCCGTCATCCTTGTTGGAACACATCAATGCCGCAACCAGGGCGACTGTTCTGGGCGCTGGTGCCGAGAAAGCGTACGAGACAAACCAAGGTGACACATCCCATATGCAAACCGAGGCCGAGCACGACGGGAGCGGCTGGCACCGCGCGGAAACGCCTCTCGATGCTGCCGGACTTGCTGGGTCGACCCTTGATGGCGAGGAACAGGGTCGTAGCGCTCGCGCTCGATACTCTTTCGATGGCGCTGGCGAGGGCGAACTACAGCTCGTTGCTGGCACAGAGCTTACAGTACTGGATGATAGAGATGCTGCGTACGTATTACTCCGCTCTATCTCCATGTGATCTGGCACTGACATTTACTCCATTCAACAGATGGTGGTATGTTAGAGACGCGGAAGGACGGGAGGGTGTCGTTCCCGCTGCATACCTTTATTGATCGCATTCTATTTCTTTTCTCTCTTCTTTTCTCTTTCGAATCTCCTCACTTTACCTCCTTTTTCTTCTCTTTTTTCGGTTTACGAGTAACGTCACTCTTGAATGTGTTTTTGTCTAATAGCGGCCCTTCCTTTTGTATGCCATTCGCTCCTTTCGCTCCACACTCATTTATTTTCTGCACATGCCTCCATACCCAGATTCTAGGCTAAATACATATGATATCGTCCAGCATAATTGGTTCGCAAAGATGTTATATCACTGCGAAACAGAATGTCAATCTTAGCGTCCTCCTAGCTTTGCAAAGAAGAGAAAGACATACCTGTAACAGAGGATCTCTGAAATGTTTTTGGCTATTGTGCCGATACCCGACCTTGGTCTTGAACTGTTCTCTCCTGTTCTGATCCCTGAACTCGCGAATGTGCCTACCAGCCTCTTTCGCCTCTCCCGGATTCCGTGCTTTCACCACCGATGTGCCGCCTCCAAAGGCGCCAAACCCACCCTTACTGGGGACAAGGGCCGAGTTGCGGTCGCTGATGAGACGACGAACGAGCCCAGCACCCGAGTTGGGATCCTCTGCCCGACTGGGGAGCGGCGAGAAAGATTGCGCGTAGTACCTGCGCATGCTGCGGTGGCCGATGCGTGCGCCAGAGGGCAGCACCAACTCGAAAGGCGAGTCGCCGTACGTGAGTTGGGTGTCCGGTGGATAGTCATCCTCGTCCGACTCATACTCATCCTCTGACTCCTCATCCTCAACCATCTCCTCGATCACTTCGTCCGCCTCTTCGCCATCGTCCTCCATCTCCTCCCATTCCTCATCCTCCACAACAGGCTTGGCCGCCTTCCTCGCTTTCAAAAGCTTCCTACCATTCCGCTCCAAAGCATCGGGATACGATGAAGAGAAGTCGTAGTAGTCCGAGATACCCAGTCGATCCTTCTCAGTATCGTACGCAAGTTTGCAATGCGACTTGTCGACCATGTGCTTTTGTACGGCCTCGAGGCTGTGGAACTCTCGCCCACGACCGTTGCAATACAAGCAGATGTTGTTTACGGCGATTTTCTCGCCGAGGTAGGTGATGAGTCCTGGGAGATCGACAAGGTACTCCGCATCGGGGATGAAGAAACCGTGGGATTGGGACATGTGTGTGAGGTTGTCTTCGAGAGCGGTGGAAGCAAAAGAGCAGAAGAGGCACTTTGCGATGCCTATGCGGCTGCGGGCAGAGGCGATTCGCTCCTCTAGGGTAGCGACAACCTCTTCTTCTATTGCGCCTTCGTCCATGTCCACGTCGGCTGACTGGGATATTTCTGGCTTCGATGAGGAACTAGGTTCCTGCGTCGATGCAGATGCTTCGGGTGCCTGGTCTGCCATAGCGGGCTCTGACAATGCCGCATTTTTGGGCTGCGTAATCGCTCTGAGCTCGTTCTCCTTGTGCTTCTTAGAGTTGATGTGTGATCGATACGCGTTCTCCGTTGTGTATACCTTGCTATGGGTCGTAGAACACAAAGAAGGTGAATAAAGGGCCATCTATACTCTTAATGATCGAGATGAACGCACTGGCAAACTTCGCATGTCGATCCCTTTGGGGACGTTGTAATAGCGGTCTCGGCCCGTCTCTCCAATACTTTTTGATTGAAGACGGCTGCGCTAACTGGGGGGAGATTGGCGACTTTACGCTGGTTAAGAGTGCTGGGTGAGTGCAAATGCTTGAGTCGCAGAGTAAGAGGTCGTACCTTCATATTATACCGATGATGATCGCTCCGGTAGTGCTCGCGCTGCTCCTGCGCGGTTGGGTATGCGATGGCGCATGATATGCAGGTGAAAAGCTGAGCGTTCTCGGTATCCATGTCTGGGGTGTTGAAGGGGATGATTGTGGTAGGAACGAAGATGGAGTCAGTCGCTGACAGATCGCTCGACGGGACCCGAGTGGAGGTACCGGTACCGTAATTTCGTGAAATTTGTCAGAAGCTGCGTGATAAGATAAGAATCTTAATAAGATTGACGAGAGACAACTCCGCTTTTAAGCTCACAAGAGCAAAAAATATAGATTTGAATATATGGAGGTACATGGAAAATGGTCGTTTCTCTCCGCAGTACCCAGCAAGTAGCTCCAAAATGAGCACTAGGCACCACCAATACTGCTGACGCTGGTACCCACAACAGGCTCCGCCATCTCTTTGAGTACCTCGAATTCCTCTGGACCTGTGCTTTTGCAAAGAGCGTAAAACTTGGACGCCGAGTTCGCGAGCAGTACGTGTGGATGGTCGTACTCCACAATCCGGCCTTCGTCTGCGAACGACGTTCATCGTAAACTTTCGAACGATGTGAGTAAAAACACCGCTTACCCATGACCATGACCTGTTTGGTAAATCATAGTGAGCGAACAGCGCGCTTGATTAATACACTTGCCAAAACTTACCATGTCGAAGTCGATAATTGATCGAATACGATGAGCGATTGTGATAACAGTACACTCCGCGAATGCACTGGTTTATGTACGTTAGTGGAATACTGGTCTAAGCTAAGGTCGGAAAACCTACTGTCGGATTGTCCTCTCAATTAAGTCATTGGTGGCATAATCTATGGTCGCTATGGCTTCATCCACAAAAATGACTTTGCTTTGTCGCAGGACGGCGCGCGCCATGCTAAGTCCCACCCAGATGGTTCAGCGACACCATGTGATACGAAAGGAAATCGAGCCCTACCAAATAAGCTGCTTTTGTCCAACTGTGAAATTCTCGCCGCCTTCTGACACCGATGAATCTAAATTGCGGAAATAACTCTGCTGTGCCATGTCAGCCTGGCTCTGAGGAATTTGGGTGCTGGGGAAAAGAAGATGAACTGCTTCAAGCGCATTGAGCTGGATCAAAGAAAATCTTCAGCCACACTCTGTGGACAGAGGTAGGAAGCCCGTACAATCTCTTGGTCTGTATACTCCCCAGAGATGTCCATTGTGGACCGCAAAGTGCCAGCAAGGAAAACAGGATCCTCTGAGATGGTCATGTTAAGTAAATCATTAAATCCCAGGTGAGCTCTCCGACTCACGAGGAATGATAGATAACCTCGACCGCAAGTCGGATAGACCGATTCTCGAGATATCAACGCCATCAATAATGATCGACCCTTCCACTATTTCTACCAGCCTAAAGAACGACAAGGCAAGCGTGCTTTTGCCACTGCCTGTGGGGCCCAAGACGCCGATTTTGGACCGGCCCTATGTAACAGTAAGCACAATACTCTTTATCTAGGGCTCAAGATGCTGGCATACTGGGATAGAGAATGTGACTCCACGAAGAGCGTCCGGTAAGTCGGGCTATCGTACATAGACCCCAAAGTAAGAGATCCTGTTAACGGGAGGAAGCAAAAGATGCTCACCGCATAGCGGACGACAAGGTTGTTGACTTCGATGGTTCCGTGGAAAGGCCAGGTTGTCGGTGGACCTGGCCGAATGAACTCAGGCCCCTCTCGAACCAAGTTAGTATATTCATGGACGCGCTCAAAGGCAACCATGCTTTGTTCCAGTCCACTAAAGCAAGGTATTAGAAATGAACGCGGAAAACGATTGTACGGGATGTCTTACACAAAACGCCGCATCAGGTCCAAAGGAGCATACGTGAGAACTATGGCAAATGTAAGCGCGAGTCCAGCGAACGAGGCATCCACTCTCTCGTTTAAGAGCACGATTACTCCTGTAAGGCCCACAACGATGCTGGAAAGGAGTTGGAAGCGAGCAGAAATCCAGCTAAACATCACCTTTGATTAGTAATGGAAGCTGCTTGTATGACTAGGAGGACTTACCGGTTAATCTAAACGAGTAAGATGCCGATGTCAGCAGTAATCAATAGTATTATTCGTCGTCTTCACGTACCGACCACAGCCAAAAGTATGGCGTTACATTCTGTAGATTTGGTGCTAGTTAGTGACATGATCTTGTATCTAAGGATCGAATGGGCCTTACAGAGTTTAATTGTTGATGCATTGCACGCAAGATTTTGGTTGAAGCACCGAAGCCACGGAGGACTCCAATACCGCCAATAGTTTCAGAATAAGTTGTATAAAGCGCCGACCGCGTGGCAGAATCTGCAGGTGGAATGGGTTGAGTCCATGAGATGAACCAAGGAATGATTGAACTGCTTGCCTAGCCGCCTCATATCTCGCGACGCCTGACCGTATACTTTGGCAACATTATAGTAAAATATGCCCAAAATGAGGACCACAACGAGGAAGGTGGGCCCGACCACCCAAGCGATTGTCACAATCGCTACAATGACCGACAGGCCGTGCAACACAGTTTGTCCAAAGTTGTCAGAGAGGCCGCTGTCAACATCTTCATGGGCGTGTATTAGGACCGGGTATGAACAAAATAGAGTGTAAGGTGTACCTTCGAGATCTTTCCCGAATCGATTAAGCAATCTTGCACGGGTGACTGTATCGTGGAATCTCACACCGGCAAACAGGACAGCTTCCAGCATCTCTAATGTGGATCATCGATGTGAGCGCTGGCAGCTAATTTGGGGAATTATGTACGTACTCCTGTGCAGCACACGCGATGCGCGAACGGAACCTTGATCTAAAAATAATGGTGTTGAGTGACGGGGCGCTCCTTGATATCGACACGGCGAAACAACAAACAAATCACTAGCCACCCTATCATTTGGATAAATATCCCTATAATCAGAGTAAGAGTAGGTCATCCAGAGATGACCTTCAGCACAACAGAATGTTTACCGGCTGCGATTATCTGTTTAATTCAAGTGCGATCAGATACATGGTCAACCATTTTCCGACTCGGGGCTATGAGCGACCTACTGTTGCATAAACCTTGACGTGGTGACGCTCGCTATGATCCGGCTCGTTCCTTGCTACTCGCCCTGACCAAATCCTATAATCGTGATGAGACTTTGGACTGCAATATAAGTGGGCGCAAGGATCGGTTTACCTGAGCCAATTGTTCTGGATGACCGGCACGATGACGCTAAGCAAGACTATGGTCAAGAAGATGATCCAAAAAATAACCCCGCCATTCGCTCCAATGTATGTGAACCATGTTCTGCGTGGGATTCGACCAACGGAGCGCGGCTCTTCCTCAGTCAGCTTGTGCGACGCCCTCCTATGATAGCGGAGTTCCGGGGCCACATCCTGCGAAAGGGTTCGAACAGTGCGATTTAATGGAGAAGTGCTAGTGGGGGAAAAGTAATCGATGCTTTCTTCTACTGTGGGTTGCATGTGCTTTTTCTCGTCTTCCGGCTCGATGCTTTTCTGCATGAGTTCTGCAGTAAGGCCGGAGGAGAAAAATTCCTCGCGCTCGCCTGCGTATCGGACATGGCCGTTGTCGAGCGCGACCTACAGAGATTCAGTTATGCGATGCTCATGCAGAATAACAATAGCTAGAGATACTAACTATGTAGCGTGCACCTGCTGCACAAACCTTCACGTGATGAGAGGCCAAGATAACGGTTCTTCCGGCGAGTATGGGGCCTTTGATACATTCGTCGTAGATATGATAAGCTGTGTTCGCATCGACAATACTGGAAATTTGGAGTGAGGGGGCGAGCCTTAACCATCAGAATTATACGAATGGGCACCTTAACACATCGTCTATGAGCAAGATAGATGCACGAGAGTATACAGCCCGTGCAAGAGAGACTTATGATAATAGATGTCAGTATGAATGTGGCACACAAGCAGAAAGCTCGTACTTTTGGCTCTTTGGCTCGCTTTTATGACAGGTCAGTGACTGCTCTAAACCCAGAAAGAGCGCCGCTTACCTGATAGGTTGGCACCTCGTTCACCAACTTCAGTCTCATCGTCATCTTCTAGTATTCGCAGATCATGGACAAGTCCACAGGCCTAGGAGCCTTGAGTTAGCGTAGTTGAGTGCTGGCGGGAGAAATGACACACCTCTATCGTCCTCTTGTACCTCAGCTGGTTATAGGGCAAACCAAACAAGATGTTTTCCTTGATAGAAAGATTCTGCTGCAGCCACGCAGTCTGTGGGACGTACGCGCAAACCCCAGAGACAGTCCACTCAGTGTCAGCTATGTAAGAGCGGTCCGTGCAGTGGGCCAGGGCGTCCGGAGGGGTCCTTGGACATGCTATTTGGCCGCTGAGTAGCTCAGCTTCCCCGAGTAAGCCTGCATGAAGCAGAGGCGTCAGCTATAAGATGAAGCACGAAAGTGGCTGACAATTACTATGCAATAACAGCGTCTTGCCGGAACCTGCAGAAAGTGAGTTATTCAAATGTTGCATCTTGAGAGACGAGAGGTACGCACCAGGCTTTCCACAAATAAGACTCAGTTCACCCGCAGGAAACTCCAAGTTGATATCTTGCAGCACAAAGCCGGGCATTGGGCTAGGCGCAGCGTACGAGGCATTAGTGCTGTAATGATTCGAGGTCATGCCCTTTCGTGGCCATGTTATGGTAGCAGAAGAGAGTCCGATTCGAAGTCTTCCATGCGGCTCTGGGAAACTCGGCGAGGGCGAGGTTATCTCCGCACCGCTCAAATACGTCTCGATACGTCTCAGTGAAGCAAAGCTCTAATAAAGTGGATATTTGTCTATCTTCGGCCTGCTGTAGCGGACACAAGCAACATACCTGGCATGCCTGTGCGACAGTCTCCGGGAACGAATTGAGCGCTAAGTAATAAACATGCTAAGTTCGGGTGCTATGTTCCGTTGATTAAAGCAAACAACTCACCCCACTGCAACTGGTTGAACACGGCAATCTAGATCGACTCGGTCAGAATATCACAGCGCAACGCGAAACATAGATTTAGCTTACGGCGGCAAAAGCGATGGCAGGTGTCAGTGCTTCTCCCCTAATAACAGTAAAGTGGTAGAATGACGCGACAACAACTAGTGCCGGGACAAGCTTCCTAGGTATGAAGAAGAGCTCAATAAAGCACGTCCTACACAAAAGGGGATCGATGCAAACCAGACAACGCCGTAGAATGCCTGGATAATCCAACACGTATGAGCCCATGGAATAAGCGCCAAGGCAAGAGAGATTGCATTACCTCGACCAAATAACTAAGTCGTTGATAATTGAGCTCCCTGTTTCGCAATCTCAGTATCCGGTTCCCAAAATCGCGCTCCCACGCCAAAAATTTCAGCATTCGTATGCTCCCAAGGACCTTATAGCAGGATCAAAAGGTTAAGCATCGTATTCTGTCTCAACCAGTACTTCACTCACCTCGTGCATAAGAGTAATTCGTTCATCACGAGCTTTCGCGAGGTTTTCTTGGGCCTTGAGGACAAAGCGCGACATCAAGTAGCTGAGAGGTGCGGTAACTTTGGGGAATAATTCAGCTAATGGTACGGCGGCTTGGGTCAGAGGACTTACCGATAGCAAGCACAAGCCCAACGAGTGCAGATCTGCCTAATAACACAACGTATTATAGTGAGCCCAGTCTCTCATAATACTCAGGATGTCCATACATACCTAACAAATGATAGAGAAACAGGGTTCCCTAGATGTTACACACTAGTCAGCAATATTCCGATGTGCACTACGCCACGCTTGCTCACAATGACAATCTCTACGGGAACATCCACAAATGAAAAGGCATGCCAAGAAAATTCCGACGCCCGTTCCACATCCGTAGTCATGAGTATCATGACCTGAGTCTTACTGGAGAAATCATCTGGGTCTCCCTCAAAGTGTCCAGATCGAACAGACACGCCCGAGGGCGATGGCGCTGAAGAAGCCACGTTTTGTCGAACCAATGTCTTCGCGAAGAGAGTAGTGCTGAGCTGCAAGCGAAGGCGGACTAGGAGGTTCGGTGAAGACATAAACCTGAATTAATTATATTTGAGTATAGGTGCAAACTAGCACAGAGCTGGCACATTCACGTACCAAACTTGTCCGATGAGCACTAAAAAGGATGAGATGTAAGCCTCAAAGTCAAACTTGACGGCGAAATTCCAAGAACATACTGAAGTAAAACGCGTATGCAAAGAACAAGCCAGCACAGTATCTAGCAGCCCCAAGCCTTGAAGTTAGATCACTGACTCAATGGTGACAAGTAGCGCTTACACCCATCCCCAAGATAAATTATCACGATACGGGTCCTTCTCGATATGCGAAACAAGCTTCAAGATGAAATAAGCCGGCGCATACGACGCAACGGCAGATATAGCTCCGCCAATCGCCTGGAGCACGAACAGAGACGCGTTGACGTCGAAAAGCCTGCGCATCAAACTCGGTGTGCTGCCAGGGGTGACCGCTCTCATAGCGTGCCGCATCTGGGCGAATACGTTCGTTGCGCGCATGCTGGCCCTGAGGACCGGGAGGTCCTTGATATAGAGCGACTCTGCCGTATACCCGAGCAGAACAACGGGTGTGGTGAATGAGAAGAGCAGGCGGTCTATGACGCTAGACTGCACCACTGCACAAACATTGTCTGCGCGGTAGGAACCCGCAGACGTGAGCTCCTTTGCGGAGTACACGTCCTTGACTGGGCAGTGGAGCGGCGGGCCCCGTCGGATCTTGGAGACGATCGCGGTTGCGATAAAAAGAAGGGCGAGCGACGCCAGCCTAAACGCGACGACAACGCGCGCGTTGATGAGCGGCAGGTGGGCTAGCTCGGAGGTGCTGATGGGGAGAAGCGCCGAAACGCCAAGGGTGAATGTCGCAATGGCACCCAGCGCAGAGATATGGATCATGAGCGGCCAGTGCGTCTCGACCGTCGACATGGCTATTGAAACGAGAGTCAGGAGGAGGAGATAGAGGTTGAACAAGAGCTGGAGGGTTGTAGCGAGGGAGATGGTGCTGGAGTCGCCCTCCGTGCTCTCGAGCCAGCCGAACGTAAACGAGTTGATGGCCACCAAGATGAGCAACACGAGCACCAAACGTAGTTTCTTTGCGCGAACCTGTACGCATCATAATACAAGTGATGAGACAACATCGAATAGACGGGGCAGCCACGCTCGTCGCTCGAGCGCGCTACTCACATTGGCCCAAAACTCCCCTTCGTTGATTGGGAACCCGTCAAACGTGTCCTCGGGTCTGGAGACGTCGAACACGTCTCGGTCATCATGGCGCGCGCCGCTGCCGTATACGTACGGCTCTTCGCCCGCAAGCGGCTCGTACTCTTGGTGCTTGAGCTTTATTGCCTTGGGCCGCGTGAACACAAAGACAACGCCACTGAGCACCACGCAGGCGTCCAGGAATATAGATATAGGAAGCTCAAACGCGAGCATCTTGAATGCTCAAAGATATTCAGAAGGAGTTCCTCTCGCAATTGCGCGTGCGGGGTCGTAAGCTGTCGTTGTCGAGCTGAGGCGCTAAACAGCGAGCAGAACAAGGAGATGGGAACAAGCAGGTGCGAGTTTCCCGCATGTTTTAATAGCTTTTCTGGACTAGAGCAAAGCAGGCAAAGATGAGCACGTTCGGGGGCGCGCGGTGGACATGCGCTACGCTGCCTGCCCCGGTGGTCCATTTCCGGACATTGACGTCTCCGACCCTGGCGCCGTGTCACCGGGGCACGGAGGTACGGGCCTCTCCGACTCGTCACGGTCGACGCATTGCCAGACTCTCCAGCCAGAAATCAAGGCCAAGTATCAATGGCACTAAGCACGACGTGAACTAGCTAGCTGAGCAATACATATCAAAAGTTAGGGAGAAAGTGGCACAGAATATTTGTTAAAAGTCATTGTCATTGTTCGATCAACGAGGAAGCATCAGACTACTCAGAGGCAAAACATAAAATCATCTCCTACTACCTGCGTCTCAAGCAACAGTTCGGGCACAAAATCCTCCAACATGTTCACCGACACCCTCCGCGCGGCAGCAGCCTTCGAGTTCTTGCCAGCAACAGCCCCGATGGGGCGTCCAGCCGTACCAATGCGCGAGATGTTAGCAGGCCTCATGGGGGCGTTGCGAAGCGCAACAGCTGAAACCCTCCGAGCAGTCACAGGGGGTGCGGGACGCGTAGCAGGGGGCTTCGCGACCTTTGATGGAGCGGTGATACGTGGTCGGAGCCGCGGACCAGGCGCGGGGGGCGTGGGTTTGGGTTGCGCAGATGAGCGAGTGACGGGGCGAGTGACAGTCAGGCGGGGTATCTGGGTCGCCTTCTTAGTCGCCTGAGGCGTAGCTTTAGGTGTAGATACCGGAGTGGCTACGAGCTTGGGGCGAGGAAAAGGATCTTCGTCTTCTACACGTTGGTCGCACTGTCAGCAATCCATTCATTTATCGAAACACGCGACATTGAGCTCACCAAGTTTCAGCAATGGGAGCTGCTCCCACGTCTCGTCCGCGACCTCGGTCGAAGTCTGCACCTCACCCCAGTCAAGAGCGGTCTCCTCGCAAGGAATCACAGTAAAATTCCGCAGCGTGGCGCCGAGAGTTCTATAGTCCGGCATATCACAGGGCGGGTCGAACGGCAATTCTACAAGCACCAACTATGTAAGCAAGGCGCACCGATAGATAAATAAAAATGAAAGCGACCAACCGATTGATGTCGGAGGCATGTATTCCAGCTCAAAGTCATCTTCATCCGGCAGCACACTGACCGCTTCCATCCCAGTTACCGATGTCTGCCCAGCCTCCAAGCTAATATCCTCAATATCCCAATGTGGTCTCCTTCCGGAAGCCTCAGGCGTCGTGAACTCCTTCCCCGCCGACGTGCGGAATCGCAGACTTTTGCGCATCGAA
Source organism: Botryobasidium botryosum FD-172 SS1 (assembly GCA_000697705.1). Lineage (NCBI taxonomy): Eukaryota > Fungi > Basidiomycota > Agaricomycetes > Cantharellales > Botryobasidiaceae > Botryobasidium > Botryobasidium botryosum. The sequence continues at coordinate 1,465,003 of KL198016.1, read as the reverse complement.
CTTGGGCGGAGCACAGTTTGTGGCACACCTGGCTTCATACTCTCGAGCGACGGAGACGCGCCACATTTCTGGGGGCTGGGCGTTTGTGGGAGATTCGAGCGCGAGACGAAAGGCGTTTTGTTGGTTTTGTCGTCGAGAGGTCCTTTTCGAGGAGTTAGTTTAGCTCCTTTCGTAAACGTGGTGGTGATGGTAATTCCTTCTATGGTTTTCCCCGCCGGCTCTGGAGCCGTTGTTGTCAGAAGTGTGGTGAAAACGAACGGCAAGAGGAAAACGAACGACTAGAACCCGCTACCTGCTTTTCAGGTGAGAAAACGACGAACCGCTTCCCTTTGCCGGTTCGAGCGAGGAGTTGCGTAGCTGCGTTTTCCTTGGTCGACGTACGGTTGAGGGCGGCACCTGGGCCAGGTGTCTTAGCGAAGACGCGGCGGGTTGACGAGGAAGGGAGATCCCTGTCCATTTCTCGTAAGACTTGTATGGGGCGTGAGGAGAGCATAGTAGAGAATAAAAAGAAATGAGCGCGAGACGGTGGTCGAGTGCAAGTTCAAACGTTCAAGTTCAGAATCAGAGCGCGTTGATCACGTGAGCCATGTTTGTGTACAAACATATCTTTTCCCTGAGATCCTGGGAAATTTCCGCTTTTGTACATATTCCTCTTTGCTTGTATCCCAAGTGTCTCTTTTACGTACGTGCCTACCACCGCGACCTTCACGATATATTCTGCCGGAAGGCCCCACAATAATTGCCAGACAGAAAAAAGCAAGGCCACTGAGCCGACCGAGAGAACTAGCCTCGGACCCGAGCTCGGAGGCTTGGAGGATTGTCGCGTGCGCTGGATGTGGCTGTGCGTGCGAACCAAAGCTCAAAGTCACCCCAAATTGGCGGTTAAAAGCGCGACGCGACTAGTATCCGGTCCACGTCACGAAACCCACGAGCTCCTCGAAACTACACCCACCCACCCAGTCACCAAAAACGAAACCGTGTTGAAGATGCAGCTCAAGTGGATCTCCGGCCTCGTGCTTGCTGTTCTCCTTCCGCTCGCCAGCGCCAACTCCCAGGATGTCGATGAGCTTTCGGTCAAGGTGGACTATCTCCCCACGGACTGCCCAGTCAAGACCGAGAAGGGGGACAAAGTCGAGATGCACTACGTATGTTCCGAGTGTCGTCCTACTTTGAGATGATATTAAAAGCGTTTCTACTAGACGGGTACACTGTACTCGAACGGCGAGAAGTTCGACTCCAGGTGCGTTTGAAGTCGTGACTTTAGCACGCCGCGCTGGGCTACAAGACTTACCCGATTCTTTTCAATATAGCCTTGACCGCAAACAACCGCTGACATTCACCGGTTCGCCATACTTTTCGTGATCTTGTGAATGTTGTACTAAATTTTGGAATTTATTACCAAAGTTGGCGCGGGACAAGTCATCAAAGGTTCGTCTCACTAACTTGGAGTATTGCTTTGGCTAGAGCTCACAAGGCTCTAACTATAGGATGGGATCAAGGCCTCCTCGAGTGAGCAATGAACACGTCAAATGACCATTCATCAGACGTTTGAATGCAATTTTTACTGCAGGATGTGCGTCGGCGAAAAGCGCACGCTCACCATCCCGTCCTCCTTGGCATATGGTACGTCCAAGTTCGTCCAGCCATACTTACCTACCTCCTAACATCATCAACGCAGGCAAGGGTGGCTTCCCACCAGTCATCCCCGAGAGCTCCGCCCTCGTGTTCGATGTCGAGCTGGTAAAGATCGTAAGCTCGAAAAAGCCTAAAGCCGAGCTATAGAGCGATTCCTTGTTCATCATCATTGTTATTTGCAATGTATCGTACCGATCCCGAAACGTATATCCATCACCGCACTCCGGATCCAGAGAAATGGCCTCAAGCTCGAGCGCCTGTCTCCTTCAAACTCGTGTCGTCGAGCGCCCCGCAAAATGTTATCATGTGGCTCGATGTATACGTGGCACCGAACCCGGGTTATCGTCTAGCGGATAGGGGTCGAAGCTCATCAACATTAAAACCACCTAGCGCCCATTGACATCATGTGGGCCGCCCCCGCAATATATGGTACTGAGTAAGCACCAGATCTTAAGAGCCCCAGCAACGCGCCCCAGCCGTCTTGGGTCTGTGCAAGCTTGCCGAGGGCGAGGGCGCGACTGCTGCTATGCGACCGGTGCGTCTCGAGGAAACTCCAGGCTGGATATAAGGTACTGAATGCAACTTCGAGTCGCCTAGACACTCGGAAATGTAACCTCATGAGTCAACACAGGTACGTGAAAGTGGGGGTGGCACGGGGAGACGCAAGAGACCGGGGCGGAGGAGCAATAGCTCTGTGTGTCTGCTGTGCGAGCAGAAGTTACCGTGGAAGACGACGCGTGGAAGACGACGCTTGGAAGTGCCAGAAGCTCCAGAGAAAACACCAGCTCGGAAGCTGTGGCGGTGGGAGGCTGTCCCCGCACCGGATCCGATGCAAGCATTCGTCAACAATCCGAGCCAAAATGGGCCGGTCTGTGTCGAAATCTCGACACACTTGCACCGCATTGGGGCTTAAGCGACGCAGATTTGCCGGATTTGGGATGGCACGTGTTTTGGTGACTTGGAGATGACTTGAGGTCATCCCTGTCCTGTCGTATCTGCAAATTCGTATAAGATCTTCGACTTCGCTGCTGTCAGTTTTTTTTTGTAGACAATCTCCTCATCGTCCGCGATCCAGAAGCCCGTCTATAGCTACACGCTCAAACCACTCAAATCAACGCACTGGCCGACCGCACGATGCCCGCCCGTTTCGGTTTCAAGAGATCCAACTCGGAGGACGACCTCGCGCGTCGCTACCCCCATGCCGCCCACGGCCAACAGCCCGTATACCCTTATTACCCCCACGCGCCGCACCACCCCGCCCACCCCGCCGCACCCCCGCCTGCTCATCCTCCCCACCCTGCCCAGGGTTATCCAGCGCCCTACGGCTACCCAGCATACGGGCACGCGCCACCACCCACATCTCCCTACGCGCCGCCCGCAGACTGGCCCCGATGGGCCCAGCCAACCGCCCCGGCACGATCTCCTCGCACGCCGATCATCCCGCTGCGCCAGGGCGCCTCCCCCCAACGTGCGTGTTTTGTTCTTGACGACCATATCTACCAGCCTTATCTCGACCCTCCAGCCCAGCACATTGAGCCCGGCCCGTGCCCCCTCCTCGACACCCACAACGACGAGACGCCGCGCGTGCTGTGGGACGTGCGCTTCCCGCCGTCCGCCGCGCGGCTAGACACGGACACGCCGGCCCGGCTGACGGCGCGCTACGCATCGATGCCTGCGGTGCACCCCATGCAGCGGCGGATCCATCTCGTGTGCAAGCTGCTCCCCTGGGCGATCGACGTGCGGAATCCGGACGGTGTGACGTGCGAGGACGTGCTGAAGGCGATCCACGCGACGCTGCAGGAGACGGTGACGTCGCCCGAGTGGTGGATCGCGCGGAAATCGATGCGGGAGAAGGTGCAGGAGGCGTACCGGCTGAACTGCACCAAGGGCGAGGGCGACGGGAAGCGGAGCACGAAGGACGGGATCAAGCGCGTGGACTGGCTGTTGGATGAGACGTGGGTGCTGGGGCTGGAGAAGGACCAGGGCTTCATCGACGATCGGGTCTACGACAAGAAGCTCCACCCCTTCACCTGGGTGCTTGTCATGAGCGCCGCGCCGGAGGAGTCATAGGCTGTCTTTTTTTCCTTGCTTGCAACTTACGACACGTGACATTTTGCTTCACATTTCTGCAATCTCTTCTTCCTCGTCGCTCTGTACTGCATTATTCCCGATAGTAGCAATCAAATGTTAGCTTGTAATACCTTGTGATCTTGCAGGTGTTGAGTGCGCCCGCTCTGGAGACCAAAAGCTTGCTCCAAAAGGCGAGCATCTATTTTGAGGAATTACGTCAGAAACTCAAATCGGCGCAGATGAGGATGTCATGTCACTTGACCTCGAAATTTGCTACTTAACCGCGAGTCTTTGGCTTTTCCCCTCCTGCGTTCACCGCTGCCTTCCGTCTGTGGTGATATTTCTTTTACGAGTATCTTCCAACTTACAGGCGTCGACTTGAAAAAGCAAGCAAGCAAAAGATGACAAGACTCCTGCGAAGCATTGCCCAGCACTCCACCAACGCAACCCGCGCCCGATTACTCACGCCTCTCTCCGCGCGCGCCTTCACTACATCCTCCAGCTCCAGCTCCAGCTCCAGCTCCCCGTCCACCGCGTCCGAATTGACCGACTTTGGCGTGCGCCATGTCGGCAAGGGCGTGAGCCGCCTCACCAACGGCGTCATGGCGAGTGCAAAGGGCTCCTACGTCACCTTTGAGGACGGACGGAAGATGCTGGATTTCACCACCGGCATCGGTGTCACCGGACTCGGTTCGTTCTCTATCAGTATATCCTCACCTCTCTTTATTAATATCCGTCCCCCTCGCTTTTGTTTTTGTATTGGACCCAACCGATTCATCTGGATGTTGTGTCTGCTATTGGCGCCCACAGGCCATTGTCATCCGAAAGTGAGCCAGGCTGCGGCAGACCAATGCCTCACGCTCGTCCACGGCCAAGTGAGCAGTATTCCCCATTTCGCTCGCGCGACCAAAGTCCCAAAGTCGCCGTCAATCCACGTTTTTGTTTCTGACTGACCTTAACACTTTCATATGTCCTGAACTTGAACGTTTGAACCTGCGTCCACGTTGCGTCGTTACGTATGATGCGCCCTGTGCAGTGCAGCGTCGCGTTCTCCACGCCTTACCTGCGTTTGATTGAACGTTTGATGCCCGTCATGGTTAGTATCTCATCTTCGTTTCTTGTGTCTATTCATTTTCGCTGGGCGGCACCGTGCACAATATTAAGACACACGATACTACCCACCCATTTATCCGTGCTGTATACTTACACTAAGTCTATGTTTAGCCCGACCCCTCGCTCGACACATTCATGTTTTTAAATTCGGGTTCGGAGGCCACCGAGGCTGCGCTAAAACTCGCGCGGCACGCGACTGGTAGACAGAATGTCATCGTGATGCAAGGTGAGAAGCGTTCTCGATATTTATATCGTTCATCTCGTTCTGTTGGGTTCTTTTTCCGACCCTGGGGGTGCCAAGACCGCGCGTTGATGGGTTATTCAATGGTATGGTGTTGATCTTGATATTGATGACTTTGATGTTGTTGGTAGGTGGATATCATGGACGTACGTACGGTGCCGTGGCGATGAGCAAGTCCAAGACGATTTACTCGGAGGGATTCTTGCCCTTGATGGTGCGTCTATTATAAGCTCCTCCGCAGTCTCTTGTTCCTCATGAGGGCGTCGCAATTCCTTGGCAAATTTGAAGCCCGGCGTGTTTAGTACTGCATTCCCATACTGGCATCAATTGGGACTGCCTCCCAATGCATCGGAAGAGGTGCTGGTGCAGCAGTCGTTGATCCAGCTCGAGCATCTCTTGCAGCAGCAAACAGCGCCGACAGACACGGCAGCGATCATCGTCGAGCCCGTCCTCGGCGAGGGAGGCTACGTGCCCGCGCCAAAGGCATTCTTGGAGGGCCTGCGCGCAGTGTGCGATAAACACGGCATCATTTTGATCTTTGACGAGGTGCAGAGCGGGTTCGGGAGGACGGGCAAGTATTTCTCGTGCGAGTACAGCGGGGTGAGGCCGGATGTGATGGTGATGGCCAAGGGACTTGCGAACGGGTTCCCGCTCAGCGGGATCGTGAGCCGGAAGGAGCTCATGGATAAGCAAAAGCCGGGCACGATGGTGAGTTTATTCGCATGCCCTCATGAGGGTTTGCCCAAGGAGGCTGACTGAGGGCTGACTGTGGGGTGCTCTCGTGATTGTGATGTAAAGGGTGGGACGTACTGCGGGAATCCGGTGGCTCTGGCAGCCGCGCGCGCGTGTGCTGACGTGATGGCTGAGGAAAAGATACTGGAGAACGTAAATGCTCGGTGGGTCCCCGCGTTCCTCGTATCGCCACCCCAGTGCCTGACCTGTCCGGACCTGAATGTGGTCCCGCGCGCAGATCAAAGGAGCTATTCACGTTTCTAGATAAGCTGAGACAGGATCCCAAGTATTCGTCGGTGATCGTGGACGTGCGGGGGCGAGGGCTGATGGTGGCGGCCGAGTTCGCAGCGCCGACGTACCCCGCGCACGACCCGGCGGCGAACGCGTCGGCGCCCAAGGGCATCGCGGCGCGACTGACGGCGCGGTGCGTGGACAAGGGGCTGCTACTGCTGGCGACGTCGATCTTCCAGACGGTGCGGTTCATTCCGCCGCTGAATATCAGCCAGGAGGACTTGGCGAAGGGCATGAAGATTTTCGAGGAGGCGCTCGCCGAGGTGGTGCACGAGGGCTAGCCGCTGGAAGCTGGCGATTTCTTTTTGTATCGAGCCCCTCTCTTGAATAGAGAAAACTTTTGACATTCTGCTGCTGCGGTGCTATTTTGGTTTTTAACGTGAGTTTTGGTGCCCCGGGGCGTCCCCGATGTCCATAAAGCTTGGCGGGGGCCAACTGCATCCGACTGTGGCTCTGAGTGCGAGGGGAAAGCGATGTGCTCCTTATATATCCCCCACATCGCTCGTCTCGGACAGCAAAAACTCTGAATCAGCCAGCCCCCAACGTGTCTCACGGCGTGAAAGAGGCGTCGCCGTCGCTGCGGACGCATCTTGCTCCCACCCACCATGTTCGCGTTCCGCCCAGCGCTCGGGCTGCTCGTCGCGGCGCGCCTCGCCGCCGCCTACATCCCCGCGGCCCCCACCAATGATACCTCCACACTCTACCTTGCCGATCCCTCCTCGCTCAACCTTCGCTGGTCCGGCGGCACCTACAACTCGTTCATCTCCTACCAGCTCGCGGGCACCGATGGTACCGGCCTCGACAAGGTAGGCAATTCCTCCAGATGAACGGCTTCCAAGCCATCCTTCTCACCCAAATGAACGTCGGCTTCCATAGGGGGCGATCGTCAAGTTCTCAGAAGACAACGCTACCCAGCCTTCTTACACCTCTACTCCCTGGATCGCCCTCATCTCCTGCGACCACAATGCGACCGCTACTTCCATGGAGTACGACATATTCACCCTCGCGCGGGACCGCGGCGCCATCGCCTCTGTACGCCCCCGCTTTCTCGCTCACCCTCTCACCTCCCCGTCTAATCCCGTTTTTTTTTCCCCCCAGCTTCTCTACAGCACCACATCCGTCGCCTGCCTGATAAACCCCGAGTATACAAACATGACCGCTTTCGATCGGGTGATGGACATCTTCGCTACCAATAGCAGCTCCTCGGCAAAGTACGCCCCCTCTGCCTGACATCATCACCGGGCCCGTGCTGACCCCACATCCTGCGTGCACCGCCCAGGCTCATCCTGTCTCAGCTCTCCAACATCAACCAGTCCTATTATTGGTACGACCCCGCCAAGCTCAACGCCTCCTCCAACGCCGTCACCAACTTCATCGCGACCGGCATGACTTCGAACAAATACGACGCCGGCTTCCTTATCGCCATGCTCAAGGCCGCCAATGTCACCGACAACTCCCCGATGGGCCCGACCCCTGGGACCACGGCTGGGGGCAACGGTGGGGGTGGGGGCGGTAGCAGCTCGCCAAGCACCGGCTTAGCAATGTGCGTATCTGCTTCTTTTTGTTCCCTCGCCTCGTCTTGCTGTGACTGCACGTGGATTATTCTGACGATATCCTCTTATTCTCATGTCGAACATTAGGATAATCCTCTATGCCATCACTGGCTGTGTCTCCGCGCTCTTCTGCATTGTCATCTTGTCTGGCGTATGTACACTTCCCGTCCTCGTGTGCCCAGCCAAAGCTGCCAAGAGCTTACGTACTTCTCTTCGTCTTCCAGGCCATCAGGGCCATTCGACACCCAGAGCGATATGGCCCGCGCGCAGGCGTTGCGGGACTGGATGGCACGGCCGTCGAGGCGCAGACTCGCACAGCGGGCCTCACGCGGGCGATCCTCGATACCTTCCCAGTGATCAAGTTTGGCAGTGCAGCGCCACCGACGAATCTTACACCCACGCCGACTATCCCACCAAAGGACAGCGTGGATAAGGGCTGGGATCTAGAGCGGGGACCTCGGGGTGAAGGGGGCGATGTCTTGGAGATGAAGGTGATGTCATCGGAAGATGGGATGTCGGATCCGGATCACCACGGCGACGACGAGGAGAAGGACAGGGGGCACAGGCGGGCGTCGTCGTCTGGGACGGCGGGTATGCATGGGAAAACCGACTCGGCCGAGATGCCAATGCCGCCGCTGCCGTTTGCGAACAAGCCCGCAAATGAGAGCACGGAGAGTTTCTCGGTATCTCGCGCCAGGGGGCCAGATATCCCGCCCTCAGCTTCGGATCACCCACATACGCGAGAAGGCGAGGCCAGCGGGAGCGGGGAGGGTGGCGCAGCAGGCGACGATTCGCTTGATGCCGATGCGATTGGAGTGGAGACGTGCCCTATTTGCATCGTCGACTTCGAGGTGGACGACGAGATACGGGTGTTGCCCTGCGACGGCCACCATCGATTCCACAAGGACTGTGTGGACCCGTGGTTATTGGAGCTCTCGGCTTCGTGCCCCATCTGCCGAAAAGGTTTGTTCATTCGCTCGCTCTCTTGATCACGCCTAGCCGATATTCACGTATATCTCTTCCTTTTAGATTTCCATGCGCTGGAGACGATGGCGTCTCGTCACCCAGGAGACGAAAACGAGTCGAACCCCGATCTGCGCGCGACGATGTCGGAGCCACCGCGGGCGTCGTTTTACCGGATCTCGCGCTATCTCCGTTTCGCTGAGCGACGGAGGCAGCGTCGGGATCGGCGAGAGCAGCAGCGCCATCAGGCGTATACGAATGAAGAGGACGATGAGCCCGATTCCCCTGTGCCGCGCGCCGAGTCGCTGCACAGCGTACCCCGCGTCCCTCTTTCGACTACGTCGCTGGCTGAGCCGTCTGAGCCTGTCCCTCCGTTGCCACGAGCGCGGTAAATATGAGCAATCTCATCTCTTTCTCCCTGATCCTCTCTTTTCCTTCTTGGTTTACTCCCTTGCTCTGCTACTTTTTCCACACTGTCTGCATGTCCCCATCTGCCCCTCATTTTCCAATGTGTAACCTTTTCTTCCTTCACCCTCCCTCTCTCCGTGCTCCTGAATTGCTACTGCCAGGACTTCCTCTCGAACCTCCCGCGCTACCACACCGTTTTTTTTCTTTACTAATCCATCAATGGACTTGGTTCAATCTGCGTTATGTTCACTCATGGTCTTCTACTTAAATTTATTAAAACCACCTATCGACGATGTAAGAATGGTTACTGGAATGGTTACTGGACAGCTTCGATATTCGAGCAGCGTATTGGAAGTTAGAAGACACGGACGAATATCCAAGAAAATTACGCCAAAATTACACCTGGTGATATGCACATGGAGATGATCCCAAAATACGCTCGGCGGCGAAATTGGATCATATAATTCGTATCATCGAACCTGAACTGGGCTAGAGTTTCTCCTCGCACCCACACCCGCCCCCACACCCGCGCCCTTCTTCTCGAAACTCGCAAACGCAAGCTCGTACTCGCCAAACTCGTAGTTGATCTTGTCGGTGCGCTTGTACCCCGCGGGTACGATGGCTTTGAAAAACGCGAGCTGCGCCGACTCTGCCGTTGCCTCGTCATTCCCATTCCCGTTATTGGTATTGTTGTCGGAATCGGGCGAGAAAGAGGTATCGGCGGAGACAAAGAGCGTGATAGAGAGGTGGCCAGGCTGGAAGATGCCCACGACGCGCCGGATGAGGGTGTGCAGGTCTGGCAGCGCGTCATCGGCGTCTTGCTGGTCATGGTGATGGTGGTGCGCGCGGATGCTCACGGGGACGTTGGACTCGAAGCTCGCGTAGCTCCAGCCTTCCTCGGGCGTCACGTGGATCGTGTAGTAGCCTTCGCTTCCACCACTATCACGGCCGTTCTCACTTTCATTGACATTGTCGTTGTCGTTGAGCCGCACGAGCGCGTTCGCACTGTATCCACACGGCTCAAAGGCATAGCTATCGAGCATGGTGCGATGCGCCGGGAAGAGCGACGTGATGCCAAGCTGGGCGGCGAGCGCGGCGCCCTGGGTGTGCGCTGACGGGGCATCAGGTGTGGTGGGGAAGAAGAACGGCTCGCGCGCGGGGGCCGCGAGGCGCGACATGAGGATCTCGAGGGTGTAGTCTTGCACTAGGGCAGGCGCCGGCGGGGGCAGCCCTGCAGAAGGCGCCGGGACGGGGACCAATTGGTCTTGGTCGCCATCCACGCCACTGCTCCCGCTCCCGCTCCCGTTCCCAGCACCGATCTCCGCCTCCGCCTCGGCGATGATCTCCTGCTCGTCCTCCTCCGGCGTTGTTAGGTACAACAACCAGTGGTCCCCGTTGACCTTGCCCACGGTGTACGCTGCGCCGGGGCACGTATCGCGGAAGAGACCATCGAGGAAGGTGATCTCCTGGGTCCAGTCCTTGTGCGGGCCGAGCTGGCGCTCAGGGAACATGAACGATTTGCGGGAGTAGAAGCAGCGCCAGACGGCGGTGAAGCCACAGTGCTCTCGCGCGAGTGCGAGGATGCGTGGGAGGCCGAGGAGGTTGAGCGTCGTCCCGCACGTTTTGAGGATGAGTTTGTGGGGGAAGACGAAGAAAGACGATTCGCTATGGGTTTGATCCCATTTTATCACTGTCAGAAACCGTGCTGCTAGGTTTGCGGGATGACAGATCCACAGATTACTTACCTGAGTAGATACGCATCGACGTCCGTCCCTCTGATCACACTGAGGACCTTGCACTTGACGATGGCGAGCATGTCCTCCCATGCCTGCTGCGGCACGCCCCGCAGACCCCCCGTCGCGTCGCGCCGCCCGTCCTCGCGTACGGGATAGTCGGGGGCGAACCAGACTTCGAGGAGCTTCTCGGGGCCCTCAAAGGGGGAAGAGGTGGCTTGGACGTCGTCGCCGATGATGAGCTGGTCTGCGGTCATTCTGGCGGTGGTGTGGGAGTTGGGATGCTATCGGTAGCCGATGTAGAGCGCGAACCAAGAGGGTGCAACAAAGCGCATAGAATGGGCGCGGGTGTGAGGTGGTGGTGGAGATAATCTCCTTTGGACTGTAGTGGGACGAGTAGCGCCTAGGCCAGTGAATTCGCTGCAATAACGCGCGTTTTTGTTCGCACAAGACACAGCTGCGCGCTTATAGATGGCAGTAGTCGCTTGTGAGAGTAAATTTCTCTTGATCTCCAGTCCGAGCTATTTATCCGTCGTGATATCACAATCAATCGACTTGATCAGCTTGATTCGTCGAATTTCCCAAGTAGGCAGTAGCACCCCTACGTACGTGCCGGTTTCCCTCCTTGAACTTGAAAGTTTGAGCTCGAAGCTCGACAAACGAAATAAAAAAAAAATCGAGCTTTTCGAAGATGGGCGTCGGACTCCGATCGATCGACTGCATGCTACTTTTTCCGGCACGAACTCAAACTCAAAATGGCCGATCTGCAAAGCTGCCGATCTGCATTGGCGTTTTCTCGGGTTTAGTCAGCAGCGTCTTGCACACCAGCACACCTCGGCGGGCTGCAGTTGCGACGCGAGTCGCCCGGCACGAGCACAGACTCGGCGCATACGCACCTGCTGCTGCAAACGCAATCCCACCGGCAGCGCTGCACCTCTATAACTTGGAAATCTGATAGAATCCGTCGTGAGTACTTACAAGAGAGGCCTCCCTATAGCTATCACACCCAATTTACCCATGGCCGGCGTTTTCAAAGTCCAACTACTGCCTCTTCGCGCACTTGCCCAGCCAGCTGTAACAATGCCGCCAGGACGCATCCTCCGCATCCCCTTCCTGCGGCCCTTCTTCCCGCGCACACCCGCCATCCTGCCCTTCGCCCGCCCCGCGTCGACGGCCTCGACCTCGGCCTCGCGGGTCCTCTACCACCCCGTCCCCACCGCGCCCTTCCCCGCATCCTCGCCCTTCCGCGCGCCGCGCCGCTCCTATTCCAACTCTCCTCCGCCCTCCTCCAACGCCTCCAACGCCTCTAGCTCCGGCTCCCCACCACCAGACCCCACGACCTTCTCAGGCCGGCTCAAAGTCCTCATCAAGTCGTACGGGTGGTACGCCCTGGGCGTCTACCTCTTCTTCTCCGCCCTCGACTTCAGCTTCGTGTTCGCTACCGTATCATTTTTCGGCGCCGCGCAGGTGAATCAGGCGACCGCTGCCCTCAGGGGCATGATCTCCGAGATCCTACACCGTCCGGCGCCCGAAATACCCCCCGCGGGCCCGGGTGACGGTAGCGACGCGCCTTCGCAGAACGGGTCAGAGAGCCTGTGGGCGATGATCGTGCTGAGCTACGCCATCCACAAAACGCTACTCCTCCCCGTGCGCGTCGGCCTCACCGCCGCGTTCACCCCACGCCTCGTCCGGTGGCTCACCAGCCGCGGGTGGACGGGCGCCGCTGGTACGCGGAGGGCCGCGGAGCATATGCGCAACAAAGTCCGGAATAGAACCGGGAGAGACTCGGATTGAAGTTTGGAAGAGAAGACGCACCGGGCGGCGCGCACGAATCATATCTATATTCGCACTTCTCTGCCAGTACTCTTATCTCGCCGTCCCTATCGGTGTGTCATACTTAGAATTTTACGGTTGATGTCCTCAGGCAACCAGCGCGGATGGAAGAGTGAAGGGCACAATATTTGAATTTCGTTATTTATACAGAGAAGTGCAGAGAAAGTTCGTTATGATTCCGTATTCAAGTAAAACTCAGGCGGCGGGCAGTTCATTCTCTGTGGCGCATGATAGTGGCGTTTTAGCATTAGCAATGCGACTAAACTTGGGACGAGAGCGACTCACCTTCGAGGATTCCTTGCTGAATGAGCTCCTCGGGCTTTGGGCGGTGCTGGAGCGCTTGATCGAGCTTGTCCTATCGAGCAATCGACATCGTCAGCGCCGGTCACAGGATCCCTTCGATAGTGTCCCATGAGGCGCAGAAAAACGCGTACCTGGAGTCTAGCGCGTTCCAGCTCTGCCTGCCTTCCCTGCAGTGCCGGCGATACGTTGGTATCTATACCAACAGCAATGAGCACCGATCATCAGCTTCACCTGACATACAGAGCGGGATATGATAGACGCAAGCAGGATGCCTACCTTTGAGGATGTTCTTGTCGACAAGATCTTTGCGATCGGGGCGCTCCTGGAGCGAGCGCTCGAGCTTGGTGCGCGTGGCGCTGGTGGGCGAGATCGGCGTCTCGTCCAGCTGGATCGCTGGCTCAGCTTGCGTGTCGATGGGTGCGATCGCGGAGGCTTGGTGGTTCAATGTTCAACGTTGGCATCGGTTGATCGGGACATCGAGCGCTCGTCAATCGACTTGGACAGTACCTCCCCTGGTGCAGGCGACTTACGAGGTTCGCCTGTTGCATGTGATCACAATCGCGGTGTCAAACAGCGCCGGTATTCCATAGCTACGGGCCTGGTGAGAGGAGTATACGCACTCATGGTGGTTCTTTCGAAATCAACTGGAGAGTATTCCGCTAGAGCTTCTGGTGGTGAGTGGATGGCAGCGTCGATGCTGATGATCGAGAAATAGGAGAGGTTCTGGCCCGAGCTTGAAGACGATCACGTGCTCCCCGCATGTCTGATGTCATGGCCTGACGTCATGGAAATCGAGGCTCGCGCCGTGTGGGGTATAGACAGCCTTGTTGGCATATACGGTACAAAGTAGGCTAGCTATAGTGGGATATCTGATATCTGATGCGTGTCGTCTGATCGCCCGCCCGCCGACGCTGGCCACGGCACACTGCTCGATGCCCGTCACCGCCGCAGCCCACGGCCGCCCCGCGTCTCCCCCGTCCGCATCTCCTCCAGCGACGTCCGCACCTCTTTCAGCCCCTCCTTCATCCGCGCAACGTCCCCCTGGATCTCCAGATCCATCGCGTCCAGCATCATCTTCACCTCCTGCACCCCGCGGTTCCACCCACTCCCGCGACCAGAAATACTAGCGCTGCTCCCAGACTCAGACCCGGACCCGGGCTCGGGAGTCGCAGGATGTGGCTCCTGCTGCTGCTGGTGCTTCCCCCGGCTGGTGTGCGCGTACAGGTGCATCGGGTTCACGGGGAGAGGCTGCGGAGGCGGCGTGGGGAGCTCGCCGAGCGGTCGTGGGTGGAGGATGCTCGGCGGGAGAGCGCAGTGTGCCGGGCGCGGTTGTTTTTTGGTGGGTGAGGAGGGCGCGAGCGGGGTGAGTGGCGTAAGGTACACGGGGTCGACGATCCGATCTGACAGGTGGTGTGCGTGTGAGGGGAACGATGGACTCCCTTTGCTCGTCGATGCAAAGGGCAGGTGGTAGTATGTGGGCGGCGACGATGAGTGCGTCGACATCGTTTGGTTCGACGCGTCGTGAGTGTTGAGTGCGAGACAAAGGAGTGCTTGAGAGGCGCGAGCCGCGACCTAGTGGGTGTGAAGTCGTGGTTCCTGTACGAGCCAAGACAAGGGAAGCCCGACTATATACGGGGAGAGTCAAGGTCGCAGGTGCGCCTAAACAAGGTAAGCAGCACTTACCGAGTCAAAAATAAACGTGAGAGATGATTTTCACCTTTGTTGTCATCCGGTTCCGCAGGCGCGCGTACCTTTGTCGGAGTGCGTGCACGTACACGCGACGATCGAAGATATGTCCAAATTGGCAATACACGCTATTCTTCGATGTCATAGCGGGACTATCTCTGGGTGCTCGGGACCATTAAATAATATTCATATCTCATGCTCCGAGACTTGAGTCTCAGGTTCGAGGACTCGAAGGGCGCCCAGCTGTACCAAGTACCAGTACTTCCCCAGTTCCAGTGCTGGTACTGGTAGCCTCGCGTTCCAACTGGTGCTGGTGATTACTCGCGCCTAGACGAGATGGATATCGAGTAACTTTCACGTATACACACCTTCTTCGGGGCTGATGCTCACGTGCACACATGGCGCTTCCCCGCAACACGGCGATATATACGGCGATACGGTGGATGATGTCGATGGTGAGTTGGAACCGGAGCTTGAGTCTAGATTCTGCAGCAGCCTCGAGCGTGTGCGCTCGTGGGATGCTCCTCGTGAAAGCTCGATGCTACACGCATGATGCGAGTGGAGTTGAATTCCAGAAGCTGGTGCGAGGAAGGCGATCGAAGGGGGAAGACGGAGGCCTAGGTGGATGGAGCGAAACGGTAGCCCCCGAGCAAGCCTAAGTCCGTGCCGCTCGGCGACCACGTGGGGTTTGTATCGGAGTCTGATCCAGCAACAACTCAACTCATACCGGAACCAACTTTCTTTGTTTCTTTCTGGGAAGACAAACAGGCTGCAACAATCAATTGTAACTCCCACCATCCAGGACCACCAGGTGTTCAGCTTGGGATATATTATTCGTCTGCGATGAACCTCCGCCTCGTCCGCTCCGCCTCGCTCCGCCAGAGCAAGGCGTGCACCACAGCCAGCTCGACTATTGTTTCTCAGCGCCGTCTCGCGTCCAGCGACTCGCATTCGCACGATGAGCATCATCATTCCGAGGGCGAGCATACCCACGAAGGTCCGTCTCCTCTACCCTTTTTCATCTCTTCATCCCTTCATACATTAAATCTACATCTCCCTCCTTTTTTCTCTGCTCTAGGATTCTCCGCTCCCATCTGGCGCAACACCGCCATCATCTCCGTCGTCGCATTCGCGGCCTACCGTCTTGCGCCGCACCCGGACCCGCATGCTACCGTCGAGGAACCCTTCCTCACGCGCTATCTGAGTCATTGGACCACGCCCTCGACCGTGTGGAAAGAGCGCAACGCGCGCCATTTAGAGCTCGTGGTGGATATGGCGGAGACGAAGCTCGTAGCCCAAAATGCGCAGAGACCGCCGATGCATCGGTTGAGATATGCCGGGTGGGTATCTTTATCCTTATTTCCCGTTATCTTTATCTCGCGTGTTCTTTTTCTTGACTGCGGCGCTGCCGCCAATTTGCGATTTTTGACGAGTTTACTAATTGGACGAGTGCTTCTTTTTTCGTTATAGGTCGTTCGATCAGGCTTCTCCGCATTGCACACCTGTTGGGTCGCTGACGGATCTTTCTGGGCTTGTCGTTCGCGCTGATGACGTCGCCGGCGCGAGCGAATAGATGGTGCGCTTCCTGTTGTGTATCAAACTCCTTGGGGATATAGAACGCGTGTCTTTCGTGGTGATCACCAAACTAGCCTGCGCGAGCGTTCGTAGGATGCAACAACACGTGGTCTACTCATTGCCAGCCTACGCTGATGTACTAATGAGTCAAGTTGTGTTGCAAACACCATTCCAGTCGGCAGGCACTGGAAGCCGAACAGGATTGAGCTGTGGCACGTTTTCAAACTGGCAAGTCTGGCACGCTCTGGCACATGATGACGACTACATAACGAACTAGAGTCATTGAATACCCATTAGCACGAATTGTAAGATTGAAGGGTTTGAGCTTTGTTGGCCTACGCTGGCGCGGAGCGTCCAAGTGCTCCTTCGACCTCCAGATCTGAGCACTGGGCTCTTAGGATCATCAACGTCTCAGCGAGCTTAGGCCCCTCCGATTAGCATCAGGCAGCTTCCAAGCAGCCATTTCTACAGCCATCGCCATTGATATTATCGTGCCATCCAACATCTTGAAACCATCTCATCAATCTCTAGCGTCGTGCTACTCGGAGTTGCTTGATGTCCTCCATCCTCCACCGAGCAACTCACACCTTGTGAGCTCCTCTAGCGCCACTTTGATATAGCCATCAACGGACGGCGCTGGAAATGATGCGAAAACTGAAGTTATCCTGTTCTTCCCTACGCCCTCGCCAAGTCTATGGTGGCCTCTTCATAAACACGCATCATCTACTGTATGGTGTGGGGAAGCTGGCGCTGCTGCTCAGCCTCCCATTCAGGATATACCAACGCCGTGCAATAGTTCCCACTGAATTTCAACGGTGGCTAACACTGAACCTAAAGGCTTGAACGGCATGCCTTGTGTTTACCATGTTGATATGAGGGCATGATTTTGCCTGTCGTGTGGCTCTATTGTAGAACTTGCACGCCATTCATTTGGTCTCTTTACTCTAGGTCCCTCTTCTCCGCTTCGGTCTGATGCAGAGCTTCTGTTTTGTACGCCTGCCGCCGCCCGACGGTACGGAGAGACCATTTGGAGTTTGTAGTGGACCTGGCAAAGGTGAAGCCGGTCGCCACAGGACGCGCGGAAGCCACTAGTAGGGATCCGCTGAGTGGCTTCCATCTCTATTTTCATTCATTTTACTTCGTCAATTTTGGAGATAGTGCTCCGCTTGGCATAAACGTTTAAACCCGTGCGCTCACTTTATTGATTATGAATAGTTTTTGGTACGATACTAGTTTGAGCACCGAATCGCTATTGGTGGATAAGTGTTGAAAATGAGCCGACCGACCCGTCTATAAATTTACTGCTTTTCTGTTTTCCTACTCTACTATTATTGGAATCTTTCAAACGCTGCTCTACTTTTCGAGCTGAACGGCTATGGTCTGAATCGTCTGCGTCAGGGTGCTGGTCAAGTACATATACGTAAGTACAAGTGAAACATGCTTACATAAGCTCTCCATCCTGTCAATATCCATGCCAAACTGAACTCCTTCGAACTCCAGGGCGCTCTTCTGGGCTCGACGTGCGCGCGTGGAGTGACAGGAAATGACACTGGATGGCACGCGATTTTTGACTTAGAGTTAGGCCTATATAAGCCTGCGCCATCTCGAGCATCCTTCCTCAAATCTTTTCTCTCCACTGAGCGAGTATGTCGACCTCGTCCTCCGGCTCACCAGATGGCCTCAAGCCCCTTAACATCCGATACTACGGCTTCAATCACTTATTCAGACTCTCGAAAAAGTCGACCACGTCTCGGTATCGGAAGCCTGGACAAGTGGGCACCGTTGTGGCTGATGGCGAACCGGGAGCACCAGAGCGCGTCCCCGTGGGCCCATCCGACGCTACCAGCGAATATGATATCGTGATAATTGGCGGCGGTACCGCTGGCTGTGTGCTCGCTTCTCGTCTCTCTGAGCGGGCGGACATTCGCGTGCTGCTGCTCGAAGCCGGCAAAAGGTGTCTCACTTTCCTCTGTCTCACTGGCAGCCCGTGTTCATGATTCGCAAATGCATCTGACACCCATTTGTCACGCAACAGCTCTACCGAGGTGGCCGCAAGCCGGGTCCCCGCTGGATTCATGGCACTTATGCGAGGGCCTTGTGACTATAAATTGGAAACGGTGCCCCAAGCCAATTGCTTTGGCCGGAGGGTATATTGGCCACGAGGTGTGTCCTTTCTCCTCCACATAACCTCCCCTGTTTATTGAACTGAAGAGGCGCGCCGATAGGAAAATTCCTGGGCGGATGTAAGTCAAACAAAAGGCGTGGGCGCTGCCGATGTACTAACATAAGTTTACTACTCGGTTGAGGCTCTGGGATGAACGCGCTGATATGCCACCACGGGTCTCCGTCAGATTATGATGAGTGGGCTATGAATACCGACCCTGGTGCCGAAGACTGGAAATACGAAAATTTCAAGAGGCATGTCATGCCAACCCAGTTCGATACATGCCATCCGTTCTTACAGAGCTAGACTTGCGCACTAGGTATTTCGAGAATTTAACACCTCAGACGTTAACATCAGAGAAGAAACCTCTGGAAGGGGCGCGAAAGGCGGGTGTTTCGGTGAGCATGACACTCTGTCGACGTTGCTCTGGGGCGACCACCCTTATGGCAAGGATTCGGACAGGTCGGCTACTCTGGTCACTATTCCAATGCGGCTGCAAAGTGGCATGCAGCATGCGAAACCTTAGGCATCCCTGTGAAAGAAAATCTGAGCACTAGTTTGGGCGTCTCCAGAGTGAGCTGCCGCGCTAGCACCCTTTGAAGCCCTTCTAATAATATTTACCCCACTGCTTCTAGATGGGTCCGTTGTCTCATTTATCTAAATAACATGATAGCCGACCCGCCAACTCGACTGTACAGCAACGTATATTGACCCCAGGGGGCGGAGGTCGACCACGGAATCTGGGTATCTCACCCGCGAAGTTCTTTCAAGACCTAACCTCACAGTCGTTGTGGGCGCTCAAGTCACCAAGATTGTGTTCGGTGATACTGAGAAAGGGCTCCGGGCTGTGGGTGTTGACTTCCGAAGGAAGGATGGCCTTGTGTATCGGGTTCGCGCGAGGAGAGAAGTCGTTCTCTCGTAGGTGGCTTCTCTATTAAACAAGTCGTCGCATGCAGTCTCTTTTAAATCTACCTTGACATACAGGGCTGGAGCCGTGCACACACCACAAATTCTCATGCTGAGTGGGGTCGGGCCCTCGGAACATCTCGCGTCGAACAATGTTCCATTAGTCCACAATCTTCCCGGTGTTGGATTGTCTCTCAAAGACCATCCTTGGGTTATGATGAGGTTCCGCGCTAAGAAGAACGAGTCGCTGAGCTCCTATTTGGAACCCAGCTTGAAGTATGATCACAAGCGGGTAGTTGCGCTGTTCCAATGGCTATTGAAGCACGACGGTCCCTATACATCAAACGTACGTTCATATCTTGCATCATCCTGAATCTATCGCTGACTAGGCACAAGGGGGCGGAAGTCGCGGCTTTCGTTCGCGCAACAGACCCAATACTTTTTCCCGCACCTCAAGGCTCTCCCAAACTCGAGGACACCACCTCCGGACCTAACGCTCCAGACTTGGAGCTCCTTGCTTCTCCGGGATGCGTGAAGAATCTGGGGGGTGAAAAGATCCCCTCAGGAGGCGTTTTTGGTCTTGTCGCTGCGTCGTTAAGGTAAGGGCAGAGTATACATTGTCTCAGGCTGGTGGCTCATGCGTATTTGAAACAGACCTACAAGCGTGGGGACGATTAAACTGAAGTCTGCCAACCCTTCGGACCCACCCATTATTGATCCCAAGTAAGCAGGCAACTAGTTTTTTTCATTTAGTGAGCTGAGCTAACACCTAGCTGCTTGGTAGTTATCTTGATACCAAGCACGATGTCGATGTTCTCGTCCGGGGAATAAGGCTAATGCTTGAAATCGTGAAGACAGAACCCTTTGCGTCGATCGTGGACCAGACCGATACCCATCCCGATTTGGATCATGGCCTACACAAGCTTTCTGATGATGAGCTTGAAAACGTCGTTCGCCAAAGGGTTGAAACTATGTAAGAGCATCCTTATAGGCGTGCATTCTCAGTTACTAACACGAAGTCGTTAGATTCCATCCTGTTGGGACAGCCAAGATGGCACCTTTGAGCGCAGGGGGCGTGGTCGACCCGTATCTTCGCGTGCACGGAATTCCGAACCTCCGCATCGTCGATGCTAGCATCATGCCCACGATCATAAGGTGATCACATTTTGTCTGCTTTCTACTCATGTAGCTAATGTCCCCATCTACTCGACACAGCGGCCATACGGCAAGTTACACCATCTCTTTATCAAAGCACAAGGCCTACTACTGACACTTGGCATCTCTTTTTAGGCTGGACCCGTCATCGCCATCGCAGAGAAGGCCGCCGACATGATCAAAACATGCATAGCGGAGCAAAAGCACGAATGAAGGTTGTCCTTGCTTCGCATGAGGCGCCCTGTAAGGGCCAGTCAATTGCAGCTCCAAGTGCATTGACTTTCGGCTCTGATCCTAAGTACATATCAGTGTAATCGCATATCGCGGGAGAGATAGTTGCAAACGACATCTATTCTTGCGTATGCTTAGCACCAGATACATGTGTACACTAGGGACCTTGCAAAGATGGCCAGTGGCGCGGCTGGGCGTGCCGGCGGACATACACTTGATACACCACCTACCTTATATAATCATGATCCAGTCAACATCATCGTGAAACGTGTACAAAGTGCTTGTGCATTGTTTGCTGAGATATAACGAAACGTACAGGAATTTTCGGACTCCGGCTGGAGGTCTATACGGGTACTTTGTGACCATAATAAAGCATCCACCTCAGACTCTATTGCGCCCAGCATGGCCATCACTGAACATCCAGACATCACCATTACCCCATCGCCCGACTCGCAGCCAGCGCCATCCCATGAATCTCCAGCGTCGTACTACTCCAGCTTGCCTGACATGCTCCGTCCGTCACCGAACAAACCGCGCTTCGTGAGCTCTAGCGCCAAATCTTATTAATGCCTAATATTGACCGCTTTGCCGATATGGAAGACGCGCAAGATGCTAAAGGAACTGGAGCCCTTCGATGCTCTTCCTTTCGCCCTCATTCCGAACAGGTTTCCCCCCCGCCAAAATTCCTTTGCGGCTATCCAATCAGCGCCGCGCAATTGGACAACTTCAGCAAGGACCCACCCCGCTACCCGAACACTGTTCACTTCGATGAATACGGCAATCCTTCCATGGAGGTCGAGCGTCGAACCGTCGCATATCTGTCGGAAAAGATCGGTTACTCAGTCTGCCTTGATTACGTTGTCAACGCATCTGAGCAGTACATCATTGTGCTTGGCAATAACTACACGCTTGGTCTTGACACTCCGTTTGGAAGGAAGCAAGTCCCAACGCTCGGCGTCTTACGTATGTATCTACCTTTTTACGAATACATTAGATTCAACTGACAATGTATCCTCATGCAGGCAAGCTCGCGGTGCTGCTTGGCCGCCCAGCGAACGAGCTCCCCAAGTGGTATATTGACGACGTGCACTGGGAGTGGAGAGAAAAAAGATGAGTTCGATCAAAGTTTCGCCTTCCTATTGTATCTATCCAGCATGGCCGCCATCCTCCCCCTAAGTGGCTCATTGTCGCACTCACTCCCCTGGGAGGAAAACCGCGCGCCTTTCAAGTGTGGGCGAACGTAAGGCTAAGAAGGGCATGCCTTGTGCCTAAACTGGGCGTCGACTGCCTTTGACGTGCACGGCATACGCAGTGTCGGCCGAACTTCCCAGGTGGTATCTTGACGATATGCACCCAAAATGAACAGAATGAGTGTGGAAAGTACATATCCTTCTCTTACCATTATGCCTTTGCTGTTGAAGCTTGGATAGTAGCGAACCTAAGAGGCCGAGAAGGGCGCAGACCGTCACCGATCACCGACACGCGGATGCTACTAATCGCAAAAGCTTAAGATGCTTCACATTGACAGTTAGTTTCCCCCGCGCAGACCGTACTCCAGTGCGCTTGTGCGCGGGTCTGTGGTAAAATGCAACCGCCCACTAAAACCGAGTTGGCAGTTTCAACCTTTGAGCACTCCGATATGTAACTAGTCTTATTGAGCTTCTAGAATGTTCCGAAATTGGGCCACTCAGTAGGGGATGTGCTGGACGCTCATGTAATGCTCCTTCAAGCCCGCCAAAGACGCCTCATGGGTGTGGCACTTCCGCCGTCGCAGTGTGGAAGTACGCGCCGATTGGCCAGTCGATATACTTATATGTCCCATTACGTAAGTATCTATCCACGTGTTCGAGCGCCCCGACTTACTATCGCCGGCTGGGAAGTGCAAAATTTTGCACTTCGCGGTCCTCAATGTTTGGCCACGCATTTTCGCCCCGAAGACTCGTGCGACGGAGACGAGAGTTTCCCCAATGGAACTCTAGCATCTTATCTTCGTGTTGATGTCCTCATAAATGCAATTGCCTGTGAGCTGCACTCGCTATCGAAAATCCGCGCCAGGGGGTCACCTAGAGTCGCACAAGCTGTGGCCATGTTGTGGCTGCGTAAGGGAAATCATCCCAATCGGCGGGATTTCTAAACGATCTGGCCATACTTGGCAAGTGAACATGCCTAATCATGCGGCTGTGCTCCCCCCAAGCACGGCCAGGCATGGCCACAGGAATTTTGCACTTCCCGGTCCCCATAGGAGAAATTTGAAGTTTCTATGTTTTTTATTGGGTAAGGTGGAAGAGAAGGCCAGAATACAAAGGAAGGCTAAAGATGAGCTGTTTTCGTTGAGTTGTGGTGGAGTTACTCGCGATCTCGCGAAAATTTTGCACTTCCCAGCCGGCAATAGTATGTAACATACTATAGATAGCCACCACCATAAATCCCGACATTGCTATTACTGCATCAACCGACTCGCCAAAGCCAT
Organism: Botryobasidium botryosum FD-172 SS1; assembly: GCA_000697705.1. Classification (NCBI taxonomy): domain Eukaryota; kingdom Fungi; phylum Basidiomycota; class Agaricomycetes; order Cantharellales; family Botryobasidiaceae; genus Botryobasidium; species Botryobasidium botryosum. Next base: position 1,441,941 of record KL198016.1, on the reverse strand, counting down.
CCCATAAGACTCGAGCGTCGTACTATTTGATTCGAGCCCGCCTTCCATACTCCACCCCCCAAACCATCCGGATTTTGTTAGCTCTTCTGGCGCCACAATTCCCTTCAATATCGACAGCACTCATCGCCCTTGTTGATATGGAAGACGAGGGAGATGATGAAGGAGCGGCTGAAGCTTCTTGATACTCTTCCATTTGTTGTCATTCCGAACAGAGCTTACAGACTCCTCCTCCCACCAGATCCTTTGCAGCCATCCAATCAGTGCCGCTCAGTTGGACGACTTCAGCAAAGACCTACCCTGCCACCCGGGCACCTTTCGTTTTGATGAAGATGGGGACCCCTCCATCCGGGTCGAGCGTTGCGCCGTCGAGTACCTGGCCAGACAGACCAGCTACTCTGCCTACCCCGGCTACGCCGTACATCATTGTGATCGGCAACAACTATACACTTGGCCCGCGTGGGGAGAAGAGAGTCCCAAAGCATGACGTCCTACGTATGTAACTATCTCTTCACGGATACATCGCAATCGGCCAACGCTGTATTTTCGCACAGGCAAGCCTGCGGTACTGCTTGGCCGCCCCAAAACCGAACTCCCCAAATGGTATATCAACGACATGGAACGGGAGTGGAGGAAATATTGAGAGTCACAACATCTTTTATGTTCTCGTTTCCCCCCCTTCTGTATCTTGGCTATTTTGCCAAGTATGGCCACGAACCTGCCACTGAGTGGTTCATCGGTGCACTCACTCCGCTCAGAGGGAAAAACGTGCTACACTTGGGCGGTGACACCTAAGCTGGGCTGTAGGCTGCAGCAGCCTTTGGCTGGTGTGCATGTGCACGTTTGATACGCATTAATCCTATCCTCAATGACGACAGTGCTGTCACCGCGTTTTGCCATCGCAAACCTGAATAGGTCGGAATCGTCATTGATGTAGCTTCAGCGTTCAGATCCATCCGGTGCATGCTGATAAACGCCGGGGGCATCATAGTCTCCTCTAAGCACTTCAAAACATTGTTTTTGGACCTCTAGGGCGCTTAAGTATTGGGCCGCTCTGTGGAGACTATGCGCCATTGCGTGTGTTGGAAATGCGCGCGTTGCTTCACCAAGCCTGCTGCAGCTCTACCGAAGTGCTCGCGAGCCGGGTCCTAGCTGAGCATACGACGTGCATACGAGGCCTTTTTATAAAACCGGCCGGAATGAGAGCCAGAGCAATTTCGCAAGAGGCCTCCTTTTGTCGAATTATAGAGCAGCTCGACAAGTGCGTAGTGGGTATTTCGACTCGGATGCGCAAGAAACTGCTAAGAAGATCTCGCAAGTACGAGTTTTCTAGCACCGTGCTTTGAGGTGCAAAGTGCTGTTGTTGCCTAAACCTTGAGGTCGCGTGGCCAGCATTGCCTTAAGTATGGGTGCTTTCAAGGAAGAAAGGTATGGTTGTAGGAACAGCTACTCTCACATACCAAACCTATTAGGACCTTGCGGGTACGCACTAGTGCTCGTTGCCGCCAATCGTACCTCCCACCTGCTTTGCCTTGTTCCACACACGCTCCCAATCTATAGTGATGCCTCTCAGCTGGTTCACGGCGCCCTCTACTTGATCGTTCCAGCCTTTCTTCAAGAGGTCTTCAAACTGTGGGCGAGTGATACGTTCGGAGGCTGGGAGAGGCTGTGGTATCGAGGGAGACTCGAGTTCTTGGGCGAGAGCGTGAAGTCTAGCAAATGGATCTGTTTCGATATTGAAAATCGTGAGCGAGGCAATCAGCCCTCTTACCTCGTCCTTGACTTGTAAGTTTGGGTGTGAATTGTGTACGAGAACGAGTAGTAAATCTAGGGCAAAAAATATCAAAGACAGCAAAGACGGGTTAGTTGAGGCGCAGAAGTACATACAGCACCGGCCACAAGACCACCCGTCAGCGTTCCAACCACGAATGACATGCTTATTGGTGCTGCTGGCCTTCGATATAGTAACACGGTGATGAGAGCAGCGTTGAGCCGGATGCAGCCTGCAGGCGCCCGTCAGCCGCGCCGACCGGGCCGGCCAGTCACGCGGGTCACGTGGTGTGTCCTTGTGCTCGACGGCTCCGGCTCGCGAGAATGTTCTTATTGACTCCTTCGTCTGTTTTCCATTTGTAAGTCTCACCGCGCAGCCGCAAAAGTTGCTGCGAGCACGTCCCCAGCCCACGCCATGCTCGCATACGAGCTCCATCTCTCCGTCGCCCTCGTCGTCGGCGCGCTCCTCAGCACCATCATATTCTTCCTGAGCCAGCCAAAGAGGATTCAACTCGAATCAGACTATGAGCCTCTCGAGGGAGAGGATCCGTATGACGCGGACCTCCAGGGTCGGGATATGTTTGATATAGCCAAGCCAGAGGATATGGTTGATGGCTTTCCTATCAATGAAGCGGAATTCTGGGCCAAGGTACCGTGCCAGGGATCTTGCGGATTCGTGTGTATTGACTAACCTGGCGTGTTTGCAAAGATTCGCGTTCGAAAAGCGGTGGCGAACCTCGTACTTTCTCTGTTGGTAGGGGTGAATGCAGGCTCCGTGGGGTGGTTGATCGTCACGGACGAAGGCTCCAAGCCAGCAGTCGCGTCCGCCGTCCTCCGACTCGTCTTCTCGCTCTACCTTCTTGTTTTATGCGTACTGTCCCTATCTCAATCCACAATTGAGACGCATTGGCCTACCACTATTCACCTTTCGGCCTTGACGACTTTCGCATTCTCCATCTTTGGGGCCTCTGCCCTTCTTCCAGTCGACTCCTTGGCTTCCGCGGTCCGCAGTGATGCTGCCTCCTCCTTGACATTGACATCCATCGCCTTGCTATTCGTCGCTGCCATCATTACTTCTACTATGCCACGTGGCCCACCCGTTTACTTCCCTGCGGAGAAGATCTACTCTCCAAAGACACTCCAGTCTTCGACTTTCGCAAGGAAGGACAATGTTTGTGGCATAGTCCAGTCCAGCGTCATTGACTTCCTCCTATTCTCGTACACCACCCCAATCGTTTTACTCGGTTACACCGCCGAATCGCTGGATATCGCAGATCTTCCGATAGTCCCGCTTGATATGCGGGCGGTCACGATATTTACTCGAATGCGTCACGCGATGAAAACTATCAAGCTACGCGGACGATGGGCATCCAAGCCTGGGACTGGATGGACCCTTATGTGGAGACTGATCCGTGTCAACGGGCGGGGGTTCCTCATCCAAACTACGCTCGCGGCAGTTTCGGCGATACTCTATTACGTGCCTGCCTTCTTTCTCCAGCGTTTAGTTCACTATCTTGAGGAGAATCCCAACCGAGAAGACATGTCTTGGGGCTGGGTGTAAGGTCCATGCCTATCCCTTTGTGACATCTATTACATCTACTTTCGAAATGCCTAGGTACTGCGCTGGCCTGCTATTCGGAAATGCGATCAATTATAGTGCGTATATTTCCAAGAACACAACACTTTACGATTCACTTATACACGCGTTTTTCGCATCTTTGCATTTGGCCAGTTATCACCGGACAACTTTGGTAAATCGATTATTCTTGTGTGATACACAACAGCTAAAAGGAGCGCCTTCCAGGTCAATCTCCACGACGACTCTCCAGGTTGGCATCAGGGTGGAGCTGAATACCATTCTCTTCGCAAAAACTTTGGTCCGCAAGGATGTGGCCTCGTCCTCAGCGACCGCCCCGCCCACACCCGATGCCACTAGAGCACCTTCAGTTGCAGGCTCAGAGCATGCGGACGAAAAATCGGACGAAGATGATTTCTCCAGTAAAGCGCAGATAATGACACTGATGACGACTGACGTTGATCGCGTGTCTGAATTTGGATGGCACATCTTCTCACTCGTGGACGCGCCAATCGAGATCATAATTGTAAGTCCTTTGCGTTTGCTATTGAATAGTATCTTGACTGAATTTGCACTGGTTCAGGGGAGTATCTTCCTCTACAAGCTACTGGGTGCGTGTTTAGTCGATCGTTAAGTCATGCTGTCAGACTAAGCCCAATTCTCAAACTTAGGCGTATCATGCTTTTTCGGTTTAACCGTGACATGCTGTTCGTGAAGTGAAGCGTCCTCATCCGCTCTCCGGCTCACTTTGTCGTTATTTAGTGTTCCTTCCTCTCAATCACTGGGCATCCAAGTTCGTCATCTCGGCACAGGACAACCTTATGAAGTCCCGAGACGAGCGCGTTTCCCTTATGAATGAGGTGCGTCACAAACCTATTCGAAATTTGGTCAAACTGAGGTTGGCTCACTATTTTTCGGTGATCAAAGATCCTTGGTGGCATGCGCATGCTGAAGTTCATGGCTTGGGAACGCAACTTTGAGGCTAGAGTGCTCAAAATCCGCGACAGAGAGCTTTACTTCCAAAAGCGCAACTACTTGATTGAGGTGCGCCGTCTCTTGCTTGAACTTTGATTCTTCTCCTCAAACCGTTGACTTGATTCAACTGGCCGTTGTTTAGACTTTTTTCAATGCCATCTGGTTCGTGGTCGCGCGCGTGACATGGTGTATCGTTTACCATATTTGTGTTACTACAGGAATGCGTCTCCGGTCTTGGTGACACTCGTATCATTCTTCCATTTCGCCGTTATTCGGGGAGAGGATTTGACGCCATCGATCGCTTTCACTTCTGTTAGTACCTGGACCGTCCACTATAACGTATGAATATACTCAAGTCATACCTACTCCTTTATTCCAGCTTGCCGTTTTCAACGAGCTGAAGTTTGGTAAGTATTTACAGCAGCTTTAATCTCCTTGTAGTTTTCCTAACATGCCTACTCAGCCCTGAATGCCCTTCCCGAGACCTTCATCAATATGTTGCAGGTTTGTGTTCTACTGCCTTCTCCAATGACAGCGTAGCCGATCCTTGATGTGTCTTGTAGAGTCTTGTTTCTGTCCGGCGGATTGAGAAGTATCTTTATAGCGCGGAAATCTCACCAAACCTTCCAACCGATGGACCAGGCGAGATGCGGGTTGTACTATCCTCTGCAACTGTTACGTGGCCCCAAGACAGGATTGCCTCAAGTATCGCTTCATCTGCTGCATCGACTCCGAAACACAAGTTCGTGCTTGTTGACCTCAACCTGGAATTCCCAATCGGAGAGCTGTCTCTTATTTGTGGCAAGCTGGGTGTGTATCTTTCGGTAGCAGTTTGGGCTCAAATTTCTGACCAATTTTCGGAGCAGGCTCCGGCAAGACTCTTCTCCTTCTTGGTACGTGGACGCGCGATCCGAAACGCCCATCATACTAAGACTTCTTTCCTGCCTTAGCCTTACTTGGCGAAGCGGACCTACTCAGCGGTGGCCTCATCTGTCCAAGATCTCCCCCCGACGCACTCGCACGTTTTGCCGAACTTTCTCATATCCCTGAGGACGAGTGGGTTGTACCCGGCATCTGCGCTTATGTTCCCCAGACGGCTTGGCTACAGAATGCATCCATCAAGGACAATATCCTCTTCCACTTGCCATACGATGAAAGGCGTTATCAGAAGACTTTGGAGGTACCCAGGCCTCTGCTCCCGTCGTTCCTCATTTATTTCTGAATCTATTTCTTAGGTCTGCGCTCTTGTCAGCGACCTGAAGATATTGGAAGACGGAGACGACTCGGAGATTGGTGAAAGAGGCGTCAACCTTTCTGGTGTGTATCATAGCAATCCTTCGATAGGAAATTTAATTAAACATCGTTTTATCCAAAGGCGGCCAGAAAGCGCGAGGTATTCTTGGTTATCTTTCTACATTGTATTGCATATACTGATAACGACGCGAAGTATCCTTGGCTCGGGCAGTCTATTCCAGGGCGTCCATTCTTCTCTTGGATGATGTGCTGAGGTATATTCTTGGCCTAAACTTGGTTATCACGGCTCTGATATTCATCAAAACCCTAGTGCTGTTGACGCTCACACGGCTCACCATATATACAACGAATGTCTCAAGGGCCCCCTGCTTGCTGGGCGAACAGTTATCCTCGTTTCTCACCACGTCCAGCTCTGCGCAGCTGGCGCCAGCTATATCGTAAGCTAGCCCACTGCAGAGTAGCTGTGGTCACCTTTTGCTAATAGCCGAATAGGTTGCGCTCGACAATGGTCGACTCGAGTACGCAGGTAATAGCGACGACTTCGTTGCCTCTGGCATCATGGGGGGTCTCGTCCGGGAAGTTGTTGAAGAAAAGAAGGAGCCCGTCGCCCAAGAGGAGCCCACGATCGAGGAGAAGATTGATCCGGCCACTCCGACGGACGAAGAAATCAAACCGGTTTCCCAGGCAAGCAGAAGTACCACGATGGTCAACGGTGGCGAGGCTCCATCGGCCAAGAAGGCGCCACGGAAGCTGGTTGAAGAAGAGCGACGTGCGGTGGGAAGGATCGGGCGTGAAATTTGGTTGACCTACATCAAGGCCAATGGTGGTATTGTCTTCTGGGTACTGTTTGCCTTGGTCCTTGTCCTTGGGACGTTGAGTCCTGTCGTCGAAAATGGGTGGCTCAGGTGGATAGGTTTTGCATCACCAACTATGAGATTGTTAGTCAACTGATACCCTCGTATAGGTACTGGTCAGGTGCAGTAGATAAGGGTGACACGTCGCGCAGTCAACTATTTTATATCGAGATATATGCACTGGTAAGTCTTTTCGGCCTTATTATCAGCCCTTGCCAATTTTTAACACCTGTGCCATCAGGTTATGACAGCAGGTACCATATAACTCCTGTTACATGCTCTATGAACAATTCTCATGTCATTTTTCAGGCTTAATCGTTCAAACCTTGAGATGGATCATTATCTGTTGGTCGAAATTCTTTTCTGTCTAATCTTTGTACTAATTCCCGCCTTGCCCCGCAGACCAAGGGTCGATCAACGCATCGCATACTCTTCACAAGAGTACGTATGCCAATAAGCTATAATCGGCCACTAGCTAACGCACACTTGGTCCGTTCAGAAATGCTCGAGGCCGTTCTATTTGCGAACATCAGGTTCCACGACACCATTAGCCGCGGGAGACTTTTGAACCGATTTGGAAAGGACTTTGAAGGTAATATATTTGGACTTTATTCCTGTGTTTTTACCTGCTTATTTTTCCCCTCCCCTCAAGGCATTGACAGTGGCCTGGCCGACAATTTCGGAAGGACGGTCATGTACGGTTTATCCGTGATAACCTCCTTTATAACGGTTTCATACGTCGGTGGCCCCTGGTTCCTCGCGGCTGCTGTAATCCTTGGGGTACTCTATTATAATGTGGCCAAGGTGTATGGTCAAACATCCAGAGATATGAGGCGTCTAGGTATATTACCACTTTGGCCTAATCGTGTGCAGTCCTGATCCACCCCCTATAGACTCTACCACCAGGTCACCATTGTACACCACTTATTCCGAGACTATTGCAGGAGTAGGGGTGCTGCGTAGCTATGGGGCGTCCACCAAGTTCCTTCGAGAAATGCAACAGCACGTCGATACAGTAAGCCACCCAAGCGTGTCTTGAAAGCCAGACACTCACTCCCTTTCAAATGGGTTACAGAACACGAATCCTTACTATTGGATGTGGTCGGTCAGTACTTCAGCAGAGTCTCCATCTTTATGCAGCTAGACTTACATCATCTCATCAATAGGTCAATCGGTGGGTCATAGCTTCCGCAACCACAAAGAGCCATCCGCTTACACTGTGCATGTTATACTCTAGATGGTTGTCTGCCAGATTCAATCTGTTGTCTAGCGTCGTCGTTGGTGTTACGGGCGTTATTGTGCTTGTGAATCGAAGTGTCGACGCTTCTTTCGCCGGCTTTGCGCTTGCCTTTGCGTCCACGGTCACCAATGACCTCCTTTTCATGGTCCGCCGATTCGTGTAAGCAGCACTCTCCGCTATTGATGGGATCTCCTGTTTGACACCTTTTATATATATATAGCGGATTGGAACAGAGCATGGTCGCGTTAGAACGTGTTCACGAATTTTCAAATATTGCGCAAGAGCCTCCCGAGTTCATCGAACCCCGTCCTCCTGCTTCCTGGCCCCACGAGGGAAGCATCGAGGTCGAGAACCTTGTCATACGCTATGCCGTGAGTACTCCAAATTTGAGTTGGATAACGAGACTAACGGCCCATCTAGCCTGACTTGCCGAATGTCTTGCACAATCTCAACTTCTCGGTCAAGGTGAGCATCCTCCAATCAACCTATCCCTTCTCGCATTGCTTATCATCTTCAATAGCCACGATCCAAAATCGGCGTATTGGGCCGAACGGGAGGAGGAAAAAGTACGCTTGCCTTGTCGTTCTTCAGATTCGTTGAGGCGACAGAAGGAAAGATCGTGATCGACGGCGTGGACATCGCAAAGATTGGGTTGGCAGACTTGAGGTCGAGGCTCACCATCATCCCTCGTAAGCTTATAGTTATCTATTCCAAAGCTTCATTCACCGACTGGAGGCGTTGCAGAGGACCCGACTATCTTATCCGGAACGCTGCGGTCTACTCTGGATGTGTTCAACGACTATGAGGACCGTGAAATCGTGAGTCCCAAAGAAAACAAGCTTTGTTCATATTTGGCTAATTTGATGGGAATGTAGTTTGAGGCGCTTCGACGAGTCCATCTTATCCCGCAAGACGACGAGGTCGCCCCTGAGAGCATGGTCAACGCCAACGTCTTCCGTAATCTCGACTCGCCGGTATCGGAGGGAGGCGACAACTTTTCGGCGGGCGAAAAACAATTGATCTGGTGGGTATCGACGCTTACTTTTGCATTATCGGGCCAACGTTTTGATGGGGGCTGGCTCTTAGCATGGCGCGGGCGATCCTGAAACGAAGCAAAGTGCTGTTCATGGACGAGGCTACTGCATCGGTGGATTATGCCACAGACGAGCTGATCAGTAAAACGATTCGAAAGTAAGCTACCCTCTCTGCCCAATCCTTTCGTATATGTCTCACGCGGGGAACACAGAGAGTTCGCAGAAAGCACGATTCTGACAATCGCGCACCGGTTGAGAACCGTGATCGATTACGACAAGGTATATCCATCCGCTGAATCTGTATGATGCGTCATTTGCTCACGGGTGTGTTATCTGCTTTTCAGGTCATCATTTTGGACAAAGGGCGAATTGCCGAGTTCGACCGGCCCAGCGTGCTGCTTGCGGACCCCTCGTCGATGTTTTACTCGCTGTGCAAGAGCACGGGTCCGACGGAGTTCGCCGTGCTGCAAAAGATGGCGACCGAAGCGGAAGAGAGGGCACAGGCGGGTCCACCGGAACCTGTGGCTGACAGCGCTGACCCTCCAGTCGGATATCATATAGAGTAATTTTCTTTAGCCTAGCGATTGAAACTGTATCGCACACGCTCTTTTTCCTATACAATTATGTTCACATCGATCCGAGAGGATGCGGTGGTAACACCCTCACGAGCACGCTGCGCCCCGGCTGAGGGGTAAACCTTGCATATTATGCGAAATAGACAGACTCCGGAGCAAATTGTGAAAGCAATATACTTAGCATTCTATAGGACACTTCAGTATCTACTGCAAACTTAGTGCTTCTATCAACCCTTGCCCAACCCACGGCATCAGGTCAAAACTCTGGATCACCGCCCGCCTCCAAACCTCTCCATCCGCTTCCGCCTTATCTCGTCCATATCCAGAGGTTTCTGCGCCACAGGCGGCACGACGGCGTCCTCATCCTCCTCCTCATCCTCCTCAGCATCTTCGACAACCCCGTTCTCCGCGCCCCCATCGCTATCATCGATCGAGTAATACTCTGCATCGTCGTCGTCGTCCATCATCACCGCAGGCGCAGGCGGGCGCGCTGATGACGCTGGTGCGGAGACCGAGGGCAGAGTCGAGGAAGCAGACGGCGCGGGCTCGTTCATGTAGCTCTCCAGACTCGCCCGCAGCGCAGCCTGCAATTCCGGATCTTCGTCGTCCAGCACGCGCGCCTCGTCAGCCACAGGATCTCGGCCTATCCCAGCCCCAGCGCCGTCGCCTAGTATGGGATTGAGGGTGTTTTCATTGATGGCGCCCGGGCCTTGGTTCTAAGTACCATCCAGCTCGGAGCTCAGCGATCACGAAACGCGAAATACGTGCTATTGGAGGGAATAGTCGTGGGTTTGAAACGCACCGATAATAATTGAGATTGGGACTGCAATCGGATCGCTTCCCGTGCCCTGTCCATAGCTGCCTAAGGAAAACACGGATCGCAAAAATTGACGCATCAGCAACGTACCCATCTATAAAAATAAAGATAAAAAGCAGAGCGGCATGCTATCATTACCATTGTAGCCCTCATGATCTCGTCTTCGTCTTCATCCTCGCCTTCAGTGAGATCCTCATCTTCATTCTCAACATCCACGAACCCCTCTTCCGCCGAGCCCGAACCCGAACCGCGCTGCATGCGCTGTGCACGCATAAGCCTCCGGACCTCCTCATGCCTCGTAACCTCGAGCGCCTGTTGCTGTTCCCGGATCACGCGCTGCAGCTGGGCCGCCTGGCGCGCCATCGACGCTTCCATATCCGTATTCCCCGACGACGACAACGACGAGGGCAGCGGGCCTTGTGAGTACGAATGGGTATAGAACGAGGGTCCAGGTGCCGGGGCTGGAGCCGGAGCTGGGGCGGGGGCGCTCGTCGTTCGCGTCGGAACCCGCTGAGATTGTGGTGCAGATGAACCAATATCCCCGAGTCCTCCATGGTATTGCGCCTGCATGCTCTCGTGCAATGCGCGCTGCAGCTCAAGATCTTCGTCCATATCATACTTCCCCGCCCCACCCGCGCTCCCCGCACCCCCCGACACGTTCATATCCGTATCGTAGTCGAGGAACTCGGGGTCTACGGGCGTGTCTGCCTGGATGTCGGCTGGGGAGAGGCTCAGGAGCGTGTCGCCTGCCCCTGCTGTGGGGGAGATGGCCAGGACAGTGTAGCCTTGAGGGGTACCAACTTATCAGCCCGACCTTCAATCTCAATACAAGCGCACAAAGAGAAACGTACCTTCATTCTCGAGCTCAATAAGCATCATCTCCAAATACGTCGCGCTAACCCATTCAGGCTTCGGAATGGAAGAGTTGAGGTTGAACCAGTACCCGCTCGAGGGGTTGCTCCCAAAATTGCGCAGCGTGATCCAGTGGGAGCTCTGGTTCAGTATGAATGCTCGTTGATGGCTACATTAATTCCAGCGTTTGGTCATTTTTAGCGTTGTTATTGGTCGTTCGCGTAGATGGGGAAGGTTAAGAGATGGGGGGGGGGGGGGGGGGACGGTACTGGGGAACGGGCCGCGACGCGCGGACCTGGGAGCTGCTCCACCGCTCGGCACTCGCACCGGCGTTCTCGAGGGCTTTCTCGATCACTTGAATAGAAAAGTAGCCTATAATGTGGCAATTATGTTAAATCGAACACGTATGGGCGCATAGGAGTATAGGAGCATAGGGTGCAAGTATAGGAGCGACGCTAACCTGTATCGTCCATATTCATGCTCTCGGACGCAGGCAGGTCCTCGTTCTCGCGGTGTACGCGTTCCAGTGCGTCAAGCGCGTGGGCTATTTCGCCAAGGTCGGCGGCGGTGAACTAGGACAGCCAGGACAGACGAATACATAGACGAGGGTGTTAATAGTCGTATAGTAGCGCGGCACAGAGCCAGACATCAGAGCGGGAGGCGTACGTGGTTACCCTCTAGAGTATCCCAATGGCGTTGTCTGAGTTGAGTGAGTGGATAGTGGGACCATGGGTGGGCACGCACGAAAGAGGTTGTTCAGAGCGTGCTGGGCACACATCATCGACCCCTTCTCTTGCTACATGGAATAATTAGCACTCGGGGAGCGCACACGGCGGGATTTAGCTACGCACGCGCTCAAAGTATATCTTGGTGGCGATCAGATGCTCCATGGGCGGCTGAAGGGACGGTGGTGGTGGGTGGATCGAGGATCTGGCCCGACGCGCGTCGACCATCCGCGTCGAGCCTCATATGGCCCGGAAGCAAACGGGATATTGCTCCAGCCACTCGAGGAGCCTTGTCGTCACCCCCTCGTCCACCGAGCCCTATAGGTCCCAGCCGCGAACAGCAGCGCCCCCTAGTACCAATCCCGCCCGAACAACGCCAACGACCGCCATGCGCTCGCTACTCCTGGTGCTCGCCTCGACGACGTACACGCTCGCGCAGGACCACGCATGGACGTGCCAGTTCTCGCTCGCGGACCCGGCGAGGAACTACGACCTGAGCCCGCTCGCGGGACCGCACACCGTGCAGCAGACGCGCGACACCCCGCCCTCGCGCATGCTCGACACCGTCCGGTTCGATGTGTGTAAGCCGCTTGCGCGTGTGGAGGGTATCAGCAATGCAGACCAGGTGCGTCTGCTAAAAATACCTGAATTGCTAGTGCTGACTTTGGTGAATGGATATTTAGTGTGCGGAAGACACGTACGCGTGTCTGACAAAGACGAACCAGAAGACGGACCACAACGATCGGATAACGACTGTCATCCCGCTCGCGTCGACATCGTCCCTCGCCGCCAAGTTCGCCGCATTACCATGTATAGTCCATCTTCGCACCACTTGCTCACCACAGCAGCTAACCATCCAACCTTTATTGCGCCAGCCCCCCAATCCGGCGTCCTGCTCACGCTCCACGGCCCGTCCTACCCACCGGCCAGCACACCCTCGCACCCGCAGTCCCTCGCCCTCACCCTCCTCTGCGCCGAATCCGACTCGGACCCGAAGCTGACGTCGTACGAGGGCGGCGTCGCGTCCGTCGAGTGGAGCTCCAAAGCCGCGTGCCCGCAGAAATCCGACGACCCGCCACCGCCTGGAAATGAGTCGCCGCCGGAGACGGCGCCCGAGAAACCGGGGGAGGAGGTGAAGAGTGGGGGGAGTGGGCTCGGGATGTTCTTTTTCCTGTGAGTGTCCATCTCTTTTCCACTGTTTGAATCTTTATTTAACGAGCGTGTTAGATTAATACTCGCGTTTGCCGCGTACTTTGGGCTGGGTGCGTATTACAACTACAACAATTATGGAGCGACCGGGTGGGATCTTGTCCCGTGCGTATTTCCCTCCACTCTCGGCCTACTCCCCAGTTCCTACGCTGACGTGTTATCCAAAGACATCGAGACTTTTGGCGAGACGTGCCGTATCTGCTACGGGACGTGGCAACGCACCTGTGTTCGAGCGTGCGGCCAGGGATAGGAGGGCGGAGTGGGTACGTGAGCGTGTGACGCAGCCCGAGGCTATTTCTCTTTTTACGATATAGACAATACATACCCCCATCTTGCATCCCCACTTTGCACTATTGCAAGCTCGATAATACGTCTCTTTATGCGTTTTGCGCGTGGATCGCGTGCTGGTCCGCGGGGGAGTGAGAAGGCCAAGCAGCACGTATATTGCGCATCATACGTAACCTGATGCGTGGCATGCAGGGGCGTGTCGGATCTCGGGAGCGCGTGATGCGTGAGCTGACAAGTGCCCGTGCGCATGAATTGGAGTGGCTGGCGTTGAGTACGCGACGCGTCATGCATACAGTCCATTGGTCGCGCAATCGTCGATCGAAATCATCATGACGTCGCACGTCAGGCGGGTGGGGCAGAAGAACGCACGACACTCGCATATAAGCCGCTCTCGCTGCTCGTCCTCCAGTACAACTTACCCACCCACATCCCCCTCTTGCACCCACCGCCCACCACCCAGTCCCAGCCATGTCGACCCAAGTGCACCAGAACCTGCCCGAGAACCCAGATCCCTACACCGAGAAGGCGTCCAACAACGACCTCAACCCGCAGCAGAAGATCGACGGCCTCAAGGAGATCCTCAAGGTCACCACCTACGGCATGCTCACCACCCGCAACGCGCAGGGCCACCTCCACTCGCGCGCCATGGCCCTCGGCTCTCGTTCGTCGCCTCTTCCCATGTGCCCCGCCGCGCTTTTCGCTAATTTATCAATCATAATTTATCATCAGATGCCTCCCTCCACTTCTCCTTCCTCACCAACCTCGCGTCCCACAAGGTCGAGGAGCTCAACGCCGACTCCAACGTGAACGTCTCCTTCTTCGACCCCTCTACCACCAACTGGGTCAGCGTCGCCGGCACCGCCAAGATCGTGTCCGACAAGGAGGTCGTCAAGAAGCTCTGGCACCCCAGGTTCGTCCCCACTCCTGGCCCATACTTTGCACGAGTCCTTAGTTGAACAAATATCGTCATGACATAGTGTTGCCGCGTACTTTGACGACAAGAAGGACGGCGTGCACACGGGCAGCGCGGACGACCCCCGCGTCGGCGTCATTGAGGTCACCCCGGACGAGATCCAGTACTGGTACGTTACCAAGGGCAAGGTCAGCCGCGCCGTCGGTGCCGCTGCCGGCGCCGTCACCGGCCACACCACCGCCCCAGGCGAGCTCAGGCTCATCACCAGAGAGGAGGTCCGTATCCCCACTCCGTCGATTACTAGACTGGATTGCTAATGCTACGTTTTTGCAGATCCAGCTTGTCGAAGGCCTGCACAAGGCGTAAAACGGACCGTTTGATATTGTATCGCACAAAGCAGTAACATCATGGTGTAAATTACCACTAAGTAGTTGAATGTAAAGCTAAACCAGCCAAATCTCTTTGTCTGAATGAGAGCTTTGCGGACATATACTAATAGGCGATTATACAACCGGTTCGCAATCAACTGCTGGTACAACTGGGACATATGCATATCACCGACAAAAACAGGTTGCAAAGTACATGGGAATAGGGAGCGCGAACAAAAGAGGCGCTTGAGCACCGTGTAGCACACGGTAGACAGAATACACGTGAAGAGGATAAGAAAAGATGCGGAATAATTGATGTGTTTTATGCGTTGTTTAATGAAATCTAAACAGTCTAAAACGTTGGAAGCGGAAGGTGGAAAAGGGAAGAATGCACGATGAAAGAAAGCGATAAAAGTGTCCGGAAACAAAGTCAAGGTTGCGGAAAGAATTACAGCGAAAAAGGACTGTCCAAGTTCTAAGATACGATTTGAATATGTCAGCGTTGGCCATTGAGAGCACATCTTGATATGTACAGACTAACCAGAGGATGCGCACTGTGCAGCTATTGGGTTATCAAAGGTTCATGAAGTTAAAGTACGCACTCAACGAAGCGCTTATAATCTACCACTTACCTGCACGGTCTGGGGCGGGTGCTCCTCCCCCGTCTTCTCGCTCACACGCGTTATGATCCTGTTGAGTCTCGTCCTTGGGTATGGAACGCATGTCAATATCGCACGGTCGAAATCGATGCCACTGATAAAGCAACCTACGTGATGTCCTGGAGTAGCTCGCGGTACGTCGGATTCGGTTTGTCCTCTGCGAAAGAGAGAAAGTTGAATTATTGAGCGCGCGGTAGTCAACCTGGGCACTCACTCAGACTTCGCAAGAAGCACTGTAGGCAGAAAATTAAAAGTATCAGAAAGAGTAGGACGGTGTGGGACTTGGGGTATACGCGTACGTTTGTCATCCAGCCGCCGATGCGTGAGCCAAACGCCACCTGCGCGTCCGTGCACGCAGAAATGGATATCTATGCACACGAAATCAGAGATGATTAGCGTTGAACAATCGATAAACAGCCGCCACCCCAGACTCACTGCGCTTCCGAGAGTGTGCCGTTGTGGGAAAGAGCTCCACACGCAGCTACCCGTGATCTCGAGGTTCGTGCGATCGACCTGTGTAAAAAATGAGAGTTATTTATTAAAATGTTAAATGACGAAAGACGACGAGGCGACGTGCCGTATATGTGCACCCTATGGTGGCCTTGCGCGTTGCTATCATGGAGTGCGAGGTGTGAGGAGACGTGACCTCTTCACAAGAGATAAGAGATAGTTACCTTGTCTACTCATGATCCCTCGCCGAGCCGTATTCTTCCTACTCGTATTGGCTGAAGCAAAGATCAGCCATGGCGAAAGCTAGTGCTACGTCGCAGCGGAATGGCACTTACTCGCTTTCCGGGCGGGCGAAGCCGCAGCGGGGCTCGGTATGGAATTCAGGCGTTGTTCCAGCGGGAGGTCTATTGCACAGCATGGTCAGAGAGCTCCACGGAAAAGTTTGCGTGGAGAGGATATGACGTACCCAAGATAGTCCCAGAGTGGCAACACTAGGAATCGACATATTCAGATGAAGGCTGCACTCAAATGTCTAGGCAGGCGGTACTCACGTCGACCAAGGCCTTTTGGCGGGACGCATTACGAGAGTATCGATTAGACTAGTTTATCGCCTCATCAGGATGGTACTCTACTCACCGTTAGCTTGCAGCCCGCAGGCAGAGGCTTCACCATATACTCAAAGATATCCTGCAATTCTATTGTCAGAATACTCAGCCAAGAATTTCATATATCGGCGACGAACATCATCCACGATATCTTGATCGACATCACCATTGTGATCGACGGGCAGGATGGCTAAATGAAAGCATCCATGCATGTTAGCAACACAAAAAAGAATGCAAGTGAAAGAGAAGATGATAATCACATTCGTCCATCCCATCGTCTTCGTCACCGTCCTGATCATAAACCTGTTCGCCGTGCCCGGCGACTAGAAAGGATCTGATTTAGAACGCGAATAGTGGGACACATAGTATCCTTACAATAAAAAAATAGCTCATCGTCCCAGTATGCGTCTTCCGCTAACCACCGCATGCTGTCCTCCTATTGGCGGGACAAAGTGTGAGCAATCAAGAGCCCAAGTAACTAGGCATGAGCCTACGGACAATATTCCGCTTGGTAGGCTGAGTCGCAGGATCGGTGCCTTCGTCCAGAAGCATTCTAATATCATCTTCCTTGTAGCCTTTCGCTGTAGGATTTGAACCCTCCGGTCGGAAAGGCTGTACGACGAGAGGAAAGAGAAAGGACTGACCAATGATGAAATCCCTGATTTTTCTGGCATCTTCATGAGTCTCAAGGTCCATGGCCTCGGTGCCGTCGAATGAGCGCTGGACGCGAGCACGTCCGTATTTGCCATCCGGGATAGGTCCTGCTTTGAATTTCTGCCCAGTGTAGTTGATCCCAATCTGCGTGAAACGCGGCATAGTAAGCGGGGGCTCGTAGAGATTGATGCGATGGAGGGCTTACAATAAGTGCTCTACGCCCTGAATTTTTGGGGGATCAGTCAAGGTCAGCGGGGGAGCCGTGATGGCTTGCTTACTGGGAAACGGAGTACGTCTCAGAAAGATGTCCTTCAGGTTCCCAATAGACGAGGCCCGTCTCTCGAACGCAAACTTCTCAGCTGCGCACCAGTCATCTCTCGGAGACGTCAGCGCGCGGACAATGTCTCGTACTTCTGGACGCA
Organism: Botryobasidium botryosum FD-172 SS1; assembly: GCA_000697705.1. Taxonomy (NCBI): domain Eukaryota; kingdom Fungi; phylum Basidiomycota; class Agaricomycetes; order Cantharellales; family Botryobasidiaceae; genus Botryobasidium; species Botryobasidium botryosum. The sequence continues at coordinate 1,424,704 of KL198016.1, read as the reverse complement.
TGGGGATCGCCCGATTTAATTTCTCGGAGATGACGAACGCAGACGAATGGAAGGGAGCCAAGGGGTTGAGGGCCAAATCGAGGGACGGGATATCCGTAGAAGTGCAACAAGTCGCCGAGTGTACAACTTTGCCCGGAGAATAGGTCGGAGCGAGTGGAGAGTTTGTGCAGGGGCATGGGGCCGGGGGTGGGGGTGGGGAGGTGGTTGGTTCGGAGCGAGCTTGCGTTGACAGGGTTTCGACGGCGGCAGCGAGCCCCGGGGCAACGATAGTTTCGTCGATCGTCCCAAGGGGGCTGGTACACTGCGGGCCGCCGAGCACGGAGAATACAACGCGACGCGGCTTGGATCGAGGTGGTGGGGGAGAGCAGGGTCGCTCGTAGGAAGTTGGGGAATCGGTGAAATTCTTGTCGATGGGAGATAAAATGTCCGCGAAATTGTCCACGAAGCTTGGTGGTAAACCTGCAGTGATCAGGGTGGCAAGTCTATAGAGAAAAAGCAGACAAATAGTCAGCTTGTGTTTTGGGTGCGCAAGGGCGAGGTACTTGCACTTCAACAGACGTCGATGGGGCGCTAATGGCATGGTAAGGTCAGCATCTGTCCACGCTTACGGGAAGGGAGAATAAATATACTTGCCGAACATGACGAGTCTTGATAGGGGGAAGGGGTCGCTGGCTGGCTGCAGACGCGACATGATCGAAGCGCCCGGCACCGGCAGTCCCGAGCTTGGTGAGGACGTGCTTGAGATCCACAGGCAGGCTGTTGCTTCTGGCTGGGCTGGACCTCGCGCCTTGACGCGTGTTCAGATTATGGGTGCCCGACATCGAGACTTTCGGCTGGCGCAGGTCCTGGCGAGGTGGACGGAAGGTGCAGGAGCAGCGGGGGCGGACGCCATGAAGGATCTACCTTAGGGCGTATATATGCATGAATGTACACACTGCAACACAGCACGTCCCAAACAGCAAGCCAAATACTGAATAACAAGAACACCGCCTGCGCCGCTCGCTCAACGTCCACCACACAAGTACGTATATACCATATATACCATTCTGCATGGTATTGATACTGTTACTTGCTCCACCCGCATCTGCAGAGCACCAGCTGCAGAACGCGGAACTCCGCCTTTCCAGATTCCTAGAAATTATGGAAGTGCGGTGTGCCGAGTACCGCAATCTCCAGAGTTGGATGTACACGAGGCCTGTCGCTGGCTTGGCACGACAACGATGCGCGCCTCACACATTAACAAGTTCTGCAACGACCAGTATGAGCACCAGCCCGCCCGGCGCCATAACATGTTTCAACTGTACCAATGTACTCCTTAAGGGGGCTCCCACTCTCCTGGTCTCGACACATGCACTGCTTTCGCGTCTGGCACAGCGGTACCGACGCAACTCGTTCCAAATCGTGGCCAGGCCAGCACTAAGGCCGAGGAAGAAGCTTCTCATGACGTTCAGCGTTCAAACATTCAAGTCCCCCCCTTGTCACCCCCCGGGCGACGAAGGTGGCCGTGATTTCGCATGGCGTACGACAAACCCCTTGGTTCCTGTGCAGAGCACGACAACTTCAGCTGAACTTCAGCCCTTCCGAGAGAAGTCCACATGATCTTGCAGAAAGTCCAATAACTGTCAATGTTTCTGGCGGATGCTTCCGCTCGATCACATCTGGGTAGCCATTTCCTCGCTGTGGACTGCAGGCATGGAACGCAAAGGCGCGCTGAAGTACCTTGAACAGCAGAGAGACGTTCCAGAAACGCCTCTCCACAACTTGAAATTTGAAGGTTCTGCACCGCCCATATCTGAGATTTCCACTGGTGAGTCGACTGCCTCCTATTTGCCAATTGGCTCGTGTGAGTCAAAAGTGGCGCCGGCACGCCCAGATGGTATTGCCGAATACAAAAGGCTTTACAGAGGTTGTCCGAGCAGTTTCATAACACGTATGCCGTTAAAAATACATTGATATCGGAAGCGAACTACAAGGCAAGTGCCGTGGCCGAGGAAATGCGATGGGGCGGATAGAAGCCAGTACGCGTGCTGTGCGGGTACATGGGTCCCGGATCCGAAAGAGGAGCACCAGATGATGAAAGGAGTTAAAATGAAAAAGGACTATCCAAGTCCTAGAGCGCAAGCGATGAGCACGGGGTGACGTCGTCAGTTAGCCATTGAATTGAGAAGAGGAAGAGGCTCACGAGAGGATGCGCGCTATACAGCTAGCCGCGCGCGTTTCCCAGAACTAAAAGTGAGTACATGTACTCGAGTACCGGGGACGGTAGCCGCTGGCTCACTTGTACAGTTTGGGGAAGGAAGTCGGCCTTCCCTTGTTGCCTCGCGAGCTCCGTAATCCGATTCAGCTTCGCCCTTTACGTAAAGCAAGTGATCAACAAACAGAGCCGACTGTGGTGATCAGCAAACATACGTGAGGCATTTGAGAAGCTCGCGATAAGTTTGATGCGGATTGTGCTCTGTTGAAACCGCTTAGCTGAGTCCTTTGTCCACGAAAAAGGTTTGACTCGGTCTCACCTAATATCCGCAGAAATTGCTAAAAAAAATCATCGAAACGGGTGAGCGATGCAAGTCGTGCTAACAACGGAGCCGATAATTGGCTGGGCTCACGCCGGTCATCCATCCGCCCTTACGAGTTCCGTACGCGAGCTGCGAGTCCGTGCAGGCGGAAATGGAGACCTAGGCTCGATCAATGATGAGAGTTGTGCGGCCTTCATCAACGCCTCGCTCGTGTGATTAATGACATTCTGTCCTACCGCGTCGCCAAAAGTATGGCGCTGTGGAAAAGATGTATCACTATCTATGCGGTGCTCGGTAATTTTGAGATTCGCCGGGTCAGCCTGTGCGAGCGGAATCAGCCCAAGCGTCATTTGGAATAAAGAAGGACTCACAGTGTATGTGCAACCGGTAGTGGCTTTCCAGGATGTCAGCGCAAATGATCTTAGGAGCACTCATTGAGAGAGAGAAATATTTACATTGTCTTCCCCTTCTTCCTCGTCCTCGCGTCCGTTTCCTAAGGATACTAGCTACATTGGCCATAATCAGCTTGTGTGTATACAGGGGAGTTGGAAAGGCACTCACCCGATTCCTGGGCAAGTACATCGGCGATGGAGCCCGAGGAATTTAGGCGGTAGGGATACCGAAGGTCTGCGGCGCCGACGGGTCTTGAGTAGTTGTCATGGCAAACTCTCTTTAGGACGTACCCAACAGAGTTCCGGAGTGACAGCACTAGATAGGAGCTCGAGGAAATGAGCTCGCATTTGGATATGATTTAGAAGAGGGTACGCACATCAATCAAGGCCTTTGGAAATTACGTGCGATCGCGTGTTAGATAAGATCGCCGTTTGCTCCGCTGGGCGCTGCTCACCGTTAACTTGCAGCCCAAAGGCAGCGGTTTGACCATTGCCTCGAAGATTTCCTAAATGTTATATGATGAGCATGCAAAGCGCAGAATTATACGTGAAATAATTGACATCATCGACAATGTCCTGGTCAACGTCGCACTGATGGTCCACAGGCAAGATGGCTACGCGGGGGATTGCTTTTGAGTAGGAACGTGGGAAACGGTATCAGGCCGCTCACACTCATCCATCCCATCGTCTTCGTCTCCGTCCTCGTCAATGACTTGCTCGCCATGCCCAGCAACTAGGAATAAAATGTGTAATCATCATAACGAAGAAGCGGTCGGAGAGCTTATCTTTATCCTCACAGTAAAAGAAGAGGTTATCGCCAGGGTAGGCCTCATCAACTAGCCACCGCATACCCTCTTCCTACAGTAGCCACAGACACGTGTGTTAAGGTATGCGGATGATTTAGCGGCACGAGGATGCTCACGATGTTATGCTTGGTGGGCTGAAGACTAGGATCTCCTTCGTCGTCCAAGAGCATTCGAATCTCGCTGTCTTCGTAACCATGATCTGGAAGAGTCGGGCGCTTCAGCTCGAACAGGAGCTTGCGTAGAGGGGAAAGACTGACGTTGAACCAGTGCTTTGATTTTCCTGGCGTCGTCGTGCGTGGACAGATCCATCTTCAGCTCATCCCCCGAGCCATAATCGCGCAGGACACGAGTGCGGCCATTTTTGCCTACAGTTATACCATTCGGATTCCACTCTTGACCCTTGTATTCGACGGCAACCTATGCGCAAAGTGGTAAGCTTGGGCGACAATTGCACCATGTGGTCGGATACATACTATAAGCGCTCTACGTCCTAAACGAGTGATGAATTAGCCATCATCATCAAGGCCTTTTAGTGCAGTGCTTACTGGAGCCTAACTTGCACCTCAAAGAAGCCTCTTGGATGTCTCCAATCGAAGGAACCCATCCGCTAAATGGCGATAACTTCATGTGAGACCACGTCAAGTCATAGTGTGGACAGGGGAGCGTCTTCAGGATATTTTCGACGTATAGACTCATCGCAGTAGTACCAAGCAACACTTCGAGCGTTTCGTGAGCAGATGAACGGAATGGTACCCAAGGATTGAGAATCAGGTCCAAAGACCTAGTTTGTATGAGAAGATGGCCCGGAAACACGAGATTGTGCGCAGTAGCGGCATGGCAGCAGCACCAGATAGTGAACGCGTGTATATGTTGAGACGAAGACTCGCCGCGCGCGCGCGCCGACGAAGCACCTCCAACAAATCCACGACAATTGGCATCTGTTTCGTGGATGGTTCCACGGGGGCTGGTGCATAATTGGTCACCGATCCAACTCCAGGGATTAGGGTGAATCAACCGGGGTCGAGAGCGTATGGGTGCATCGAAAAAGGTTTCAGAGTCAGGCGAAGCGATATAAGCCTCCCGAAGGTCGACCAGAATATTAGGTGATTCTATTGATGCGGCAAGTCTGTAGTGAAAGATCATCAGTGAAGAGATGCTCATTGAGCAATGGAGGGTACCCGCGTTTCAACCCCCGAAATTGCCAAGCTAGTGGGATGGTGGTCGGTGGAGGCGCCTCAAGAGATGAAGTAGATCATATTTGGCTGCCAAACTTGCCTGCGTAGATACGACCTCATTGAAGCGAATATACTTTGACTTCGATGCCGGCTTTGGGGCTCGGCGTCAACCAGAGCAGGCCAGTAGTAGCGGTTGGTAGTTTCAAGCAGCGATTCACTGAGATCATTAGGTAGGGTTCTGGCACCCTCCATTTTTCGCCTCAAGATTGAGCGGGACCTTGGACGTCTGAGGCTCTCCATCTTTGAATTTGCAGGCTGGGTGGGGAGAGCAAGATAGCGAGAAGTGCTTGATCGTGAATGAAGTAATGCGGAACAAAGACATGTACACACCGGGTTCGGCCACTAGGTCCTCGAGGCTCGAGCGTTTCGGGTCTCGTTCTATACGTGGGGAGATATCCGAGAATGGTCTGAACACTTGGCAATCAAGAAATTGAAATTCGAGCAATTAATATTCGCCCCACATTTAGTCAACAAACACTATCTGCGGATAGAAGGCGAGTGCCACACGCTAGTGCCCACGTAAAGTACCAAGAAAAACGCCCAGTCAAAGAAGACCTCGCGCGCAAATTTTCCCTTGGAGATCAGAGCACGCAAGGACTATCCAGATCCTATGGCAGGGGATTAGCAAGAGACGGATTTTCAAGGAATTGGGTACTTGCGAAATGGTGTGCGCTGTACAGCTTTAGACTACGTCAGAAAGTGTATGCTATCGCAGGAAAGAATAGAGCATGAAGTACCTGCGCAGTTTGGGATATCAGCACGGGGGTGGTGTTCTTCGCGCTAGATTCGATAATCTCCTTATTTTTAAACATCACATATGTTCCCAGCGAGTATCTGTTAAAAGAGCCAGAGCGATAAGGACATGATTTAAATAAAAAGACCTGCGTTTATGATCGGAACTTAATTAGAAAGGACACTCACCGGATATTGTTCAGCAGCTGGCGATATGATTGCTGGGGTTGGCGTTCTGGGAGAACGCGCGTTTACAAGCGATTCATAAGGACATGAAGTAGGAGAAGTGAGCTCACGAAATTCCTTGATGAAGAGCTACAGATGAGATATTAGCAGGTGGAAAAAAAAAAAGAAAAGAAAACAGGATTGTAGGCACATACGTGGGTGAACCATCCTCCAACCGCCGGTGCGTCCCACGCGAGTTCGTCGTCCGTGCAGGATGAGAAGGATACCTGTTTATTATTCAATGCCAATCAACCTCGGTGTATCACAAGAGTAGCAAACGGTTCATACTGCGCTTCCAAGCGTGTTTCGGTGAGTCAGCTTGGGGCGCTGACCAACTTGAGGAGCTGCTTTGTCGCATTGGGTGATCGGGAGGTCTAGAATGTTGGGCGATATGAGCCAGTAAAAAAACTGAAGATATTGAGGTGCACTCGCCTAGGATTGTGCCGGAGTGACAACACTTCGGATAGGCAACGCAAGTTATCTGAGTATTTATTCGGCCGCTGGAAGTAGGAGGGCTTACATCTATGACACCCTAAAGTCACGACATTTTAGCGGACCGAAATATCTTACTGTCTTTGACAATCACTCACCGTTAGGCGCGATCTGACTGGTAGTGGTTTGATGAGGATTTCATGGATCAACTAAAGCGGTAGGGCAAGTGAGCCCGTCATGAGCGGGCCCGATCCGTATAAAAATGAAGGTAGGGCTCCTACATCGTCCACAATTTCGCCGTTTGTTCTATGATCGATCGGTAGTATTGCTAAAGGTGATTCGGTCACTGGCAGTATGAAAGAGATAGAAATTTGAATCTTACTTTCGTCCAAGCCATCTGCTTCGTCGCCGTCTAAGTCGGGTGTTTGGCCCCCATGACCTGCGTCTGGAACAACAATCGTCAGGACATACAAGTTAGGCCATAAACATTTGCATCGAAAAATGTTACAGTAGAAAAAGAAGCGGTCCTGCGACGTTGCTCCTTCCACTAGCCATTTGAAGTTTGCCATCTGACAACCAAAAATGTAAACTACATGGCCACATGACATCAGACCAGATAATGCGTACGAGGTTAGCCTTTGTAGGTTGCATCTCGTCACCTAGTGTCGGATCATCGAGGAGTAGGCGAATGTTCCGTTCTTCGTATCCTTGGGCTTCATAGGTTTAAGCTTGTTCAGTCTCTCTAACGAGGCGCTGTGACGGCATGCAAACCTTGTATCAGCTTCTTCATTTCGCGCGCATTATCGTGGGTGTGGAGTACGAAGCTGATGTCTGGCTCATCGCCAGATGCTGGATTATTACTTATCATCTTCGACCTACACCGAGCACAAGTAGATCGCGCCCCTGACGAGGCTTCGTCGCCATAGTTTATCCCGATCTTTGGTAATTGGGATCAAGAGATCAGGAGGCAATCATGACAAGACTATTTCACGACTCACTATCAAAGCCCTGCAAGGTTCTGGTTGTGAAAGCTGAGTGATCGTATTAAGCGAGGAAACAGCAATGAAATGCTGCATACTAGTTGTGCCGACTGTGGTGCGCAACGAGATGATCAAATTTAAGTCAGCCCAGGCGACACAGAGCGTACCTTCAAACTTGGGAGTTCCCTCATAGAACGTCGATGGACGTTGATGGGTCAAGCTGGAGCTAAGCCAGCTTATAAGTTCCATAAAGTAAATTGGGCGCATTAAAATCGTGGAGCTTACCGTTCGCCCTCATCCTTGCTGTGAAAATAAACATCATGGTAAGTCAGAGATAATCCCTCGGGCACTGGCCATTAGCTATTACCTAATGGGAAGGGTCTGGGATCGTCGTATAAGGGGAGGAGGCGGGCGCTTGAAAATTGGCGGCCCCTTGGCATACTTGCGCAAGCGTACGGGCGCCGGTATGCTAACATACGCGCTCGAGCTGAGATCCTGGGGTGCTGTATTCGAGGTAGTCACATTGGCGACCTCGCGGTGGCGGCCGAGTATACCCCGTAGTTTTCGCCAGAGTTTCTTCACGTTCCCTTTCCTAAGCATTTAGGCGGTTCAGCAGATCAGAACGCAAGTATAGGGGGTTGGGTGCCAGATACAATGTCCGCTCCCAGATGTTTATAAAGCCACGTTTGTTTGGAGGCTATCCTAGTCTGCGCTGGTGCTCAGAAGCCAGCCACTCCTGTTCCCAGCCACTTTGTCGCCAGGCGATGACCATTCTGCGCGCGCCGGTCGCGGTACCGGAGTGCTGGAACCCCCCTTGTCAGCCTTGTACTCAAACAGGAAACTAATCGAAGGGGTGGTTTCAGGGACAGCGTTCAACGTTCAACGTTCAACCTCAGGGCGATCAGCTTCGTAACGATAGCAGCATTCCATTAGGTGCACTGTCCCTCGACTGTGGGTTCCCGTCTTCACCTTGAGCTGGCAAATTTGAAGTTCATCGATAGCTTTTGGCGGTGCGATTTTGCATTTCTTGCAGCGGTTTATGTGGCCTAGTAGAATCGCGGCGAGTCGCGTAGTGGAAGGGAATAGCAGAATTTGATCTCCGCTCCAGCGCTGAAGCCTTCAAACCTGTCCCGAAGTTAGAACCACCACTTGGTCGGATCGAACTCGGGGCTCTGTTGAGGGCCTTTAAGTCTCCTTGTGGCTGGGGTGGCATTCGCCACAGTCATTTCATCAAGTCCAATACTGAGTCCTGAGTCCTGACACGCAAGCGCTCGTGTCGATCGCTAGGGCCTTTTCGTAACGTGTTGGCCCTTGAGTCAAATCTAGAGCCATGTCACCACTTTCAGTGAACAGCCGTTTTGCACACAGGCCCACCGCCTCGAGAATCACAGCACTGACTACGAAAAACAAAGGCGACGTCAATTCTATGAGAGCGGAAGAAATTGAGACTTATGCACTCAGGCACGTGAAACAAAGCGTATCTCTCCTATAGCGAATTGTAGAGATTACGCAGTGGAGGTCAGGAGTGCACCTTTGACCTGTGAATCTCTGTCGACTAAGAAATGGGCTCTGATCCCGCAGCTAGAGGCCGTTGGGTACTAATATGATATTCAGCACTAGTAACGAGCCGACACTCTCGAGCTCAACATGGCAGCTTGGCATGTTCGTTAACTAAAAATTTGGGAATGTACAAGCCCTGCTGAGAGCAAATGAATCAGTGGCCGCGCGCGTAAGGTCTTGAGAGTTTGGAAAAGAGTACGGGTTGACGACAAGTCGCAACTTCAACGAACGAGCTCGAGCAGGCTCGAGCTCAACAAAAATTTAAACACCGCTGCAAGGCTATTACATAATTGTTGATTTTTGCTGCTCTCTAGTAGTAATTGGACGGGCAACGCGTATGAATTCAAGTCAATGCGTCCGACGCAGGAGAGCGAGATGAGAAAGCGTCGAGCGTAACCATGGCGCGTTGATTCTTGGAGCTTGAAGCTTGAAGCTTGAAGGCGCGCAGGCTCGGGTTAGTTCTACATAAATTACATGCGAAGAATGTGACAAAAGAAATAATGTGTGTGTTTAAAACTGCAAGCAAGAGTTGAGAAAAGCCATCTTGGGTATCAATGGTGAATACCTCCTGCCACACCTACACTATCGGCGAAGATAGCGTACGCGGGTATTGGATCTCATAATTCTATCGGAAATCATCAACGGCACTCCCATCACGGCGCACCTAGCAGCGATTGGCATATTTACTTCAGAGACGAAATATGCTATCGATATCCTAATAAAACGACACGTGAGGGAACGTTCGAGCTGTTTCATCCAGAAGCAAAAACGTACAATTAGATGGGCGCTCCAGATCTAGAGAGCCGGCAGTAACAGCGGTTAGGACGTAGTCGCGCCGTCTGAATGCCACAGTGAAACACCTACTTGTGCTGTTTGTTTGACGGGAGTAACACCTTCGGGAACCCTGTAGCGCTTGTTTTCCTGTTCAGCGCAATGGTTTAGGTGCATCCTAAAACGACTCAAGTATATTTAGCCATGAATACGGAGCTGATTCGTGTTAGAATTAGCTCATACATGATGCGCTCATAGAGCTCTCGGTACGTCTGATTCGGATTAGCCCCTGTAGAGCACAGAATATCATGTAAGACCCATACAAAAAAAATCGTTCGGCGGAATTACTCACGGACTGCCTTGATAAAGCACTGGCGGAATAAAAGGTTAACAGCGTTAAGCGGGAGGTGATTGAAAGAGGGAGTTACATGTGTAAACCAGCCTCCACGGTTCCATCCATACGCCAATTGTTTGTCCGTGCAAGCTGAAAAGGAAACCTGGGTGCGTACTGTTAATATTGATATAATGGATAAGGAGTTCAAGAACAGGACAGACCGCGTCTCCAAGGGTATTTCGGTGAGGCCGGATGAAAACGGCGTTATTCATCGGCATAACTTCAATCTCGCACTTTCAGGTCTAATGAGTAATCAAGCCGAACGAAAAGGTGTAAAAGAGGCGTACGATAGATTCAAGGCCTATGTCATCGTGGTCAGACATCAAAGACTCCAAGCTGAGGCCGGTGATACAGGAGCACATACCAAATTTGTCGTCTATATCCAAGGGTTCCAGTGGGGATGCAGAGCGGACAGATGGTGGGAGACGCCCCAGCAGGGGTACTGGGAGGTCTAGTGATTAAGGAAATGGTTTAAAAGAGGCCCAAGATAGAACGCTAGGAAAAAGGAAATGCCTAATATAGTCCCGGAGTGGCAGCTCTGAGCACAAAAATATAGTCAGCATGAGTTTTGCGCATGCCTGTAATGATCGCTGAGGGGAAACGTACATCCACGACCGCCTAAGAGAATATATTAGCAAAGCACTTTTGATCTACTAGTGTTGGCTACCTACGGTCAGAAACGAATTGAAGGGCAGCTTTTCCACTATGAGTTCGAATATCTCCTAGGGATAGCTCAACATATTAGACAGGATACTTAGAAGTGTACAAAAATGCGAAAATAAAACTAACATCGTCCACAATCATGCCATTTTTTCTATAGTCAACAGGTAGGATGGCTGGAATGTAGGTTAGTAGGTATGTAATAGTTCATTACTTGAGACTCAGACACACTCTCGTCTTGGCCGTCCGACTCATCGCCATCCAAGTCCTCAACCTGGTCCCCGTGTCCTGCGACTATGTTGAGTCAGTATGTTGAATATTTCAACGGGGGATCACCTCTCACAATAAAAGAAAAATCGGTCCCCTAACATTGCCTCTTCGACGAGCCATTCCAAAGCCGCAATCTTGGTGGGCAAGGGCGGTTACTAACAGCTCCATGGGTATAGATAGATATGAAATCTGACAATGTTAGCTCTGGTTGGCTGATATTTTGGGCCGAGATTATCGTCGTCCAGGAGCATACGGATGTCCTTTTCATTGTAGCCATGTTCTTCATATGGGTGTAACATAAGCAACTGTTTAGTCTTCTAGGAACGACGAGGGGCAACGCACCCATAATTAACGCCTTGATTCTCATTGCATCTTTATGCGTGTAAAGCTGCATGGTCTCTTGAGGGCTAGTTAGTGATGTGTCGGTGGGTGATGTATTGGCAGTGGGCGGCCAGCACTGGCCGGTATAGTCGATCGCAACCTTTTTTTGGTCAAAGAGAGGTTCAGTGGTGACTTGGGAGGGAAGAGGGAGACATCTCACAATGAGGGCTCTGCGGCGCGCTAGACAGCTGATTGAGGTTAACAAGCGATTGTATGGGGTGGGTGGCGGCTAATATACCATCTCTATCCTCTATACCATTCATTAGTAAAAGGTAGCACTCGCTCGAGCAGCAATTACATACCTTTCTCATCAAGAAGGCCGGCTGCTAGTTCGATGGCCTTTCCGAGTCTGTCCGGGGACACGAGATAGTTAGAGGACGCGTGATTGGGCGTAGGATGATTGTGGAATGGGAGCGAACCGTTCGACTGGGACTCTGAGCACACAAAGAGGATATTTTAGCACGGCTATCATGCGAGGAAACAGAAGAAGATGCACGCACTGAAGTTCCGTTGGGAGACTCTTGCTGCGCTTGGGGAGCTGGAGGGAGAGTTTCTCAGGCACATCGATGATGACGAGAAGACCGAGGCTCATTTGGCGCGGTGGCCTCCTCTTGTGCTGCGGGTATAGCACCGACGGTACTGGCATGACAAGTCACTGGTGGATATCAACTTGGTGGGGGACAGATGGTTGTCGACCTGGCGATTGCACTGCTTATAAAGGACTAGCACGGCCGCTGGTGACTAAGCCGATCTACGGCACCGCTATCAGGGCACCCGGCCAAAAGCTTCCGTCACGCGATCAAAGGCACTCGTCCACAAGAAGTTTCGACGATATGTCCACGAGCCATATATGCAAAGTGGGATTGGCGCGCGAGCAGGGCTAACATCTGGACAGAAGTTTCGATCGCAACGTAATATGGATGCTGCGACTCAGACTTCTGGAATTTATCGCATTCAGCTTTTTCGATCATCATACATACTGAGACTCCGCATGGCGGGCTGAGGAGAATGGACGTTGGTAGTGGTGATCATCGCGTGATAATCACATGACACACAGATAAAGTCAACGTAATGTCTTTGCGATCATGTCCGGACGTCAGTTGAAACGAGTACACAAGTGCGGTAGGAGGCTTGAAATGACAGGTAACCTTACTCATCGGAGCCATCGAAGCTCGAGGCAAAGACCTCCTATCCACCAAATTCAGCATTCCACGAGGACAGTTCATATCGCACCAGCGTCAGTCGTCACGCAGAGCTAAGCGAGCGGGCACCTTGACTGAAACGATGCCTTCTTCCCCACCGTTCTTTGACCCCGCGCAGCTCGATCGGTCTTTCGCATCTTCTCCAGCGATGTCTCCAGGGTATGTACTGTGCTTTTCGTAATTATTACGACCTCGGTGTCCCGGATTTCCGTTCGTCCGCTGGATTGTCCCGCAAGGTGCGGTCGCGTGCCTTAGACGCGCAAAGAGACGCTTACACATTCGGCCGACGCACGTCCGGGTCGTGCCTTGAAATCGGTATGTTCCACTGGACAGACGTACCACGCTTGTGCCCGGGACTCTACTCGGTGTCAAGGTCGCGGGCGGGGCTTATCTCGGCGAAATGAACAGCGGGTGCGGTACGACGAGGATCACACGTGATGACCGAACGAGTGCCACAACCGCCGGGATGATATCTCGATGGCGCAGTAGCAACACGTACGATTATAAACCTAAAGGCGCGGCGTGATAGTGGCAGTGGGCAGAAACTGGACCATCACGCGAGCTCTTTCGAGCTTGGCGATGTCAGCATTCGCATAGAACTTTGCATATTGTACTGAGAATGTGATCCGGAAGACGTCGACTAGTTCGTTCCTTGCGGGCCGTAGCGTTGCACAGGGGGCTCGGAAAGCTGTAAGTGGGCATGATCTCCATTAAGATGGGCTCAAGGTATAGGCCTCGCACAGACCGCGCCAAATGCCTAAATCGATGGCCGGGCGTCGCACGTATAGCCAAGGAAAGTGGGATCAGATTAACGAACAGCAATCTGGAGCCGCCACCTTTAGAAGAGCTGAGTCGCTGAGAACGCCTGGGATCCTGAGGTTACAGTCTTGGCAGTGTGTTTTGGACTTGGCGACCAATACCACAAGTCTCGTGTCAACTCGTAGGGGCAGCTTGCTTGGCGAATCGATGAAAGCTTGCTTGGTCTTCCGGCCAAACTCCGTGTCGTGGCTACTTGTGTCGTTAGAAGTATGGCGCCGACGGGCTGTCCTGAAGCTATAGTTGGGCATCATTCACCGCATGCGCCACAGAAGCCCCAGCTTTCGATCACAAAGGGTGTGCTATGATCTAAGTATCAGAACTTGACACAAAGCCGTCGCGGTACCGGTCGTTGTGCAGGCGCTGGGCTTCGGTGAATTGCGAGCAAGTAAACGAGTCACCGGTCACCGGTCGCTATCTGTCACCGCCGTAGAAGACGCGCAGCAAGATGTTACTCGTGATACAGGGGGCGCCAGGCGCGCAACCCGGCCATGGTGGGGCCCCTACGAGAGAAAAACACGCTTTACGAAGTTCCATCCCCGGATGCACCGGTTCTAAATATAGCAACCCAATGTTCAAGCTTCGGATTTCAACCTGTATTAATACTAAGTATTTTTCATGACCCGAGAGCAAAGCTTGCTGAAGCACCCAGCTGCTAGTACATTCGAAACAATAGCCTTCGACCGTATGTAAAAGCCAAGATTCAAGCCATATACATGTAATTTATATGTCGACGGAGAACACAAGAATGAATATGCGTAGAAATACAGCTAAGTTTAAGGTATCGTGCGCCTCTAGATCTTAGTCACAGAATCAGAAGCCACGAGCAAAGACCCAAGGGGGGCGCAGGGGTAGTATACGCCGCAAAAGGAAGGAAATCTAAGTGGGATCACACCGATATACCGATCTCAGAGTTCGAAGATCGTATCCGGTCCCTGGCAAAGATTCATCTTGGTGTCAGCAGGATAAAAATATCTCAAATAAGGGAAATGATTTACGATGGGGTGGGAGCTACAAATCTGTACAATCCGGAACCGGTGAGTCCATAACGGTAAGTCGGGGGTAAGGAAAGAAAGGGAATCGCGCCTACCTGCACCGTCTGCGAAATTAGCGGCTCGTTATCGTCGGCAGCAAGGCGAAGCTCATTCTCATTCTTGATGTAAATGTTCATTTGCTTTCTACAAGGAGAATGCGATTAGGATATCCAGATATGACTGAAATAAAACTAAGGCGGAACGCACGAAATATGGTAATATAGCTCTCCAAGGGTCGGTCGTTTGTTGATACCTGCAGGACATAATTTAAAATAGATTTAAGTCAGATGTGTGGCGTGTACGTAAATCGCAATACGTACTCATAGCTCTTAGGAAAGACTGATGAAGCACATGGATAAGATAGTTGACTAGGGGATCGCGTGAGTCTATGACTCACCCGAGTGAACCACCCTCCTTTTGCCACCCCGTACGCCTCTTCGCCGGCCGAGCACGCGGTGATCGCCTTCTATAGACGAAAGATTGTCATGTTACAACGTTCGATAGGCGGTAATGATAGAGGCGACCAAACTGTGTTTCCGAGCGATTTTCCGTGGGGTCGGATTATGGTCTGGGCACATATTGGTTGGCCGTTTTCCGCGATCTGTTTCATTTAGAATAGCCGTTTAAAAAAAATGGGAATTAGGTCGGAACAAGTGAAGACATACATAATCTTTCTCTGGATTTAAAGGCGTTTGGGGGTCTGCCGGTATAGACGAATGACCCGTTAAGCAGATTGGGAGGGCTTTGCGTGGAGAATAAATTGTTCAGTAAGGACTTAAGTGTACAACGGATTCAGACTCACCTATCATCGTGCCCGAGTAGCAGCTCTGGTTATCAAAGGATTTAAACAATTAAAAGCGGGCCATAATAGCAAGAGTACATACGTCAAAAACCGCCTTGAAGTCGCAGATAAGCAAACTTGAGCTCTGTGAATATAGCCAAGAACCTTACCGTCAATGAGGAGCCAAATGGCAGGTCTCTCAAAACGAGCTCGTAGAATTCCTTTCAAAAGACGGGTTAGTATGAAAAGGCGAACTGCGAGTGGAGGAGCTAGTAACATCTTTAGTCATTGGGTCATTTGCTTCGTCGCCTCTGAGCAAGATTGCTGATGCAAATGAGGGTCAGCTGAAATTATAAACCAGGTAGGAGGCACGCGTACCCGTGTTCATGCCTTCCACTTCATCGCCGTTGATCCGGGCGCCATGGCCCGAAACTATGTAACCATTAGTATCAACTATCATGAGGCTCTCCTGAGCTAGTGAGATAGTACCCATACAGTATACAAAGAGCCTGTCCCCTAGCACCGCTCCATCGACGAGCCATTTCAGACCTTCAACCTGTAGGAGCTGTGTATGTATATCATCCGATTATTATGGACATCAAAGAGATATCACTAACGACATTAGCTCGGGTTGGCTGGCGTTCTGGCCCACGATCTTCAGCATTCAAAAGCGTGCGGATATTCTCGGCTTTGTAACCATGACCTAGGGCGGCAGGGGTGAGTAAGTATTGTTGATACTAGAACAGATGCGTACGAATGAGCAGTTCGCGTATATTGGCCGCATCGGCGTGGGTAAAGCGGCCTGTGTCCTCAGATTTAGTAGTATCGTTGACTGCAATCTTCATTAAAAAAGGGCGTAGGGTGTAGGTCAGGAGCGGGCCTGAGGAGATGAAGGAGAAGTTGAACCGCACAATGAGAGCTCTGCGACGCGCTAGTGGATCAAGCTAAGCGATTTCTAGTTCTGCCGAAGGGGTGGAGGTAAACGCACGAATATGTTCTCCTGATCGGCCGTTGAGCGCAATAGTATATCATTTCAGACATAGCCCACATACCTTCAACCGCGCTCGAATGGCTCTCCCTCTCGACGACCTTGGCGAGCCTGGCAGGGGTCAGGTGAGCACTGGATCCAACGTGATTGAATATAGGCGCTTGGTAACAAACCTTTCGATCGAAGGCCTGACAAATCCCAAAGGGCAGTGAGCATAGCTGTAGGCGGTACAGCATGGGGGGGAGCACTCACGGGGGTAGAGGGAGACTGTTTGTACGCCTGGAGGGGCGCTTTGAGGTGGGCGTGGCGGCGGGGAGGAGGCTCGCTTGGCGGACTGGTATTAGCGACAGCGGATTCAGAGAAAACGGAGGCATGGCGACGAGTGGCAAGGAAAGAGAAAGACTAAGGTGGGGGGAGGGGAGTTGGTGGGACAAGGCAAGGATTTGCATCTACAAATGTTCGCTTTTTGCCTGTGGCCTATTTATCTGCAAACGCCGCCGCAGAACCGCGAAGACTTCGAAGCTTATCTCAACAGTCATCGCTCCCGTACACACTCAGCATGCTAAAATCCCCCTACCGCCGCACGGATCTCTGACTCCGCCCATATCTGTGCAAGAGATTCTAATGGAAGCGTTTATATTCATGGCGAGTCAGCCCAACGTCTGATCGCGCAGGGCATTTGAGCCCGAATGGAGAATCCGGTCTGCGGGCGAAGATGATCCGGAATAAAGACAGAATACAACGCACCAAGATACCAATTCAATGCGAGCCTTTGTTCAGTTTAACAACGCCTGCGTGACCCAAGGCGATAAGATCTATGCCCCTGTTCACCGATTGCGCGCAGGAGCGTCCGCACCAGCGTCCGCTAGCCGCGGACTGCTAAGCGAGTTATCAGAATCTTGCCCGAAACTGGCTTTTCTCCGCAGTTAAAGAGTCTTTCACCCCAGAGAGTCTCCGTGGCGACCCCAGCTTCGCCCGGGGGCCATCTGATCGCCACCACTATTAAAAAAATACGGATATTCCTTGGCCGGATCAACCTTGTCCTCTTAGTGCTCCGAGGCGCGACCTTTAGATGCACCGCCTTGCGACGCAGAATGCTCGGTCGATGCCGCGCAGACGCACAAATCGGCACCAGCGGAGGTTCTATGCACAAGCGCAGCTCGCCACACGGGAATAGTGGTTTGGAAGAGACCTGCCAGCCAGCTAAGACGTGGTGTCACATTCCTTGATCAATCTACGGGGTAGCGGGAGTACTGGTGGTTAGCCCGTTCCCGCGGTGACTTCGAGTAGCAGTGCGATCTGGCGAGTTGTTCGAAATCTCGCAGTTTTCTTTCGCTCTGCAAAATTCGGGGATGAAGAGGGGGTGATTCATAGGACCGCCCGCACGCGGGTCGCCTCGGAACGCGGAATCGGGGATCTGATGGGCAATCCTATTATTCGACACGGTAAGGGGGCCCCAAAGTGCGGGGGCGGTATCGCACGCGACATCAATATCAGATTACAATGGGGGCGGTTTTCCGAGGCATGTCGCCCCGCGAGGTGGACATAGGCGCTGCGGCGAGTAGGGAGCTGTGCATGATCTGAAGGAATGTCGGTCACTCTGCTGAGTGACTCGTGTTACGCTCTGCTTTCTGGCGATCTGGAGTGCCAGACTGGTGGTGCTGCGGCCTGAACTGGGTGGAATATTGCTACCGGTGCTATGCCGAATAGGATTTGCCTATACCGACACCACCATGGGAATGAGCGGTCCCATGAGACTGGACGCCGACGTCCGTTAACGACACAAGTCGACTATCTTCGTCAAGTTCGGATCTAGCACCCGAGTTATGGGGAAAGGCGTTGGTGTAGTTGAAGGGGGAGCTATGCTTGCGGATCCTGAAACTTTGACCTGACGTATATAAGAACGCAAAGGTTCCCAGGCTTAACTGCATTCACTGAGGCAATACGGCCGTAGCAGCGCAGGTTCGGCGTAAAGTGCCAGGAAAGGGCGCCAAACCTGTGGGGCCCGGACCTTTGTATGCTCTTTCGGGGCCCTTCACCGACTCGAAAGAGCAATTTACAGTAAATGGGCGCTTTTTCAGCGCTAGTTTTGATATCGAGCGCAGCATTCAGGCCGAGCAGGCAAGGTTAGAGTCGGCATTGCGTGTGGTAGCCTGAAAGCCCTGCTTGATACGCAGATGTTTTTTCGTGGTCCTCTATTCCAGCGCCTAGCATCGAGCGGCTGCGGCAGCAAAGACAACAAGGATCAGATGGCGGTGAGTATCATGTGAGCGCCCCGGATGCATTGCCATCTGCCTGTTGGCTTGGCACGCCTCAGCGATGAGGCCATCGACGACAGGCCCTCGACGCTCGTTGACGCTGCCGCCCGCATCTTGAACGTTCCCTCGTCGACGCCCTCGACGGTCTCGCCATGTCCTGGAACAACAACAGCAGTTACCAGCAAGGCTACCCACCATCGTCATACCAGCCGGTTCATTCCTCTCAACCTTACGCGCCATCCAACTACGGACCCCCGCCTGGGCCTCCCCCAGATCCGCTTTTCACAGATTCCAAAGACGCTGGTACTGGCGAGAGATTCAAGCCGAAGAAGAAATTGAATGATCCTTTCTTCCTGGCCTTTTTTATCCTCACAGTACGCGCATACATTTGGCCCGTGGGCGCAATGGCCTCACATTGTTCATTTGCAAGGTTCTTGGGTTCGCCGCTGTATCTGGTGTTGCGATTCATGATTGGATCCAACATGGTGGACTGGGAGGTGGGGTCGGAAACGGCAAGCAAACCGGCACCTCAGTCACCCTCAATCGGTACTTGGCATATCTAACACGGCTCCCGGCGATGAATTTTGATCTTGGCCGTGTGTTCAATCTCTGAAGGCACACCGTTTATCTTTTGCTCCTCGTGACAGCCGCAGCCCTCCTCCTTTCCGCGACTTATCTGCTGCTCGTTCGCGCGTTTACGTCCACTATCATGCACATCACGCTCATCTTGTCCATCGCGGCGAATGTTGGAATCTGCATATACTACTGGATTACCAAGTACTGGTGTATGTACGCTGCATTCGTGTCACTACTCTCTCACCATCTCAATGGAACCTCCCAATAGCTGGCGCGATTATCTTCACCGTTATTGCAATATTCTCTCTGTTGTCATATTTTGGCTACCGGTCTCGCATCCCCTTGGCCTCCCTTCTTTTGCAGGTCGTCATGGATGTCTCGAAGCATCATATATCGGTCTACATTGTTGCGTTCACCGCATTACTTGTCCAGGCAGCTATCAGCGTGTAAATCTCTGGCTCCTTTTATGTGGCTTGCGTCACTTATTAACCACATCCATCTCACACCCATTTACAGTTGGTTCGTATTCACTGCGATTGCTACGTAAGCTCATGGACGCCGTGTTTGGGTACGTTCCTTTGGTTTGACCATCTCATAATGTAAATTAGCTACTCCAAATGGACTCCGAACAATCCCAGTGAGTCAAGTTTCTTTGTCCTCAGTGTATTAAACATTTGCCTATAACAAATATCTACGATCAGGTTGCTCGACGCGTGGCGGTAGCACTAGCTGCTCTTCTGGCACAGTCGCGGGTCTCATTTTCTTCGAGACGTTCAGTTTCATCTGGATTTCCCAGGTTATAGCCAATGTCGCACTGGCGACGCTTGCCGGCGGGGCTTATGGGGGGTGGTATTATTTTGGCCCCCGAGAAGCCGGCATGATGGTATGCCTGCCAAAATGAACAACATTCTTGACAAGTTTTGCTTATGACTGCTTCCCACCGTGCAGCCTAAGCATCCAACGCTCTCTGCTTTCGGGCGCGCATCTACCCTCTCATTAGGCTCGATCGCTTTCGGCTCACTCATCGTCACTATCCTCGAACTGATCCGAATGCTCCTCGACGCTGCGAGGCAAAGCGCCAACGATGACGGCAACCGTGCGTGGTTTCTTTACCTCGTGTTTTACTAGGTCATATGAGTTGACGCCGCCTTGGGTATCTGACATATAGCTGTGGGGGCATGTTTAGCATGTTGCGCTGAGTGCTGCGTTGGAATTATCGAGAGCATGGTTGAGTACTTCAACCGATATGCCTATATCGAGATTGGTACGTCCTTCGAAACACGACCCCTAATGCCTTTGATCTCCTAATACGCTCTCTTTTATTTCGTTCTGTGCAGCCTTGTACGGAAAGGCCTACATTCCAGCTGCCAAGGACACATGGAGGCTATTCAAGGACCGAGGTGATTAAAGCTAGGATATTCTCTACGAAGGCGCGCCATAACCGATGATCATTATAGGAATTGATGCTCTTGTGAATGACTCGCTTGTGGGGATGAGTAAGAGCACATTCATCCAAGTTTGCTGCTCAGCAATGACTGATTGCCTCTATTTCCTGTCTTTCTTCAATTACCCAAACAGCGCTTACTTGGGGAGCATACATTGTTGGGATGTTATCGAGTCTGTTCGCTTATCTCTATCTCCGCCGTAAGCACACTTTTATTTCTCGGCTTTCCCTTAAGATGCGAAGATCTCACCCCCATTTTTTCGACTTAGTAACCCACCCGGCATACAATGCAAGCGGTCAATACACGGCGCCTGTGATCCTTTTTGCATTTTTAATCGGTCTTCAATGTTGTACGTGTGCATGTGTTCCAGTTCCTTGAAATAATCTCAACTTCCCGTGTCGTTTGTAGCGTTGACAACCTCCTCAGCCATTAACGCCGGCGTATCAACCATGTAAGTCCCACCTGTTCCTGTACGGCGTAGGTATCATCTATTAACTCTTACACTTCTAGTTTCGTCGGACTGGGCGAGGATCCCCAGGTGCTTGCTGAGCGTGCACCTGCGCTCTTTCAAGTAAGTCCACCACTCTTCACCTAGCTCAAAGTACGCCGATACTCATATGTTGTTATTACAAAGATGATCGCAGATACATACCCACAAGTTGTCCAAGGAGTACCCCACAACGTCTGAAGATTGTCCTAGCTCGCTTCGGTTTCATTTAGTTCCCTCCTTTATCCTTTTGGTTGCCCATCCATAACCCATGATAATTTTGCACCATGTATCCTTCGCGCATACCCTATTTGTAGCTGGCCAGAATTGGTCCATCTATTCATATCCTCTAATATTTCATATCCGGAGCAAGCGCATCAACCCAAAATCACCTGGGTGTTGAACGTTGAACGTTGAACGTTGAACGTTGAGCAGTCGACTTGGCGATTGTTGAGCACCGAGTAAAAGTGGAGACTTATCCGCGCATGCGGACGGTCCGCCGGAGCGCATCCGATGGCCCCGATCTGTACCCAACACTAGCCGACCACGACCACGGTCGCGAGATTTTAGCCTTCGCGTCCCAAACCACATTTTTAACCTACCGCCCGCCGCTATGACTGCACCACCAGCGCGACCCCATATGGGTGTACGGCCATATCAGCTGTCATTTCAAACGCGGACAGATTGGGGCGAAGATGATGTGTGGGACTCGGGATCTGATTCGGAGACGACGCCCAACGTCACCAACCTCCGATCTTCCAACTTCACGAACCGCGACTCGATTGGAGCCTCGACGTCCTCGCTCGACCGTAGTATTGTCGCAATATCTCCTTCCAAGGTTCCGGGTGCGTCGGGGACGGCTGGAATATCTCGGACTAGCGGTGTGAAGTCCTCTCCAATTCCCGTGTCGCCAAAAAGACCGCAGCAATGGCAGACGGGCAGGACAGGCCGTCCGTCTTTCGTGCCTATGCAGCACCCAAATTCTAGCGCTGGAAACAACCTCGCTAGCAGCATCGACCATTCGCATTCATCGGGGTCTGCTGGCAACCTTTCGTTCTCATTTACACACGTACATGCGCCTTCGCCTTCGTCGTATCCGCTCAAGGAAAATCCACTGGCGCAGGAGCATGCTGAATCGCGTGCCGGGTGGACGGTGATCCGCAGCTCGCTTGATGGCGGCGATGATGATGGGCCAGATCATCCGGATCCCGACGACATTGACGAGCTGGTGGATTCGTACGCTGAAGGCGACATGGTGGTGGGCGAGCTGGAAACAGAAGCGCCAGGCGATTTGGAGGGCAAAGATGCAATTAGGGTTAATATAGATGAAATATTAGCTGGTAAGGCGAGCGTTCATTCTTGAACTTCAGTATTTCTGAACAGTTTCGATCGTCTGCGACCTAGATCCACTCTGTATCCTACGCGGGACTCAAGAGCCAAATAACGCTCATGCACCAATGTCAAGTCATCCGAGTCGAAAGGGGAGCAAGTCAGCGTCTCCACCATCCCTCACCAATCGTATCACCGGGGGCGCCAATACTCTCAGCCGTGAACGTAGCGTTCGCACAAACCGCAAGTTTGACAAATTCAATGATTGTCTATTAAAGCCTGATATCAATATGTGTGCGCCCATTATCGTCATTACATCTCTATTAGGATACCACCCGTCTCATCCATAAAAACCATACAGCCGACCTTCGGTCCTTTGCATGGTCGGGCATACCATCTGAACTCCGCCCCATAGTGTGGCCAATCCTTTTGGGCTACCTCCCATTAAACTCCACCACTCGAAATCAAACTCTGATACGAAAGCGCGCAGAATATGCAGAGCTTGTTCGGCTCGCATTCGCCAGGGGTCGAGAGGGCTTGGAATTTGCTGTATGGCACCAGATCGAAATCGACGTTCCCCGTACCAGACCTGGTGTCCAGCTTTGGATGGAGGCCGCCACACAGAGGGTGTGCACTCCCTTTCCAGATCGCTTAATTTAGCAGGGGCGCTCAACACATCTGTTTACAGAGTTTAGAGCGAATACTGTACGTGTGGGCTATTCGCCATCCTGCGAGCGGCTACGTGCAAGGCATCAACGACTTGGTAACACCATTTTATCAAACCTTCCTCTCCGCCTACATTGGTTTGTATCGTTTATACAGTATATTTCCGATTTTGTTAATGGTTCTTCCCCAGTTTCAGATCCGGAAATATTTGACCCTGGACTTTTATCCCCCGAAGTCCTCAACGCGATTGAAGCCGACACATTCTGGTGCCTATCACGACTATTAGATGGCATCCAGGACAACTATATCAACGCCCAGCCGGGGATCCATCGGAGCGTGAAGAAGATGAAGGACCTCGTGAAGAAAATAAATGGTTAGAGTCATTTCCCGGTGTGTTGTGCACGCACGCATATGAGGGCGGGGGATGTGGAACGCGTGTGCACGCCGAAATCAGGTTTTGGAGTCGTATCTCACTGCAAGGTTCCCGCACAGCACCGCTCGTCAAGCATCTGGATGAGGAAGGGGTTGAGTTCATGCAGTTTGCGTTCAGGTGGATGAATTGTTTGTTGATGCGAGAGCTGAGCGTCAAGAACATCATTCGTATGTGGGACACATACATGGTATGCCGTTTGTCGGAATCCCAGCTATGGTAACATCGTTAAATTTCACTTCTTTCATAGGCTGAAGGCAAAGATGCGTTTTCGGAGTTTCATCTCTACGTCTGCTCTGCATTCCTTCTCACATGGAAGGACGAGCTACAAGCAATGGATTTTCAGGTTGAGTTTCCTCCGCCCTTTAACCGCTCCTCACCGCGCCAACATTTTATCCTCGCAGGGCATCATAATGTTCCTTCAATCACTACCGACCGCGAACTGGACTAATCACGAGATCGAGCTGCTGCTGAGCGGGGCGTTCGTTCTTCATAGCACCTGGCATAACGCACCAGGTCATCTCGGAGGATCATAGTACGCCAAGGCACCTTGTCCTCTGGTGCCAGCACGTCTATATACCGTTTGATAAGACAAGAGGGGTGTTTTGGGTATGTACTTTCCAAGAAAAATACACGGTACATCTTAGCAAGAAAAATGAAGATTAGCCATGAAAAGCGGGCGCTCTGCAGCCCGCGTGTGTTTTACTTCTTCCCTGTCAACGAGAGCCTGCTGCCCTTGCCCCCCTTCTTCCCTTTACCGATCTGCGAGAGTGTCATGTATGCGTAAGGGTCGTGCTGACCATGTCGCTTCACGTCTCCGCCGGCCTTCTACGAAATGGCGAATAGTGTTTTCAATACAGAGGCCGAGAGATAGCCGCATCACAAGAGCACATACCTTGGCTTTGAACTCTTGTCCAAGTTTTACAACCTCTTGCCTTTTAGCTTTGGATTGTTTCGGCGCGGGCTTGCTCTCTTCAACATCGATATCCATCGCGTCCTCCTCTGCTCTCCGCTTCTTGGTATTTTTGTTGAACTTCACCTGTCCTTTAGGACCTCGTGTGAAGCCATCGGCGGAAGTCATCTGCTCTTGGTATGCAGTGCCGACGACATCCTCCTCTTCCTCCTCTTCCTCCTCTTCTTCCTCGTCGCTGGATTCGTCGATGATCATCTTCCCGGTATCCTCCTCAGTTCTGAAATGAGAGGCCTCCTGCCCGGGTTTCCGACGCCGGTCTGTTGAGGCAGCTACACCCGCGAAAACATATAATAAATATTGGCGACCACATGACCGAGAACGACAAGCACGCACAAGTAACCTTGGCAGCAGTCCCGTGCAAAAGATCCATGGGCTCATCATCATCGATCCGCAGGTGCGTATCCGTCTTAGTGGATTTATTCTTCCGTGACCGATGCGCGGTGTTGGAATCGCCGCCTTGAGGCCCATCTTCATCTTCTTCGCTGTCGATCTCACTCTCGCTGCCGTACAAAACGTCCTCAAATGCATCGCCCGCAGTGGGCTTCGCCGGCGCCTCCTATGATCATCCCTCATGAGCAACCCACACCCAGAGAAATCACCCTGCAACGATGAAGCCGATTACATACCTCATCATCACTCCCTTCCTCCCCTCCTTTCCCTGTCCTCTTCTTCTTCGCCCTCTCCTTCCTCTTCTTAATATTCAGTAGCACCTTCCTGTTCTCATTTTCCCCCGCCTCCTTCATCACGTCCTCGAACCCGACCCTCCGGATCATGCGCTCGAAGATATGCCGGACCTTGAGCTTGAAATGGTTCTTGTGGTCGTGCGACCACCCGAGGAGCGCTGGCACGAGCTCAGAGAGATGCGGGCGGAGCGTGGGCACGGGCAGGGTAATGATGGCGAGCTTGGCGAAGCCAAGGGCAGATTTGACGATCTCCCGGTTGGCGGAACTCAGGAAGACAACGATGGTGGTGATCAAGTCGGAATGCATCGATTCAGGGAGGGAATCTGTGATATACTTTTAGGGTAAGTGATATTGAATGAGTAATGAGGGGTTGTGCTTACCTTTGAACTCGAAAACGATACGGGATATAGCCGTGATGCTCGCACTGATCATGTGGGGAGTTGTTCCCGCCAGGCCAGCCGCGACCATAGTTACGTACTCTTCTATGCTCGCTCTCACTACCCACGCCGCCACGAATAGATCAGATATCAACGCACGACTCTTGTGCTCAAAAAAAAAAAAGGAATATAATCACCATCCCCAGCGCCATCCTCTTCCATCCCATCCACCAGCCCCCTCTGGATAACGCCACCCTCCTTCATCTTCTTACCCATAGCAACGAGGAGGTCAAACGCCTCATTGCGGCTCTTCTCTCCCACCTCTTTGGTCGCGAGGACAGCCTCGGTAAGGATTGACGGGATGAAATGGAGCTCGGCGGGCGTCAGCGCGGGCACGATGCACGTCAAGAGATGCAGCCGGTCCTATATTCCCTTATCGTAAGCAAACCACGCAAGCGCAAATGGATAGTGGTGGTAGTGCGTACCCGCTTCGCAGCAGGGCTCACGCTCTCCGCACTCTCGCTCAACCTCTGGATGAGCTTATCCGTACCACCCACGGCGACCTTTCCACTCTCGACCAGCCGCGCGAGCACGCGGTAGCTCTTCTTCTGCACCGTCGCGTCCGGGCTCTCCATCAGCTCAGGCCCGAGTGCGAGCGTGAAGAGGGCCGCCGACTGGGCCGGGGGGAGATACGGGACGAGGATGACGAGGAGGTCCAGCATTGTATGCGGTACGGGCGTTACTAGGGTTGAGGCTTGAGGAGGTACAGGCGAGGCTAGGGATTGTATGAGATGGGTCGTGAGTTTCGTGTACGTCCCCTCAATATCCTGTTGGAAAAATGAAATAGCCATATCCGGGTTAAATTTAGTTCAAGAAGACTTGGCGGATGGTCAGGCCGAGTAAGCCCAAGCGCAGACGCACCTTCTCCCTGGCGATCCCCAACCACTCGCTAACGACCTCCCCGACCAACGAACGCCCGTCCACACCGACATTGCCGAACACATTGAACAACACAGCCAATAGATTACCCGCGAGCGAGGCGAGGAAGTCGATGTTCTTCCGTGCCTCCTCCTGGTCAATCCCAAAGCTCGATATCAGCTCTGCCGGGGGCGCGGATGATGTCGAGAGGGATTTATTGGTGCGCAAGAGCGTGCGCAGGCCGACGAGGATCGGGGTGCGGAGGGTCGGTTGAGTGTAGAGGAGCTGCGTAATGAGGCGCGCAAAGGGGATTGTAAAGGCCTAGTCGTAAACACAATAGAACCACAAGTCAGCATTAAGGAAATATGCAGACAGAAAATATATTAATCAAATAACGAATGGTAAAATTATGATTACCTCTCGGAGATCGATACAAAGATCACAGTAGCCCTTCAAACAGGACCACACCTGATCGATGCACGACTCCCACACCTTTGCCTCAATCATTTTGTCGTTCTCGATGGCTTTGGTCTGGAGCTCGAAGAATTTCTCGGAAAGGGGAATGAAACGCAGGGTAAAATGCGAGAGGCGGGTGTTTGTTGTATGGGATGCGATGAGCGAGAGGAGGAATCCGCGGCCCCCCTTGTCTGCATCTCTACGAAATCAAACATGTCCATGTATGAGTACCCAGATAAGTTAAAGCGAGTAAGGAACAGAGCTTACTCTGGCAACAAGTTGAGCGGCAAGATCTCCAAAAACGCCTCAGGGCCCATCACCTCGATAGCCATCCCCAGCACTTCGTCTGCCCTCTCCCGATGCTCAAACTTCTTTGCAACACGCAGCTCTCCTACCTGCTTCACTAGTTCCTGGAGCAATATCTGCGCCGCCGTGGGCGGCCTCGATCCCGGCCCGCCCTTCTCCAAGAACGGCCGCACACGCAGACGCGAGATGAGCGCGGTGAGCACCTGCAGCAGATGTGGCACGGCACGCACATACAGCAGCGCATCGAGCGACTGCGCAAGGAGCCGGATGATGCCCCCGAGCGTGGTCTTGCCGAGCCTTTTCTCGCTCTGTGCTTTGCCCGCGGCGTCCTTGATCATGTCCACCGATACGCAGTACCGCGCCATCGCGGAGAGCGCCTTGGCCGCGGCGGTTCGGCATCCCGGGTCGTCGATCTTCAGCCATGCCCAGCAGGCGTTCCAGATGGTGGAGAGTTGTTTCGAGCAGTGCTCTTCGTCTGAGCGGGAGAACGCGACCATGGTGTTCTCGACGGCCTCGAGCCAGGGCTGGGCGAGCTCGGGTGTGGAGGTCGGGGGCGTGGATGCCATGAGTGCATTGAGAATGGTGGGGTAGTGTTCGGGCGAGGGCGTGAAAGATTCCGCGGGGGCTTTTAGGAGAACGGCGATGAGTGTGAAGGCGGCGGAGGTGAGGTAGGGCGAGGATATTCGGGGGAGGGCAAGGACGGCTGTCAAGAGTTTGTCCAGGTGCTAGAATTTTTAAATCTTTCAGGAAGATTGGGGATGGCTGCTGTGAAACTTTCGCACCGTAGCTGGCCAAAACGCAGATATGCTCTTCACGAAAGCGCAGCACCATATCCCGACTTCGATGCTCTCGGCGGCCTTGTCGCCTTTGCCGCGCCCCGCACCACGATCCACGGCACCCAGCGCGAGGATGACAAAGTCGGCGACTTGGGAGACATATGGATGCTGAACTAGGGGTCGTGGGGGAGCAGAGAGGATGGATAGAACGGCCTCTTGCGCCTTTTTTCGCACTTTTGGGCGAGGATCGAGGGTAAGCTCAAGGATAGAAGCAAAAGCCTGGCGGAGTTGCGGTGTTGACAGATGCTGGGCTTCCAAGCTGGGTATGAGAGCGGCAAATATGGCTGTATGAGAGCGCAGAGGGGGTGCCTGCCGGGACAGAACGGGGAAAAGAGGGGCGAGAACGGGGAGAAGGGAGGAGAGATTTGCGCGTAGGATCGGGGTGGGCACGGTGGGAACGACGATGGCAAGGAGATATAGGATAGCGGGGACGAGCGCGCCCTCCTCGAGATCGAGCTTCCTGCCCTGTTCGCTGTCCTTGTGGAGGGCCTGCTCGAGGGTGGTGGTGAGCGCGGCAAAGTACGCGACGGGCGATGGGTCGGTGGCCTGCTCGCTGAACGTCGCGTCGAGGGCGGCGAGCAGCGCGGCGGGCGTCTTCTGGTGCGCGAGGCGGGAGTTGACATGCGGCCGGATTTTCGCGAGCTCGCTCTCGAGATCGGGCGTCGGTCCCATTTTCGCAGGTCAATATTAATATTCGGGATGACCGCTCGCAAAATTTCCGTGACTCTGCGCCGTGACTGTCACGCAGCTCACTGTCACAAACACGTTCAAACTAGTACTCGTCCAGGATCCGGATCTCCCTCCACCATCTTCTCCAGCTCACGTGCGTCGTTGGCATCTGCGTTCATCTCACCGCCCAGAATGGGCAGTTGTCTCTTTGGAAGATGGGGCCTGCGATAGGAAACTTTGACTGTGCGCGTCTTCAGGAGCGCCAGAAATAGTCGACCGAATAGCAATGTCCCGATGAAGTTCGGAGAGCGTACCAGCTAGGTCTAACAGAGCCTCTATGTCACCCCCGAAAAAAGTCACCGTCCATGAGAGGGCGGCGAAGTCGCGCTATTTCATATCCTACGAGAGTGCCGTCAGCAAATTTGAAGGGGCTATCCAAACTCGAGTCGCGCATCCTGCCAAGAGTCATATCATATACGTTTCTCCGAATAGCACTCAATTGCGGCCTACCTCTGAGGACCAATCTTCCACTGATATCAATGAATGCGGCGCAGGTCTATTGCAGCTCCAATTCTGGGGTGCACGCTTTCAATTCCTACGAGCCTTTCTTTCATGTCTCTGCCAAGTACGCACATAACACATCGGCGTCCTCCCTCTTAGCCCTCTGCTATTATCAGCGACTTCTACATGGAAAACGGGTCAGGTGATGAACAACGTTGCGAACGGAAGCCTCTCGTGGAATAGCGCACTATTCTGGGCATTGAGATGGGGACCTTGAGATGATAATCTAGCCCGAATAACATCTACTGGGGTGCCCTCAAGGTCATTGCGACGTCACTCATTTGATCCAAGAAGCTGGGCCAAATCACTCGAAAGCATAGAAATACGCCCGATCCACGACCGTCATCCCTCACTTCTCCCCACCGGACGAAGCACACTTTCACTTTCGATTTTGCCTACCATGTCCTTCGACATCCACAACCTCCAGCAGCGATACTTGCACCTCGCGCCCAAGGCCGGCGAGAAGGCTCGCGTAATCGAAACCGACGTCTTCATCGCTGGCTCCGGCCCCATCGGCTGCGCCTTTGCTCGCAACATCTTCGACAAGACAGCATCCATCGACAAGCTCAAGGACACTAAGATTTTCATGAGCGAAGTCGGCTCGCACTCGTCGCCTCGCTATGGCTGGCACCACAAGAACGAAGTGGGCTACCAAAAGGACATCGACAGATTCGTCAACGTCATCAAGGAATGTAGTCTGTGCATTTCCAAGTTATACCGCCAGCCATTGACTTACCTTTTTCTATTCTTTAGGGCGCCCTTTCGCCCTTGTCCGTCCCGCCCGTCGACACGTATCAGCCGCTTCTCGATCCGACCCCCTCGTGGACCCCCAACAGTGCGAACCAGCTCATCATCAATGGAAACAACCCCCAGCAAGATGTTTGTCTTTACCCCTCTCTCCTACTGCCGCATCTCGCTTACTTTGTACGTTATCTCCCGGACTGCACAGCCTTTCCTGAACTTGGGTGCTGCAGCGGCAACCCGCACTGTCGGAGGGATGTCGACCCACTGTTCGTCTAATCTTGTCTCTCTTTCGTTGTGATATATTCATTACTAAATTACTAATGCAGGGACCTGCGCGACGCCCCATCCGCACGAAGAGGAGCTCCCTGACACGTTCACTAGCTCCGAATGGGACGCGCTATACAAGCGCGCCAAGGGGCTCGTCAAGACCACTACCACCGCCTACGACCACAGCATCAGGCACGATATCGTCAAGCGCACCCTGAGCAACGCATACAAGAACGATCAGCATCGTGAGTTCCTGAGCTTGCCGCTCGCGGTTGAAAGGCGCGTTGCTTCTACTTTTGCTATTTTATTTGTGATCTACGTCGACAGGACTTATGACCTTGAAAATTTGAACTGTGAAATAAAATAGGCGCAAGGATAACCCCGAATATGTTACCTGGACTGGTGCCGATACCATCCTCGGTGATCTCGCTGTGCCTGGGAATAGTCCCAGATTCACACTCAAGGTGCGCTTTCCCGCCTATATTTCGTTTTCAAATTAATGCTGAGATGGTCAATTCACATATCACTACAGGCAGAGACGAGAACCACTGCTTTCTTCCACTCTGGCAACAAAATCCACGGTGTCATTCTTCGTGACATCGCCACGGACCAGGACTTCGTCGTATTCGCTAAGGTCCGCCTCTCTCTTACCGCTCTCCCTATTTCGTAATGAGCTCACCCACTCATTGTGTTCAACTTCAAAAACAGGTCTACGTAGCTGCGTGCGGTGCGATCCTCACTCCGCAACTCCTCTGGAACAGTGGTATTCGCCCCGAGCCCCTCGGCCGCTACCTGACCGAGCAGTCGATGGCATTCTGCCAGGTCAGTACCACCCTCTCACTTCACGCCCTATATCGCACAACTTATAACCCACCGTGTATCAATATTTACTTGCAGATCGCCCTCAAGCGCAGCATCATCGACGAGATCGAGCACGACCCCAAGTACGCCGAGCGCGTCAAGCACCACCACCAAGTCGCCCCCAAGGATCCGCTCCCGATCCCCTTCAACGACCCCGAGCCGCAGGTAACCCAGCCATACAACAAGTACCACCCCTGGCACACCCAGATCCACAGGGATGCGTTTTCCTACGGTGATGTTGGCCCGGCGGTGGACTCGAGGCTTGTTGTTGACCTTCGCGTGGGTTCTCATTTTGCTCTTCTGCTCTCCTGTTCTTTCTTACCCATCTCCCTGGATGTTACGGATATATTATCGTGTAATTCCAGTGGTTCGGCTACACCAAGATCAACCGTGACAACCGCGTCGAATTCTCCAAGGACATCACCCCCGACTCGGACAACACAGGGGCGGAGCTCCTCGACAGCTATGGCATGCCCCAACCGACATTCTACTTCAAGTACGGCCCCGAGGATCAGGAACGCAACCAGCGCATGATGGCTGATATGTGCGAAGTCGCGAATCACCTGGGCGGGTATATTCCTGGGAGCAACCCGCAGGTCATGACGCCAGGGTTGGCGCTGCATATCATGGTACGTCTCCCTCATTTCGCCCCACTATCTAAATGGCCGGACTCTGAGTTCTATTTCTGTTGGATTACCGATGCTGTAGGGTACGATTCGCGCGGGCACGGACAAGAAGACATCTGTAGTCGACAAGAACTCAAAGGTCCACGACATACAGAACCTCTGGCTCGGTGGCAACGGCGTCATCCCCACTGCAATGGCTTGCAACCCCACCCTCACCAGCGTGCGTTTCCTTTCCCGCTTTCTGCCACGGTGCATAAGTCACGGAAAGTTCTCGTGCGTTTTTTTAGATCTGCTACGCTTTGCAAGCTTCCGACTCCATTGTCGACTATCTGGGTAAGCAATAAGTAGGTGTTGTCTGGGTGTCCTCGACCCTTGGGACCATCAATCATCACCTGTAAAATTAAGGATAGTGCAAAAAGAAAGATTGTTTAAGAGTTGAATCGCTTTGCAGTAGCGGTGTCGCAGTCTGTAACCTCAAAAGTTGCGGGTTCGTACATACCGCACCGCACACCACAAAAACCAGCGTATATGAGCAAGAAACCATCTAGGCATGCCTGAAGAAAAATAGCTGAGAACTGCTTAAGCGCGAGTGAGTTCGCGAGAACGGCTTCAAGCCCTATATAATATAGCTTGTACATAGTCAAAGTAATATCGTATAATATTGCGTTGCATTTTCCCTTCGGCATTCCGTCCAAGGCCGTTTGCCGGTGTTTAAGACTCCTTTTCAATTCCTTCTGATGCTTTCCGAGCGAGTCAATGACCGTCATTCCGAGAGCTATAGTAGTGAGTTTTTGACCGCATATTTCTTCATTTCATTTTTCTCAATATTGCTGTCTTCTACCCGTAGGCTCACGCACCGTTTGCGCCATACTAGTACCTAATGGCATTAACAAAGCAGTACTAGTGCAAGCATGAACAAGTGGTATCGCCAGTTGCGCCGGGCCCCGGGCCTACTTCTTCGGTATCCATCCCCAAATATCATAATAAGCGTGTGTGCTACTCCTACGCCAACAGTTGAGCGCTGAGCCAGAGGGCTCACTAGGCTACTACTTATTCGCCGGGCGCGGTGACGCGGTCCAGACGTCATGCATATGAACCGTGGACGTTGAGTACGGACCACGCTGCCACCACAATCTGCCCATCACTGCGAATATTACTCCGCGCATCACATCTCCCAGATGTCTCAGAGCTATAGATCGGTGGCCGGGGATCATCACTGATCAGTGTCCTGTTAACTGCTGTCAAAAACTAGGGTGCATACGTCACGCATAGTACGGTATCGTCTTTTTTTTTTTTTTCGTTTGGTCTGAGCCTTGCATGTGGGTGGCACGTTGTCCATGACATTTATGCTACTTATAGATATCAAACGTGGAGACCTTTAAATCATCTGATCTTGAGGCCATGGTGTAACACCTTCTAGCGTGTACCGCCGGGGTACCCACAAGACCATACCAGTTCAGCGTACGCGTCATCCCGCCATCACGCATTTTATCGAAGAGAGTGGGCTAGATTGTTCCGAAGGGTATTTAAATACGCCAGGTTTATCGCGTTGATGCCTTACTGCTCCTCACCGTTCGGGCAAACCACCACTTCTTGAACGACCTTCAGCTTTGCTCATCATGCCTCTCGACGTCAATCGCTTCCAGCAACAGTATAAGCACCACCTCAAGACCACGCCTGGCGGGCAGGCACCCTCTGTGATCGAGACCGATGTTTTCATCGTCGGCGCCGGCTCCGTTGGATGCACCTTTGCTCGCAACATTCTCGATAAGACCGCCTCGATCGACAAGCTTAAGAACACCAAGATTCTTATTAGTGATCTCGCCTCACCGGCGTTTCCCCATCACGTTCAGAACCATGAGAACAACATGGGCTATCAGCAGGATATCGACAAATTCGTCAACGTCATCCAGGAATGTCGTCTGCGCACCCCAAGCTAAATGGCCATGCTCTGGCTTACCGTCTCCGTTTCTTTAGGGTGCCCTTAGCACCGTGTCCGTCCCGCCCAGCAATGCGATATCCCAAGGAGCAACCTCGATCGTCGGCGAATTGTCGACTGACTGTTCGTTTGATCTCGTTCCCTCCCCCTTATACATGGGTTACTCATTGGTTGCTTCGTCCACATAGGGGTCTGTGCGACGCCCAACCCGCACGCCGAGGAATTGCCCGACACTTTCACCAAATCCGAGTGGGACGTGTTGTTCAAGCGCGCCAAGGAGCTCGTCAAATCCTCCACCGCCGCCCACGACGAAGGAATCAGGCAGGATGTCATTAAGCGCACCTTAAATGATGCATTTAAGAGCGACGCGGATCGCAAGTTTGAGAGCTTGCCTCTTGCGGCTCAAAAGTAAGCCACTTTTTATCTTATTTTGTGATTGGTATCGACAAGTGCCCATGCACCTGAAATTGAAGGCCCACACCCGAGAGTGGTCCCCGGCTTACACTCAAAGTATACCTCGGTATAATGATTCGTCTTTGGAATCAAGGCTTAATTTTCCCTTCACCGCAGGCAGACACTTTGACCGTTGCTTTTGGTTGCGCCGACAACAAAATCGAATGTGCAATTATCCGTGACTTCATCACAGGCGAGCACTCCTTCGTCGTTGCCAAGGTCCGTTGCCTTTATTTTTTTCGTGGATAGGACTTACCATATCACGGTAAACACGGAAAGGTCTACGTAGCGGCATGCGGGGCGATCCGCACTCCTCAGCTCCTCTGGAACAGCGATATCCGCCCTGCGCCTCTCGGTCGCTACTTGACCGAGCGGCCGGTGGCTTTCTGCCAGGTTAGTACCACTCCTCGACCACCTTGCTCTCTATGGCTGGACATAAATTATCGCACACTGGATCTTCCAGGTCGTCCTCGGGCGCAACATCATCGACAAAGTCGAGAAGGATCCCAAGTACGCCGATCGCGTCAAGCGCCACCGCCAAGCCGCACCCGGAGACTCGATTCCAATCCCTTCCGACGATCCCGAACCGCAGGTGATGCAGCCATACCACACCGCGCGCCCTTGGCACGGCCAGATCCACAAGGACGGGCCCTCGCCCGGAAATGTGGACTCAAGGCTTGTTGTCGATCTTCGCGTGAGTCCGCGCCCTGCCACTTCTATTTTTGCTCCTCTGCTTCCCTACTCCCATCCTCGACCAAGTTATCCTAACGATTTTTGTAATCACTCGCATAGTGGTTCGGTTCCGGCAAGGTCAATCCTGACAACCGCGTCGAGTTCGCCGGCAAGATCCATAGCGAGGAAGCCCGCGACGCCTATGGCATGCCCCAGCCGACGTTCAATTCCAAGCCTGGCTCCGAGGACCAGGAGCGCAATTCGCGCATGATGTCCGATATGTGCGAGGTCGCGAGCCGCCTGGGTGGGTATCTCCCCGGGAGTAACCCGCAGTTTATAATTATGGAGGGGGCGTTGGCATCGAATTGCACGGTGCGCTCCTCTCTCCCGCCATTTTACTATCTCAACAATCCGATTCGTGATCCAAGTCTAAACACAATATTATCTTTTTATGTCATCGTTGCTATAGGGCACGAATCGCGCGGGCACGGATAAGGCGATGTCCGTAGTTGACAAGAACTCCAAGGTCCACGATGTGCAGAACCTCTGGCTCGGTGGCGACGGCGTTATCCCCTCTGCGATGGCTTGCAACTCTACTCTCACTAGTGTACAATGCTCTTCATGCTATCTCCATTGGCACATAACTCACGATGAATTACTATGGGTTTTAGATATGCTACGCTTTGCAAGCTTCCGACTCCATTGTCGAGTATCTGGGCAGAGTGTAAAGAGGTGCTACGATCATTGCTTGCTTAAGATAAAAACAATACTGTAGAAGGAGTACTTAACCTTTGAAGTAGATGGGCATCCAACGTTTTCCGTTTAGGGCATTGCGCGTCCCCAGTTATAGAACCTTGGAGGAGCCCTTTCGCTGATAGATGCCCGACAAACACTGCAAATATATCACGTACTTTATTGGGGATTCATAGCATCAGCTACATATCAAAAAGTCCGTAAGTCCGTATCTCAAAAGTCCGTCCCCGCCGAGAGTTATGTGGTCATAACCATCGATACCAACTGGTCGGACGCATTAGCTTTAAGTAGAAATGCTCAAGAGAGTGTAGAAATAGATGACCAAGTAGCCAAAGTATTGAGTGTAGCTGCAGCTCTTGAGGAACTCGTAGATAGGCGAGCAGAGGGAAGTCTAGTCGCTGGTCACGGAGCCGCAGATGATAATGACAGTCGTGCTACAAGGCGGACACGGCTAGATCAAGTAATTCAAGTTAGCAGGCGGAGAGGTACTCAGGTGATGGAAGAGATGTAGTCGTTGCAGTCGGCGCCCGCCTTGAGAGCTGCGTAGAGGATGATGACGATGTCCTGCTCATCGAGTACCGTTTAGGCATTTAATAGCTAAACATCCCGCCTTTAACATCATGCAGACTCACAATGAGAATAGCCGCAACAAGCCCGGCAATTTCCTGGACATCGATTTCGGAGACGAAGCTGTAGTCCGAGAAGACGGTAACGACGACGTTAAGCTGAACGGCGACCGTGTTGAAAGTTCCCTGCCAGTTCCCCTCGTTGCTGCGAACCGATTTGTACTGGTTGTTGGACTCTGAGCGATTCCGCCGTTGGTATCCCCTCGAGGCCTCTACGCTCGAGCAAGCGTCGGGACGGGATTTACCGAGCTCCTCAACTATGCAGTTCAGCTCGGATTTGACGCTTTGGAGCTGGCTGATTCAGAAGTTGAACAAGTGACGGCAGCCGACAGGGGTAATGAAATCGCGGGCGGCTACGCCAGAGGAGCGTGATGAGCGGTGGCAGACTCCCGAGCGTTGGGTGTGGGAACAGCGAAGGCGACGAGGTCGAGAGAGAACGGAGAGGATGGTATCGAAACGTATTGTGAACACTCGTGAAGAGATGAGAGAAGACTGGAGGGAAGACTGGAGTGTGAGTAAATGGGTGTGGTGAAGAGGTGCCAGTGAGAAGCTTCAGCCTTATATATTTCTTGGAACGCAAAGGGTACCAGCTTAAAGTGTTGAAATGTTGCTACTCACTGCGGCAACGGATCATGATGCCCCACAGTATAGCTACCAATGTTTGCATCTGGATTGGTGTAAGTAGTTCCAACGGCCAGTACAAGGATACCGCTCCGCCTACGCCATCAAGAGGTGATATTTCGGGGAACTCCCATCTATCGAGGAGGCAGTATCTAATTTAAGGTTAAGCTGTTGTTGATACATCCACGATAGGTTCGACCTGGCGTGTGTGGGGGTAGGTGACGGCGGAGCAGTCGGAGTTGATTCAAAGTCCGAAAACTCCAAGGCCATACTAAGTAGTCGCGGCGGTTCGGGCATATTCCTAAGCCCTGCTGTATTTCTTGAGCTTTTTCCTTGAGATGAAATAGCCATCCTAAATGCAAAGATAAGGCAAGACACTCTTGGGGGAACGAATTTGATCAAAGCCGTCACGCCAAAGACCTGATGAATACGGCTCTCGCAAAAGCGCTCAGCATAAGTAGGAGACGTGATTACAGGGCCTGTGCTCAATTGGCCAATACTAGTAATTGGCGACGCTGAGCAGTTATGTAACAATGATTTAATTTTAGAAGTTGATCTTGGCTCATTTCGAGCGGAGCTTCAAGTAGGGGTTACCAAACTTGCTTCCGACGGTTCCGTCTTCTTCTAACTTCCAACGCCGCCGGGGCTGCTCGCGATTACGATAAAAGACTGATCGTACGTAGCGTTCTAAAACTCTTGGAAGCGAGAAATAAAAAAATTTCGTACTGGATACAATTGGCCTACCATGAGAAGTAAATATGATCCGAGGGTACGAACACCAATGATCCGTGCCGGTTCTGCGCTCCTTCTCTTCTAGAGCTCCAGTAGACATACTACCCCTTCATGCCCGGAGGTCGAGAGGATGCCTCAGTGCTATAAGGGAGCCTTTGGGTTGTGTCTGTAACTCCAGAAGTCGTCCCAGATTCCCTTATACCTGTATAACCTCACTGTCAAAAACGACTCGCTTCTCCATGGTCCATTACTCAAAGGGCGTTGCTCTACTCTTAACGGCAACCGGTGCTTTCGCGAGCCCCTGGCTTGAGACCTCCAAGCACGCTACCCACCGTACTCGTGAAGTTTCTCCTGGGTTCAAGGTTCATGCGTATCAACCAGTTTCGAAGTATGAAGTAAGTAACCATATAAACTGCCTGAAACGGGTTGTTGATTAAAACACATATAGACTTTTGGAGAGGGCATTGACCACCCGCTATCTAAGCGCGAGATTCCGGCCAGCCCAGAGGAGGCTGCGCTGAGTTTCTTGGGTTCGCACCTTGGTATCAACGCCTCGAGTTTGTCATATAGGACGGGCTATACTGGAGAGGTCTCGAAACATGTCTATATCAGACAAAAAATCGTACGAACTCCGAAGGTCTTGAAGCTATGTCTTGAGATGTGCTGAATAACACTTTCGGTCGTAGAATGGCATCGAAGTGACAAATGCAGTTGCTAACGTAGCACTGAACAAAAACGACAAGGTCATCGCTTATGGATCTAGCTTTGTCAATCCAAGTACGTGATAGACCATCTTGAGTGAAGATTAACTGCTAATTGAGATTGTCAACCAGAAAACGTTGCATCTTCTACACCTAAGCTTTCCAAAGGCGACGCGATTGCCAAGGCAGAAACGGCCTTCTCCGCCAAATACAACGACTGGAAAGTATCTCTCGAGTACTTCACCAAGGACAGCGGCGATGCTGCTCTTACCTACCTAGTTCAAGTACAAAACGAGGACCACTGGTGGGAAGTCAGTGTCGATGCTGCAAATGGAGAGATCGTAAACGCAGTTGACTTTGTTGCGGCAGCGTCGGTGAGTGAGATCGTAAGAAAGCAAGATCCATATCGTTTATTTTCTCGTATCAGTACAACGTCGTCAGATACGACAAGCAAGATATTCGGGAAGGCTTTACAGTTGAGACTAACCCCGCAGACACCATTGCGTCTCCGGGGGGGTGGCACGTTGCCGGGTCGAATTCTTACACGACAACGCGCGGTAACAATGTTGTGGCATATAAGACGAGTAGTACCGGTGGGTCATCTTCTTCTAGCTGATACGGACCTGACAATTGATGGATATTGCTTTTTGCAGGCACGAGTTCTCAGACGTCATCCGGCCTCAACTTCCTCTACACCCACAATGTCAATGTCAGCCCTTCTACTAGCCCAAATCTCGACGTTGCACGCGTCAACGGGTTCTACACAGGAAACATGATCCATGTCAGTTCTTTCTTACGCTAAGGTATGGCTTGAGCAGTAAACTGAAGAGTTCACTTTGCCAAAGGACTTGACATATCGATATGGTATGAGTTATTCCGCATTAGCTGAACCAACCGCATCAGAGCTCACTCCCTATCCAATACGCTAGGATTCACTGAGCGCGCCTATAATTTCCAAGTACGATCCCCCCCTCCTGTAATTTTATATCACACGTGCTTTTCACTGACGCTTATGCAGGTTGATAACCGCGGGAATGGGGGTGCTGGAAATGATCCCGTCAACCTGTCCATTCAAGATGCGTCCGGCACCAATAGTGCGGTAAGCCGCCTGCCGAGACTTGTAGCCCCCACGACGCTCATGATATCACCATACACAGAACTTTGCCACCCCTGGCGATGGACAATCAGGTACATGCAGGATGTACATCTGGACTTACAGTACCCCCAATCGTGAGCAAACTTGCCTGTGATCCTCGAAGATAGCATATTCATTTTTGTGTCTAGGGGACGGGTCTCTCTCAAACGACATCATCGCCCATGAATTTACCCACGGCGTTACCAATAGAATGACTGGTGGTGTAAGTGGATGGACTCCTCTGTACCATAGGAAAATTGATCGCATTATTGACCGCTGTTCTCGCTAGGGAACCGGAAGGTACCCACGATAGCGCCCGGTATAAAACAACCCTGACTGATACTGCCATTGTCTTGGTGCAGATGTCTGCAAACAACAGAAGCAGGTGGAATGGGCGAAGGCTGGTCGGATTTCATGGCCTTTTGGACAGAACAAAAAAGCGCTGCCCAAGTCGACTTCATTTTAGCCCCGTGAGTGTAATTTGACTTTATTCTGTTCTCCTTTTAATCGATTCGCGTGCAGATACCCCTACAATAATCCCAAAGGTAAAAACCAAGCCGCATTATCAAGTCGCTGAATCTATCATTTAACATACACTCAGGCTACCGCACCGTGCCATACTCTACCAACAAGTAAGTGCGGTCATTTACCATCAGGGGTGTTGTACTCTAACACTCCTCTTCCCTGCCCAGATCCGTCGACCCACACATGTACTCCACCCTCAAGACCGTCAGCGAAGGTAAGCACCTTACTTCAAACCAACGGATATTTTTACCATTAATAACCTCCTCCTTTCCTAGTTCACAGCACGTATCATCCTCATAAGCTCTGAGAGAAATCGATAAATCAATCTTTAACGCCTACCGTTTAACCAGGGATCGGTGAAGTCTGGGTCACAAGTATGCTCGCTTTATTTTTCTCTTGATCAACAGTGTGCTGAGAATCGCCTCAATGTTTCAAGTGCTGATTGAAGCTTACTATGCCCTCGTTGCCAAATAGTACAGCTGACAGCGTCTTTCCGGTTGTATGACTTGTTGGCTGATGTTGTGTTTTCGCAGCGGATTTTCTAACAACAAGTTCGACCCAAGGTAAACACATTCACCAAAGATAATGCATACGACTGAACGAGCCTACGCACGCCAGCGGATCTGCTGGGAATATCGTCATGTTGTAAGTGATGAGGAATGCAACTGAAAGATCGCTGGTTTCTAATTCCACTGCAGCCACCTATTCATTGACGCACTCGCGATTCAACCTTGCAATCCAACCTTCCTTTCTGCTCGTGATGGTGAGACGCATGGCCGATCCTAAAATGTGACGCCCCGCTGACCGCGGCGATTCATAGCAATCATCCAAGCTGATGTCAACAGGTATGGCGGTGTCAATAAATGCTTGCTGTGGAATGTGAGGAGTCTCCCCTAATATGTCATGCATGAGTGCTCATATTTTATTTGCGTTTGAATTCCTTAGGCGTTCGCAAAGCGCGGTCTCGGCTCCAGTGCCAGTGGCCACAATGATAGCAGCGCTGTCCCCAGCGGCTGCTAACTGTACAAGGTAGGGGAAACCCATGTGCCGTACATGCATATATATTGTGGAAAACCCAAATACATTCTCCGATCTCATGAGCAGTGGTGCAAGTTTTAGATGGCCAGGATCAGCTCCTTGATCTCAGCTAAGGTAGGACGCTGAGCAGGATCCGCTCGCGCACAGGCCTTGTAAATGTCGGCAAAGGGAGGGGGTACCCAAAGCTACAAAAGCTCACGGCGCGGGTTATTCCCCATGTACAGTTGCCATAGACAAAATTTTAAGGCATAAATGTCACTAGCCGGGCTATGGACGCCACTCGCAGCCGATTCGGGCGCCCGGCAGGGGGGCGAAGCGAACTCGCATTGCAAATCGCCAATTTTGAGTGGCGTGTCGACCATGATGTTTCGAAGCACGAGATCCCGATGGACGATCCTTTCGGAGTGGAGGCAATCGAGGCCATCAATGATGTCGAGCATCCAAGCGCAGATGCCCGTGATGGCGCAGCGCTCCGGATGCATGACGGCTCCGTCCTACCCGATAACTGCACGACGCGGGGCGACCCTTCGCACTTCAGCAAGGTGGTGATCCCGCGGATATCGGTCGGCCTCTTCAGGAAGTGCTTGGAGAGATCGGCCGCTGATACAATAGGCAGAGCTTTGAGCTCGCTGCTATTGTCAGCCTCTGCCAACTCCTCTGCAGTCCGTCCACCATCGTACTCGGAGAGAGGGACGTACTCCTTGTAATCGATGATCGTGATAGTGTCGCCATCGATTTGGAGGGTTTCGCCGTAGCGGGGAAGGTCCGTCCGATAATTGGTTATGTCAGCGGCCAATGTGCCAGGCTTATAGATGATGTGAACGTAGTAAGATTCGTACCAGACTTGGACATCTGCGGTGGTGTAGAGCGCTCTGCGGGCATTGAGCCAAATTTCGTAACAATCCTGGCAGTCGATGGCCTCTGCTCTGAGGTGCGCAAGGTATGCGGAGAAAGCCGCGTCGGCGTCAAGGCGCGACCCAATGCCAAGCGCATGCTCAAGGTCCGTCAGGCCTGGTTAGCGATGGGTGGAACAAGCGGATGATCCAAAGAAACATACTATTACGAAGTTCAGCAGCACTCATAATTGCTGGCAGCGCTGATGAGAACTTTGAGAAATTATCGAGTAACCCTGTAAGCCAAGATTCAGTCGTGCTATTTTTCTCTGAAGCTTGAGCTTGGTACTGACCTGCCAGAGTAATGAGGAAGGTTGTGAGGGGCTCCAGGAAAACCTGTTGGTGGCGAGTTATATGCTTCGACAATTCAGCATAAACACGCAAGCTCGGGCCTATGTTAAGGATACTCAGAAGGGACAGTCACATCCACTCCGCCGGGCTGATCAGTAAACCCATGTGCAAATCATTGCGAATTATGGATTCGAGTGAGAAGCGCGCTTCGGCTAGAGGCGGAAATATAATATTGGCTTCGACTTCCGCATTTTGAATAAGTCTCTCTGCCAGCAAAATCTAGCTACCCCAAAAGGCCTTCGAAGAAAATTACCATGTAATGATCACCGCAGGGCTCGAACCTGCAATCTCCTGATCTCCATTTCTAGCTAGAAACTCGTAGTCAGACGCGATACCATTTCGCCAGGCGACCTGTTAAGGATCGGCAAAAAATATATCATTAAGTGCAGGGAGTTGGCGTAAAGAGAAGCTGGATGTTCACCAGATGTAGGATTCGCCATAACAAGATCCAGCTTCGCAAGATCCAGCTTCGCAACTCGCGTCATGTCATACGAGAAATAGAAT
The DNA here is from genome assembly GCA_000697705.1 of Botryobasidium botryosum FD-172 SS1. Classification (NCBI taxonomy): domain Eukaryota; kingdom Fungi; phylum Basidiomycota; class Agaricomycetes; order Cantharellales; family Botryobasidiaceae; genus Botryobasidium; species Botryobasidium botryosum. The sequence continues at coordinate 1,382,118 of KL198016.1, read as the reverse complement.
CTTAGAGATTTCCGGGGTTACCTCCCAAAAAGGGACTTGGTTCAAGGGTTTTCCGAGCCATTTTTTTGGGGGCGCTGGAACGATCCAGGATGCGACCGTGATGGTGGTGAGTTTGTTGAAGTCATTACCTTCCCAAGCTAGTCACGTGACCGGCCCAAGTGTGACCGGCAGGCATCCAAACAGGCTGCAAATCACTGCACCATCATCTTCTTCGACGATTTTGCTAGCTAGGCTTGCTCATCTTGCCCTACCGGAAATAAGACAGCCAAATCTCAGATTCTGAAAACGTCACAAGATGTCTTTGAACAACCTTATGTCTGGTGCTGACTGTGGCCCGGTCAACCCACTTGCTCAAGTGCTGAAGCATACGGAAGGCGACAGGAGCCTCCAGAGGGTTTGCTAATTTGCATGGTTATTTCCTAGCCTCGTGTGCTAATTTGCGATTCAATTTTGCTAGGACAGAGTGGGCGGCCCATCTTCGTCATCGGTACATTCCTAGACCTGCTATACGAGATTCCGATCTAATCTCGTACCCAGTAGTTACACCATCTCCCCAGCTCCTCCACACATGCCCCGTCTGCTGCAGATCAAGCTATGGCAAGGAAATTTTTTGAACCAAGTGCGAGTGCTGCGCCAAGTCCGGCGTTCGCACCCCAGCAGTTCAGCCCAGCAGCGTTCGCTCAGGCTTCGTTTCGCGGCGGTGACCCCCGTGGAATGGAAGAGGCTTGGGCAAGGCCCTCGATCTCCCAGCAGGTCCCTATCGGGCCTGCTCCGGGTATGAGTGTAGGCCCGCTCTCCGGAGGGGGCCAATGGGCAAGGCAATTCGATGCGCACCTATCCGAGGCAGGAAGTGCGACTGGCCCCGCCGTTGCTCAATCAAGTAGTCCTATTCCTGGCGCTACCACGTCGCCCTACCTCATGAATCGTGAGGCATTTTCCGCACCTTTTCATCCTTCCTATCTTATTAACAGCTTATTACCAACCAGAGGGTTACGGGATGTACATGCCCTCTTACGCGACCCAGCAACCTATGCTCTACCAGCAGAATCAGCAGCAGTCTCCTGCGGTTGACTGGGATAGCGAATTTGCTAAAGTCGCTGCGACAGATGTCAAAGGAAAGGGACGCATTGTGGAAGTGACTGATGAACTTGCCGAGGCAATGGCGAAGGCAGACCTTGCTGAAAAGCAAGCGGCGGAGGATTTGGCGAAATCACCTGATACTACGAAAGAGGAGCTTGAAAGGTTTGCATTCTTTCATGGTAGTGCCTTGAAGACTTCTGGATGATTTGGCTTAGCAGAGTTTGGAATGAGTTAAAATCCACAGCCGGTACCAGCGAACTGGACGACCTCGCAAAATGGGAGGCGCAGTACCAGCAGGTCTTAAACGCAGAACGAGACGACTTTGATTACGGTGCAGACATGCAGCGTGCATGGGAGAAAGGAGGCTTTGGTGAAGGCTTGGATGATGTAATGGGGGGTGATGCTGTAGACGACCTGAACCTTCGATTCGATGACGATGGTATTCCATCTCTGGGAGAATATGTGTTTGGTAAAATATTCTTCATCTAAAGGATATATATTTACTCACTCAACGCTTAATTTCAGAACCCAACAACCCCTATCTCCAATCTGGTCTCAAATACGATTACCTGGCCATGGCGAAATCGACGCTCAAATCCAATGGTTCGTTGACGGAAGCGGCGCTATGTCTCGAAGCAGCCATCCAGGACGGCCAGCTGGGTGAGGGCGGATACGAGGCCTGGATTCTGTTGGGCGAGACGCGGAGTATGGACGAACGCGAAGACAATGCGATTCGCGCACTTGTAGAAGGTGCCAAGCGTGCCGAGGCAGCTGGAGCCACGGGAGCTGGGATGATGGTGCGCAATATCGCTTACCAGATCATCATCATATTACTTATTTCAGTCCACCCAAAGTCTCTTGCGATCGCGTACACCAACGAGTCGTATGAACGCGCCGCCTACACCACGCTTACGCGCTGGCTGCACTCGCGTTATCCAGATCTTGCGCCTGCCCGCATACCCGACCCTCACGGTCGTACAAAGTGGGCTGCTCATGAGTTTGTCACAGAAATATTCCTCAACGTGGTGCGCGGAGGTGGCGAGGGAGCGGCAGACCCAGACGTCCAGGTTGGCCTGGGCACGCTATTCTTTGCAAATGGAGAGTACGACCGAGCTGGGGATTGTTTTGAAAGCGCCCTCAGTGCCAGACCAGACGTAAGCATCGTCATATTCTGCCTGCTTGTCCCATGAGATCAACTTCAACGATATAGGACTTCCTTCTCTGGAATCGGTTCGGTTCATGTCTCTCAAACGGGTCTAAACCCGAAGAATCTTTGGGTGCTTATCGAGAAGCACTTCGCCTGCGTCCCACGTACACCCGTGCTATCCATAACGTAGGCGTAGCATGCCTCAATATTGGTGCCCATCAGGAGGCCGCGGAGCACTTCCTAAGCGCGCTTGCGCTACAAGGAAGTGGCGACGACGCACGCGACAAGGGTAACTCCAAAAGCGCCCAGCTTTGGCTAGTTTTGAGCCGGACATTCTTTGCCATGGCACGTTGCTCTCCTGGTTTCACGCAACTTCCGCTTATATGTCTAACATTTCACTCTCTTCATTGATAAAATTAGCAAAGGCAAGATCTAAGCGACCTTGCGAAACAAGTACGGGATGGCAAGGCTAGCTTAGATGCCTTCAAAGAGAAGGGGTTTTATTTTTAACAATGGTTGGAGCTTCTGTAAGCACGAGGCCGGGCGTTGCGCAATATACCCCATATTCTAGAGAAGTACGGGCACTTTGGACCGCGTCTAGGGCATGAGGGGATACATTCGAAATGGTATCTGCTGGACGTGGTTCTGTGCCTTTATTTCATGGGCCATTCTTTTCCAACAGCATCTTCAGAGCGGAGTTCTTTGAGGATCTGTGCCCACAGCTCACTGCGACCCTCAAGCACCTGGGCGTCCCCCAATATGTATAACCCTTCGCGAGCGCGGGATAGAGCAACGTTGACGCGTGCCTAAGAGACAGTGTTAGTGTGTGCAGGTATCAAAAGAGCAAACCGCCTGCCTTTGCAAACTCGGTTGAGTAGGACGAGTGCGCTGATTGGCCGCCTTCATCGGCCTTTGCCTCCAGGAGCCATAGGATGATTACTTTCGCTTCCTGGCCCTGCTCAGCGATTCAGCGAATGTCAGGACAAATGGCGCAAACAGGATCTTTTTACCGGGAAGTTATCCACGCTCCTCCAGTACCTATGGAAAACACATGAGCTAATCATCGGTTTGAATATCAACAGGCGACCTTACACTTTCTCCTTGACTTCTGCTGCTTTTTGCGCACCTTTCAGTGGATCAAATGAAGTGGAAGAATGAGCGTCAAGTTCAATGAGGCGTGCGACCTGCTTCTCTAGGTTCTGCCCGCGTCGGAGATACGCAAATGGGTCGGGGCTCAAGAGAAGTACGGCGATATCACCTTCTTCATCGTAATGCTGAGGGCTGTATAAAATATCCGGATTAGAGCACAACTCTGAGTCTAAAGGTCAGATGTTGCGATAGCTTTACCGCAAAAGGTGAAGTAGAAGATCTTTCAAGTGTTGCACCTGCAAACAAACATCAGTTAACTGTGATCTCTCAGAATTTATGCGAATGACCAACAGCAGAGTGGATTTGACCAGAGACATCTTCCGTTGCTTCGTCTTCAACTCGTATCTGATCCAGGAAGAACACATCTTTTGACATTCCGATAACCGGTCCCATTTTTGCGAGATCGCGGTTGTCTTTGAGAGCCGGATATTGAGTGTCGCTATTGACAGGGGTAGAAGTTGTCGTTGACATCTGAGAATCAGTGAAACTGGCGCGACAAATGAGTATAAGCTACTCGCCGTAAGAGGCGTGATATTGAAGGTCGCATTCGGTATTGGGTGTTCAACTTGGATGTCGGCAGACCTAACCGAGAGAGGCGCGTGACAAGTGAGTCGTCAAAGCGGAACAGACGGCTGCCTTCGTCCGGATCATCAACAGTTAGGCCTATTAAGACTATTAGATTAGGGTTTTGGAAGAGCTCCAGTAAAGGGATACATACGCCGACACTCCAGAGTAGGACGCAACTGTTGGGGGTCTCCAATCATGATCAGGTGCTGCAGTGAAGGGAGGATATTTGACAGGCAGTGCGCTTCCTGCATCTGGCCCGCGTCTTCGATAACCATGACTTGAGCATCGAGACTCTGATACGTTGGAAAGGTGAGCTGCTTAGATTACGGAATGAGAGAAATGAACCATGTGGCTCACTTTCAAAAGCGATTTTGATTTTGAGGCCACTATTGACGTGACATGATCATGGGTGCACGGTTAAAACGAGGATAATGAGGGGGATATACCTGATACAGTGGATGCGATCAATGAAGCATCTTTCATTATTTGTCGACAGATCTTAATAGTTGATCCAACATTAGAGGAATGGCGGATTGTGGATAAGATAGATTCCTACTTGTTCTTTAATACCAGTCATACGCTCGTACACAGCCGTGTATTTTTGTTGAAGATTTACCAGAGTCGATTGAAGAGAGGTGTCGGATTGCTCCAAGAGTTCGTTGAGATGCATTGTCAGCGTCGTTCGCTCCATTATAGAAAAGCTCCAGATATCCGAGGCTAAAAGCAATTCGCGCAGCGAACGGTCTGTACATGGGCACTCAGGCCTCTGAGCAAATCCGAATCGGGCAAAGAATTCGTCGATACCGTCGAAGCCATACGTGGAGCTATTGCGAACGTCCAAAGATGTCGATGGGGTGGAGGATGAAGGTGTGTAGTGATGCTCGAGAAGAATCAAGTCTTCAAAACTCCTCCAAAAATCAAAGAGCGCGTCATCGCCTGGCTTTTGATTCTGGGATTGTTTTGGGTTAGACAAAGCAGCTTTGAGATGGAATATAGCCTGGATCCAAGGCGGGGGGCTGAGCAAGCTTTCTTTCAGGCGAGGATTACTGGACGTCATGATGTGATCGAGCGTGGCCGCCGGTGCGCCCCGACGCAGTATATTCTTCATGAGCTTCGCCAATTCGGCCTCAATGACCTTGAGTTGCCGCCGTTCCTGGCTCATAGCATCGTAGAGCCTTGTCTGCGGACCCAAAGCAGACATCTTCGCGCCCAGGCAAAACTCGGAGAGTTTGTCTGTTTCCGCAACCCATCCGAGGCGAACGATGTTTGTTGTAACGTCGCTGTCGACTATGATACGAAGAATCGAATCCAGCGCTTGGTTCGTTAGTGCGAGAAGGACCGGCTTGGTGCCTTTGGCGATAAGTGCCCGGAGAATCTCGCCTCCGATGAATGACTAGGGAAAGAAGCCCCGATTAGTTATCTGGAAACCCGTATGAATTCTCCTCTGGTACATACTTTACCAGTTCCTGGTGGCCTTCACGAGTAATTTTAATCGTAGGATATTCGAAGCGTTGAATGTTTTGGTAGAAGCGACTTACCCTGTGATAACAGATACCTCTCTGGTGAGCGCATCGACAACCGCCTTCGCCTGATCTACATCAAATCTACCCGACTTCTTCAGACGCTGACGGGCTGCGAGGATAGAAGCGCTATCGTTGACGTTCAACTTCAATGATTGTCCACGGCCATCTTGCAGCAACGACTGGAGCTCGAATGTAAAGCCCGGGGCAGTCGCGTACGATGGGGGTCGGATTCTCATGCTCGACAAAGTGCCTGAGCCCGGGTGGGCAAGGTACCGAGTAAATGGAAATGTGGTTGGTTCGACTCGAAGCGTCTCCAGGCATGTTGGTATCAATCCGAGAGTCTGGTGCGCGAATTCTATCAGTATGCTCGTGCCGGGGAGCCCCACATGCGGATGTACGAGCGTCCGGAGGAGGCTGCTCTTGAGAGCCTGATCAAAAAAGGAGACGGTGATTTCATACCGACCAGGCATGCCCGGCGGTGTGTCTTTGCGCTCTCCCGGAGGACCGGAAATAACACCAAAAAAGATGCCGTTCTGCGTTGCTCCAGATTCCGATCTCGTGATGAAGGCAACCAGCGTTCCCCAGAGGAGTTTGGTTTGGCTCAGCCCGTCCCAGTGTAGCGGTCGCGTGCCCTTGGGCGGCTGGTCGACTTCAAACACAACAGCCAGTCCGTGGGGACTGAGCTTCATATCGGAAGGAATGATGTTGGTGTAGATGACCATGTCGCCAGAGTAGACGTCCGGATCAAGCAGTATTCCGCCTTTCCCTTGCATAATCTGGGATATCAGTGGCTGGTCCTTGGAGCCGAGCTCGGAGAGCACCGAGCCCAGACGCCGATAAGAAGTACTGTTGGAAGGTTCAGATTCAAACAAGGACTTTTGTTAGGATGAAAAAGGATAGCGCACTTCATTTCCTCGCGCAGCAAGCGAAACTGAACATCCAACAGTCTGTGCATACTATCGGGTGGGAAGGGATGTGGTGCTCCGGGGATGTTGGCAGGGATAAAGCGAGGGAGATCGCACAAAAGCTCTTCTTGGGTTGGAATAATCTGGATCGCACGTATATCAACGAAGTCGTTGTCGTGACGAGGCCCCTCGGGCCTGTGCTCTCCTGGGCCGACATAGTCATGGCGGAGCTCTTCGAGGATGGGATCGGAGCCATTCTTCAATTTGGTTGCCCCATGATGACCGGTCGGGTCGATGGTCACACCGTTTATGATTTTGAGAAGGGTGTCTGCCTTTTGTGTTAGGTAAGACGTGAGGAATTCGCGAGAGCCTTCCTCCTGGAACCCCTCCCAAGGATCGTCGAAAGTTGGTGGCGTTTTCATGATCCCATCAGACCATTTCCGGTAACTGGCGGCGACGTTGCGAACGAAATTCCTTAGGTTCGTGTCCGTCAAGGCTGCGTCCTTGTACCGAGTGAGATATCTAGGTGGGAGACATGTGAGAATCTCGAGGGTAGCGGGGCGAGCAAAAAAGGACCTACTCTGAAAGAACTGTAAAGATTGCCTTGAACAATTGTACTCCATTGATTGTACCAATGTGGCCGTGAACCTTGTTAGGATCATTGAACGATTTTGCAGAGAGAGCCATATTGAGATTATCTTCGATAGTCTTTGAAAACTTGGCGAAATTCTCGTGAATGAGCGAATATAGGGTACTAAAAGACGTTTGTACGATAAACCAGTGCCGGCAGAGTTCTGTAAAGTAGCTGCTCACGTGATATTTGAGTAAACTGTGCTGTGGATCACGGCGTCCGAGGACAAGTACTATGGAAAGTGATTCACTAACGATCAGAAAGTAACAGGTAGCGTCAGTCAATTAATATGACAAACCCCTAGCAGAGGCACGAAGCCCCGTTGAAAAGACATGGTTTTTGTGCTCTTGCCAGCGTGCAGAGAGATATCCGGCCACTGGATGATATCTTGAAGGCGCTTCAGCCCATTACCACCAACCTGCACGGATGGATGGTAGAGAAGTCAGAGGTCAGTAGAAGATCTCGTGCGTGCATGGTTCTTTTAAGTACTTACTGTGGCAATGGCATCCATCAATAACTGACGGCCGTCGCGAAAACGCCGTTAGCATATCCATACACAAAAATCACGATTGTGCACAATTACCTGTCCGTCTTCGATTTTCTTATCAAATGAAGCAAAATTTAAGCAAATAATTCGAGTGTGCATTGTGCTTGGATTGGACCCACCCAATCAGCGTGAAATGCATTCGAGCTCCCAAGAGCCCACCAAAAGTCATACACTTCCTGGGCCCACTTGAACGTGAAATGATCGGCAAGATAGCCCCGAAGGCGATTATGCGCCTCGTTCGGCGACAGAGGCTTGGAGAGCGTGAAGAGGCTGTCTGTGTTCGTCGCGAGGACGCTCGCCACAACCTGGGCGATGTCCCCCGCATCCGACCTGTCGTCCGAAAGCAGTCCGCGATCGATCAGTGGGACCGCAGAGGGAGTAACATGATCGTAGTGGCAGCGGAATTCGCGGTGGCAAGCACCGTTGTTCCAATAAAAGGTGCAAGCTTCGTGCGGCGGTCTGGGGGGCGCCGATGTGGCAAACAGCGTCGTGCGCGTGGGAGAGGATGGAAAGCCCCGATTGAGTTCTTGAGTCGGGCTTAGGCTGGGCGAATAGGGAGCGGGAGGAGATCTGGGGCTCGCCGCGGAGGGATTGGAGCCGAAACCATTGGGCGTATCTGGAGTCCCCGGCTCTACGTGAGTATGCCTGCACCGTGCCCCGTATGGGCAACGACCGGAGGACCAATAGACTCTACAGACGCCGTGCGGAGCCCTCGGGTTGCTGCCGCTTCCAACCGTGGCTGATCTCGGTCGAGAGAAAGTGTCGGTGGGTGACAGGCTGCGCGTATCCCGGGAAGCCTGGGTCGTTGTCGCAGCGAGAGTCTTCAAAGTAGGTATGTGAGCAAATGAGCATCGAGTGTTTGTGCATCCACTCGGGAGATTATAGTAACGACAAGCTCTTTCAGTCATGGTTGAGCAGATGTTTGAATCTGGGGAGCTGGAGTGGAACCGCAGGCGTATTTAAGCGTGCCAGAGAGACGCTCATTTTATGCTCGAATGGGACATATGAGCGCAATTCAACGCGGTGTCTTCGTCCATTACCACATATGTGGGCAAAGCAGAAAGAACACGTGTTGGATATATGAATACTGGCCGTAGAAGATTCCCCAAGGCTTTTGGGCTGTGACTGGCCGATCGATGTCAGGCGTGCAGAGTCCAATCGGAATGTTGAGTCGAGGAGAACGTCAGCAGCACTGCGGATAGTTTCTTCCTAAAATGGATCTACAGACTAGTCAACGTTCGGAACGAATGAATGTGTATCGCCGCAGGGGGATCAATGGGGCCCGAAAACATACATAAGGTGACTACTCTTACCACTCGTGCTTGATCACAGGTCATCACATGCCAACCCCACAGATTGGTAGCTTGTCACTTTTCCGGTCGTTAGATGTTCTATAAGTACATAAGATAACGGCGCAGCTCGAAGAAAGCTATATTATTTCATCGCTAAATATACGGCCCGTGTAGCTTCGTAAATTAACCCGGGATGGGGTAGTACCCGTTCTCGTCGCTGCAGACATAACCAGACATAATAGCATAAGTAGGCATGAGGCGAAAGCTTTGTTGAAAGGACTTGCCTATCCCATTGGCGCCCAACCAAGGAAGCCACCCCTGTGCCGATGACAAAGATGTCGAGAATCCACGACACTACGTTCAGTCGGAAAGAGGTGCCTGCAGCATCCCAAGAATCAGACGAGCGGCTAAGGCGAAGAAAGAGACGCCGAATCGCTGTGCACTTACTCAGTGTCGAGCCTTTCATGAATATGAGATGCGATGTCCCGTGCAAGTGCAGGGCTATCCCCATGGTGGCAATCTGCAGGACGGCTAGCATTGGCAAGTAATCCACGTTCATTGATATTAGCCCAACTTCCCGTCGAATACAATGAAGCCAGCGCATCTCACCATGCATCCCCACAACCAGTAACACAACCTTCCACATCGACCTCCAGCTATACCCCGTCTCACCCTCGAACCCGCCAAGCAGCAACGGCGGCAGCGCGCCCACAGCGAGCATAACACCCACCAAGGACATGTTCCCCGCAAGCGCCCACCACGTGCAAAACCCCTGCGCCTCCTCGTCGCTCGCGCACTGTTCCTTGGACGGAAAGTGTTCGCACTTGTACACCTTGTGCTTGGACGGCTTGTGATACGCTTTCGAATCTGGCGTTATGAGAGTTGTGGAAGTTACGGGTGCAAAGGGCGGGGGCGTATCGGGAAAATCAATCGACGCGTATACGCATCGCTGGAAGAGCCCATAGCGGATGTGGTGCTGGTGCGGGTGATTGGGTAGCGACGCAGACTCGATCCTGCAGAATAAAAATCCGGGATATAAGGAACATTGATGAACACTGAGATGAAACACTCGAATCTGACGAACCAATCCGGCAGTGTCACAGAGAATATCGTCTAGCGAAGGGTCCGAGGCAGACTGTTAACGCTGCCCCTCACGTGCTCTGGATTCGAGAAATACTGCGTACCAAAGTCAGAGACGTTAGGATCATCACGAAGGACATCAGAAAAGACTCTGTCCGCATTATTTTATCAGCGCTGAGGACGAAATAATCGGGGAGTGCTGGTGGTGGTGGTCGCAGCTGACATCACACAGTAAACCAGCCCGAGCTGGTCCGGGGAGCCAATTGGTCAGGTGAGCGGACCGAGGGGGAGCGACCTTCAAAAGGCAATTTTGCTCCTTAATTATGGCGCCTCATCTTATCTTATCGTTACCCCTCAAGAGTCGTAGGCCACATCAAAGATCCGGGATACAATTCCATGCTCAATAACCAAAGACGAAGAAAGAGAAATACGGGTATGGGTATACGCTAAACAAACAGAAAAAACCGACAGCAAAGAAGGCAAAGAACCTCCAGGAAGAAAAAAAGGACGGAGGAAGATTACGCTGATTTGGTCGCCATCAACACACAGTGCTGCTCGCCCGCCCCTGCATACTCCACCTTCCACCCCTCCAGCACCGCACTCTTTAATCGGCGGGGCGTATGCGAACTATCCACACCCTCGCCCAGCCCTAGCTGGCACTTGGGCGCGTACCCCCACCCATAAACCTGCCCCGAGCGCGACACGGCCAGATTATGCCGCATTCCCGCCGATATCTGGGCCATCGGGTTCGATGGGCTCGTAGAGCCTACGCTCGAGTCATATGGTGGGAGTGGCGGATCGTCGGTATCCATATCGACATTGGTATCTGTGGGTGGCGCCGGCGGGAACGGTATGGGCACAGGCTCCGGGACGTACTCGTCCGGTCGCTTGGCCGCATCCACATTCGGATCCCGCGCGTCAATGATTTTCTTCATTGCCGGATGGTCGTCGTTCAGCCCCAGCTCGAATCCATCGCTCCTTCCACACCCCCACACACTCCCGTCGTTGAGTAGGAACAAGCTATGATGCTCGCCGCCGCTGATGGCGGTCACTACGCGCCCCTTGCCGAGGTTATCCGGATGGAGTGCGTCCACTATTGTTGGATTGGCAACGATGGCCTCCGCTCCTCCTCGACTCTCTCGCACACCCGTTTGCCGGCACGAGTTCAGACCCCATGCATAGACTACGCCTTTTTTATCGACAGCAAAGCTGTGATAGCTGCCCGAGCCTACGGCAACGATGTTTCGCAGTGCTAAACGCTCCGGGGCTAATCCGTTGACCTTGCGGCGCTACAGACAACAATTCCGTGACGCTGGGTCCGAGACGGCGAAAAAGGAAGGCTGACCTCGATGATCCTGCGACCCAGCTGTGCTTGCTGGCCGTTTCCCCAAGCATACACATGACCGGTAGTGGTGAGCGCTATGATATGATCTGTGCCGCATGCAACTGACACGAATTTGTTGCCTTCTAGTGCGGGTAATGATAGCGGGACGAATTGTGTTTTCGAGGAACCGGGTTTACCGTCAAACCCAAGCAGCCCGTCGGACGACTGAGAAGTGAATGCACGATTGAGTTTATAGTCAAGGAGGAATAGAATTAACAACTGACGCGAAAGCTGCCCCAGACACGCAACTCGCCTCGCAGCCCGAGTGCGACGCTTACACTAGCGCCGGCCGCCACTGCCACAGCGCGGAACTCTTCCTCAATGAGACTATCGATGACCATAGGCTGTGTTTCGAGGATCTCGGGGTCAATCGCGTGTTGTGGATTTATAGGGTCTGGGACGTCGATGGTTGGTCGCCCAAGGGAAGCGTTGTCGTTCTAAGAGAGAATCGAGTAAATAAGGGTGGAAATTATGCTTTAACTGGAGAATTGCGACTCACGATCCCCCAAGACCAAACTCTTTATCATCGAATATTGGATGAGCGTGTCACTCAGCGATAGGGGTGAATGCGCGTACCTTCCCTCCTCGTCGATGGCAAGGGTATGCATACCGCCCGCCACAACCTTTTCTAGCCCAGCGCCTTCGTCCCCCAATATGCCACTTTGAATGGCGCCCTCAAACCAGGAGTGTAGTGTCGGTGCCGGGATACTGCCTAGCTTAACAGATCGCCAAGGTTAGATGAGGCGCACAATTGGCAATCCCACAGAAAATACCTCTGTTATCCCAAGCCCAAACTGGCCCATCTCTCCATTCCCGAATATAAAGAGATGGCGCGAGGGACGCACATGCCAGGCGGGGCGTGGCAATATATTTAGGGGTAACTTGAGCGCTCGAGCGGGCGTAGTCGGGGTGCCGTCGCGCGATTTTGGCGGGCGGCCGCGTTTGCGTTTGGTATCGAGGGTGAAGTCTGTCTGAGCAGGAGAACGGGGGCGGGGAGTCTCGGTGGCGGAATGCGATGGTGGGGCGCGCCGCTTTCGTGCGCGCGTTGCGGGGCTGGCATCAGTTTGCTTGGCCGGCGATACCGAGGGCGATGGGGGGCGCTTCTTTCCAAGAAGAGTGGGGAGGAGGGCGGGGGCGCGCGTCGACTCCCCGAAGGATTTGCTCCGGGGACGAAGTCGGGGTGGCATGGCGAGCGGAGAGAGACCTGTAGCTTGGTGGAGAGTCGCTTCGCGGCCAAAGGTGTGTGGAGGCCGGATGCAAGCCGCGCTTGTCACGCCTGTCGTGACGCCACAGCGCAACCTCCACGTCGCGCGCCAGAGTGCTTTCAAGCTGCGGTACTTACTTACGCTCATCTAACGACACCTTGCCAGCATGTGGTTGAGCGACGGACAAAGTGGGCTTTATTACTAATTGCCGATGGTGGAATAATTGCTCAGCGATTTTGTGCGCCAGAAATCGGTGTGGCCTTGACGTCTTTTGGCGTGTTCTTTATGCTCTTGGGCGTCATGCTCTTCTTCGATGGAGGACTGCTGGCACTCGGAAACGTGAGTTTGTATCTCTCCCCGCTTCTCAGGCTCAAACCTCAGGAATTTCTCTGTAGCTCCTATTCCTTTCTGGCTTGACTCTCATCATCGGTCCGACAAAAACATTCTACTTCTTCGCCAGAAAGCAGAAGATTCGCGGAACCGTATGTTTCATCGGGGGTATCTTGTTTGTATTCTTGAGGTGGCCATTCGTGGGTGTTGTAGTTGAAACCTTTGGCTTCCTCAATCTCTTTGGGTGAGTGTTAAATTGGTCCTGACCATTAAAAGACACAGCTGATAGCGGCAACTCCCTCAGGGATTTCTTCCCAGTCATCATCACCTTCCTTCGCCAACTCCCAATCATTGGCACCTTCCTCAGTTTGCCGTACATACGAGGGGTATGCTCTTGCCCTCGCTTATCACAACGAACTTGCTAACGTGTGTCTCTTTAGGTAGTAGATCGGCTAGCAGGCTCGAGGCCATCCATTGTATAAAAAGCTCCACCATTTCACCTCTACTAGACGCTGTTTCTTTTCTTGCGGAGTTACTCGTATTGCTAATTGCTATAGCGCTACTCATCGCTCGGGATATTAGGTGTCCTACGTGGCACGCTGCGCGTGGCTGCGCTAAAACTTGAGTTAACTCTACTCTACCAGAAATATCTCAAGTCCTCAGCCTTTGATATCGACGAATCCGACCACCCGAGCGGCACTATCGCCTGGCAGTGGCATGAGGCATTTACGAAAATGGTACGGGTTGCTACATATGCAATCCCCGAGAATAGTCTTCGTCGTGGCTGATGGCCCAATTGGAGGGGGTGACGCTTTATCCTCTTCGGAGGTGTTGTGCGGGGGTTAGCTGGTTCGAATCCAGCCGGTCCTTTTTGTTACCATCTTTTCTGCACTTCGACCTTATACAGGAATTTCAAAAGCTAGCGCTGAGCGCTGATCAAAAACTGGCATATTCGCATGCCACGTGTAAAATATATAGAGCATGTCGTCAGATCTGTGGAATACTTACTATTAGGAGCACACACAGGGACATAAGTACCTAAGTGTCTAAGTTCGGATGAGTCGAAGCCGACTGGACAGTGGATTTCTGACTCCAGGCTTCCACCACTACCATCACGTATCTTGCACGTATCAACGTCCTAAGATGCCACCTCCCGCTCATTACCGCCTCCGAGCAATACGCCTATACAAAGAGGTCTACCTTGTCTCGCGCTCAACACACCTGCTCAAACCTGAACTCATGTTTGCCTGACGCGATCCAGCTACACCGACTGGGACGCGAATACCCAGACCCATCGTAATGCCAATATTGCGCCTCCGGGTTCTGTAGGAATATATTCCGAACGCCTTCTCTCTCGCAGATACGATTTCCACGGCAAACTTCGACGCGCATTTGAGAGTGGGTCACACTGAACACTACCCAAGCCCATTTAATGAGCTAACCACGGGAAGGTGCCATTCTTTGCCTTTACGTGTTATTACCAGAGAATCGCAACCTCGAAGATCCAGAGAAGATTGAGCGCGCATTTGCGCTGGGGGAGTACGTTAAAAACGGCATGTCCATCTTTCTATGCCCATTATCGTGTGGATGCCCCATACTTACCCCATCCTTGACAATGGGCAGAGACGCTGGCGTTGTATTCTCTGCGCAAGTACCGCTGGCTCAGGAGATCGTATCACCCGCAGGATGACCCTCGGTGAAAGATCAGACGTTGTCGAGATTGGGGCTGTATCACATACTTGTATAATTAAGTCTCATTTCTTTTTTCCTTTGCAGATTAAAGTAAAACTACTATCTCCAAAAAATGCCCAGCCTACCTCCTAAATCCCCATTTGCTTATTTTCTTGACTGCATAGTGACAGCTCAAGATACCAAGGAGCATGCTACAGTGTACAAAGCTCACAGGCTTTGCCATTTACCATCTCACCCAGGCTGGTATTCCGCAGCCGGAGAAAGTCATACACCAATTTCATTTTTGATACGAACACTTAACAAAGACCGAGGCGAAGCCCCTTCAGTCAATCCAAAGGCCTCTTTTCTTGTGCCAATCCTCGATACTCTCTTCGCGATAAGCCTCCTCAGTCTCGGCGCCTTCAGGGATTGGGACGTACTTGGGACAAGACGCACGAAGAACGACGAGGATCTCTGGGGGTGTTGGGAGGGTGACGTCGATAGAAGACGCGAAAGGATAGACCTAGTGATAACAAGTGATCATTCAGCTTTGCTATACTTTCACACTAGACGGCCTAAGAGCTGGAAACGACGGACCCATTCCTTCCAAGTATCATCGTGCAACCAAAGCATGGAACCGCATTCACCGCAGAAAAACCTCTTGGAGGCGATGGGCCCCGCGATTCCGTTGCCTTTGGGAGTGTACGACCTACAGCAGCGGGGCCGCTCAGCCGGGATACGCAATAAACGTGCTCATGGTAGGCTTGGCTACTCACTTGAGGTACTCTTCTCCCTCGATAGTCAGAGTGGAGGTGAGGCCCATGATGTTGACGCTATATCCATATCCAATCGCTACACAGTTGGTACGGATGATCCGGTGGTGCAGAAGTTCAGACGCGCTTACCTTCCCATGAATCCGCCGACCTATTGAAGAGTATGGTATCTCTGCTTAGATATTATATCATTGGAGCGAACTTACTTTACGGCAGATGGCTATCCGCCATGGACCATAAACATTAAGCATGTGCGAATTAAAAGAATACAAAGCGGAGCGACTCAACAGCATGTGCAGTGCTACCCAGACCGAGACGTCAGCAGCACATATAATCAACACAGAGCAGGACGCACTTGGTAGGGATATGGTGTGTTGGAATCGCAGCTATATTTCACTTTGCCGCAATGGCATGATCTGTGGAGGCGATCGGAGCAGTAATATGTCAATATCTAGAGCGAGATTGATACAGCATGAAGAGTGAGCAAGCGCACCCTTCGAGCTTGAACGGCATCCTAGATACCTAATACCAGTGCTAGCGTTGGTGGCCGTGATGGTTGTGAATTTCGAAATCGATAGAACGCAAGCCCGGAATCGGCAGTGATTATGACGTCACTGTAGAAGAGTGTAGTACCAATGTCCGATATTATGTGCTGCTGGGGGGTAAACCGGTAACGCGTAACGTGCAGCGACTCCGGGCCAATTTTTGAAAGAATGAGGACATAGTATACTGCGCGAGGGGAGTATTCGTGAGGATAGCATGCACAACGGTCGAGGAGAGCGGTTGATGGAGTACTTCTTGTAACGAGTGGCAATTGCTACACGTCAGCTCTTTTTCGAATTTTCTGCTAGGTCTTCATCGAAAACATTGAGTACATGGGAAGCTACTGCATGCGTGCACTATTATTAATATATAGGGGCTGAGGTTACGGGACAAAAGGTAGGGATCTGGTCACCGGTCAGAATGGCACCATGGGGAGGGAATGAGGAAGCCGGTTCCACTTGTCAAACTGCAATGCCGAGATAACACAGAGACGCCACGCCGATCCGTATAACCCCAATCTACACCGTCGCCCGCTGCGACCGTATCTCGTAGGGGAACCCCCTCTTATAAACTGACAGAAATTCGCATTTCATGTGGTATTGTGGGCCACACCGGAAGCAAACTGGCCATGGTTGGTGCGTGGCTCCGACGTGCCTCTCTTCTTCCTCCTTCCCACCAGCATCACTGCTGCAATCGGATCCCTCCATACGCCTTCAAGAACTTTAGCCCAGCAAAAATAATACGCCGATGCGTTGACCAACGGCTATCTACTCCAGCATGGGCTGCCAACAAGTACTTCGCGCCGACTACACCTCAGTCCTCTGCCTAAGCCCGACTGCGACATATCCAGCCCACTTTCACCCCTCTCCCCCAAGAAATTCGGCGTAATGCTCTCTCTATCTCGAAATCACGCGTGTGATACTCTCCGTGCGGAACCACCTGGCTGTGCTACCTGGCCATCAACCGTCGCATACCCAGTGCCCACCGATCCGAGAAACTCGCATCGTTCCGTCGTGCAACATCACGCCCTTCTCCACTCGTACTTGCTTTCCGTATGTACGTTGTGTCTCAGCAAGCGGACGTGCACGCGAGTGGTGCGCACATTAGACTCGGCAGGCGCTCAAATGCCCAAGACCCAAAATCTCGATAAACTCGTTCGAGACGCTGCTAAAAAAAACTTGAGCTGCTTGTCCATTCGTCGGGGCGGCAACAACTGCAGACTTCACTGCGCTTGGGCTGATCACCAGAGTACAGCGGTACTACATACTATGTAGTGAACACATTTTTTTCTGGAGACCGAAGCCCTCCAGCGGGCCGAGTGACGAGTATAGCGGATACGTGCCTGAGGCTCCCCCAAATCTTATTTAAACCGAAGCGAATGGGTCCTAGTATAGGTCAGCAGAATTTCGAACTGTGCTAGGAAAAGCTTGGAAGCATCGGTTCTGGTACCGGTACCTTGGAGCCTCCTGCCGACTCGGACGCGCGGGTTGCGGCGTGAGCCCCAGAAGGCACGATTCACTGAATCACTTGTTCCCGCTGCAGGGGAAACGCAAAGGCCCATGGCTCGAGGGCTGAGAGGCCTAATTCACTCCTGGGCCTGGCGCCCGAGTAATCGAAACAATTGGACGCACCTTTGAATTCCCCAGTTTCAAACGGTATGATAGCTGAGAGGGGACGGTGTACGATGAGAGTGCACACGGCCTGGGTGTGCTCGAACTCATGACCACCTAACTGTGATGGTGCCGGATCGCTTCGAGTTCAAGATAGCTTCATCTCAAGCCAAAGTACGGGATTGCTTCGCTTAGCTGCAGGTAATTACAGGTAGTACTGGTACCAGCTACATGTAGAGCACAGATAGGCTATCCATCTCGACCGCTTAACTATTGAATGGGGAGTCCATCATACATTCACAAGGGTTTAATCTTCGCTTTTACTCGTCTATCTACCAATCGAGCTAGGCGCCAAGGAATTATATTCCCCGTTGGGGGCTTCCACCAGATCACAGATCATATGTGATGATACGACATTGATGCGAGGCCAGCTGATTGCCTGAGGTTTGGGATGATCGCTGTCAGGGCTTGAACACTAGTGTTTTGCATCAATGCCCATATAGTCGAGGTACGGTGATGGAAGATATCGATATCGCAGGCGTGTGCGACGCCTAGCAGCAGCAGCTGTATGTTGCGGCCAGTGAGGGCCCGCAAGTTCGCAGGCCAGAGGCAGTTAATTGAAGCGGCGACACTGGATGGCATATGAGCTTACATAAGGATTTGACAAGAGTGACACCTTGGCAGGTTTGCGTAACATTCAACAAATCCTGGTCGACCACCGCGCGCGTTCGCCAGCGCTTTTGCGCTCCAGCGGCGCACTCTTGATGTAGAACATAGACACAGTTCACGCTGCCGCCGGCGTCAAACAGCGTTGAAGATGGCGTCTGCGGTCTCTGGGACGGAAACAGGCGAGCGCGGCGGAAGGTGGCCCCGGGAAGGAAGCGTATGCATCGCTCGGTATGTACATGGTCGTGTAGCCACGCGTGGTTCTCTCTACCCGGTTAGGCTCAGTTCCTGTCTTGTTCCAGCGAAGTCACTCTGCCGTGATTGCCGAGTGTCCCTGGCAGGCTGCCCCGCGCACCCAACAATCCCTCAAAAGGGCCCATCATCCCCGTCCTGCTCCTTCCGAGCTCCCACCGGCTACGCCTCTCCCTCGCCCGCGAGCTTGCCCACCTTCCAGTGAAAGCCGCCATGCAGCTCCCCGGATTTTATACGTGTGTCTGCTCCGTGTCAGTGCTGAACCTGAGCTCACCGCTCCACTATGATTCTCTAGGCACCCAACAACACAGGTCGTGCTGGTGGGCTTCAGCGCGTTCTGTACCGTCGGGGTAAGTTTTGTTATCGCTTTCGAGGCTTCGGCATACTGATGGATGCCCAACCCGACTTAGATGTTCAGCGCCGTCTCGAATCTTGGTGCCGGAGGAACGCAGGATGTTGCGCTATCCGATACGTCCAACGGTGTTCTGTACGGCTGCTTTGCCATCATGGGGCTATTCAGCGGGGGAGTCAACAACCGTGCGCTCCAAATCCTGGCCATGCTGCATTATGTCTACAATCCTGACCAATTGAATATGCAGTCCTCGGTCCTCGGCTAACGCTTTTCATCGGATCTCTTGGGTACGCGCTGTACGTTGGATCGCTATGGTGGTACGTTTTTCGGCTTTCTTGCCAGTGTGGATCGCCTATCAGCTGGAGTCTTTAGCTATCAAGTGCAAGGGACACGTTGGTTTCTCATCTTCGCGGGCGCCCTCCTTGGTATATCGGCTGCGCTTTTCTGGTCTGCACAAGGTGATTGGCAACCTCTCGACTTTGGCAGCGTTTCTAATGATGTTTGATGCCCCAGGGTCAATCATGATGAGTTATCCGATGGAAAAGGATAAAGGCAAAGCGTTTGGCATATTCTGGGCTATGTTCCAAGCTGGGTAAGTCACCTCCCTGACTTTCAATCCTCGGTCAGTGTGGACGCTGAATTCCATGATTAACCAAGCTCATTCATCGGCTCGGTGATCGCTCTCGGGATCAACATCAACTCTGGGAGCCTGGGGGCTGTGACTACGAGTACATATATTGTTAGCCCCGAAAAAATGGATTTGTTAGCCCATGGACTGATCACTCTACACAAAACCGCAGGCATTTGTGATCATCATAATCGTCGGTATAGCCTCGACATGGCTTCTCCTCCCACCAAACAGGGTTGTTCGTGGCGATGGCACTGTCCCCAAGATCGAGGCCGCCTCCGATCCCAAGACCGAGATCCGGGCCCTGTATCAGACATTGAAGGACTGGAGGATGCTCGCTCTCACACCCATGTTCTTCGCCAGCAACTACTTCTATGCTTATCAGGGTGCTGTGAACGCCGGCAAGTTTACTGCCCCTACGCGCGCATTGAACGCGGTTTTGGAGGGTGCCGGTGCTATCGTGGGTGAGCATACCCACTCTCGCTATTACAGCCCAGTATAATACTAAACTCGTTGCGAAGGCGCTCTCCTCATCGGCTTCTTCGTTCTGGACAACCCCAAGCTCAAGCGCCGCACCCGCGGCTGGCTCGGTCTTGGTGTGGTCACTGCTTTGACCATCGTCGTATGGTCATGTGGACTGGCCTTCCAGGTCACTTTCAGTCGCGAAAACAAAGGGCATATACTCCATTACAAAGAGAAGGCCTACCACGCTAAAGGAACGCTTTTCTTCTTTTGTACGTTAATTTTTGTTTCATCATGGTTTCTTGATTCATTCAAACCCCTTCTATAGACTTCTTCAGCGATGCCATCTATCAGGCAATGGTTTACTGGATCATGGGCGCTCTCACCAATGATCCCTTCACGCTGGCCCGATTCACGGGTAGATACTTTTTCGCGCTTATAGTATGCGTCTACACAGTCTAATTTACGCCTTCTAGGTTTGTACAAGGCTGTCCAGAGTGCTGGTGCCGCTGGGAGCTTTGGCATGGATGCCGTCGCCACGCCATACTTGAACGAACATGTACGTGCGCTCAGTCCCTCCTTCAATTGGGCGACGATCACTGACTCTCGCGACGGCATGCATTTTAGCTGGCAAGCTGGTTGCTCATCATCGTCTCCCTCCCTCTCGCCGGCGTCGTTATCAGGACGATCAAAGATACCTCATACGTGGATGAACAGGTTCGCCTTCATCTCCTCTGCGCCCCTGGCTCTGTCTCATCATCTTTGTTCCTTTTTTTTAGGTTGTCTATGTTGAAGACGTCAAGGCTGATCAAGCGGAGAAGGCGGAGCCAGAACTACCAGCTCAGAAGGACGACCTTAGCGCGTAGAGTCGTCCGCACTCCCAATAGGCGTAGTTTACTGGATAGTGTTTTGTGCTTAATGCCGCTCAGTACATATTCGTCTTTGTCCTCGTTTTATTCTTTGGTCTGTTTTCTTTGGTCTTTTTTTTGTAGTGTACTATTCGATATGCCTATCTCAGTTTTGGTGTTCGTAAAGTCCCTTATTCTCACAATATTGAAGCCCAAGGGCTGGGATATTAATATTGGTGCGGACCTAGTTTTCTAAGCGATACGCAGGCGATGGTGATGTTGTGCTTTTACCGGTGATGAATTGTTCACGTGCCTAATTATCTTGGGTCATCTGTCTTCAGAGGTTCTGATGCCTGAGGGGTTCGTCCGCTTCTTAGACTTATGTGAGCTTGGCAAGCGAGTCGAGTTTTCATCGATAGTGCCCAGGCAGTCCCAGATCTGCCAGCTCAAGCACCTAGAGAACGCCTGGTCTCAATATCCAGGTCCTAGAATGGTGCTGAGCGTTTTGCGGCCATTTATAATAATGTGGCGTGGGAATCAATACACACGAAGAGTGACAATTGCGCGCACTCCGACGTTCACAGATCAGCTCTGGTTCACTATGCATACTGAACGCTGAGCGCTGAACGTGGATCGCTCCGGACTTATCAAAGTATTAGTCTTTTATCTGCTGAGAGAAATCACGATGTCATGTTGCTGTTTAAAATAATACGCTCATTGCTACACCCGAAGATGGGCGTAGGAGGAGTCAGAGAAAAGCCAGGCGCGAGGCACGGGATGGGGGGGGGGGCGTGGGGTGGGGATGGGTGGGGATGGGACGGGGATATGGGGTGGGGATAGGGATATGGGAGGTGTTGACGGAGGGGGAATGGTGTGTGGGGATGATGTGCAAGAGTGGGGGATGGGGGTGGGGATAGGGGAGATGAATGTGGGGAGAGGATACCAGGCGCCGGTAGGGAGATGGAGCGGTGTGAAGAGTCAATAAGAGAGAAAAGTGGAGTCGAGAGGGGAAGAGAAAGTGGTGATAATTAACCATAGACATAGGCGCGTAATAAATCAGATGTGGTAGGGGCCGCCGCTAGGGGAAGGAAGCATGTTATCCGATGAACAAGGGACCGGTCAGAGAGGTACATACTATAAGCTGCTGACCCTCCCATACTTGTCCCAAGCTTCCCTAACATCTAATATATGGCCTAGCAGAGACGCCAGTTGACACCGCATGGTCACCACGGTCCCATAATCATCTTGGATTCGCCTACGGAGTGCCCCAAGACAACTGCTTTCAAGATGGGATTCCTCAAACCAGTCTCCGTAGGCGAATAGGAGCGTATGGATGGCGTCGCATGAGTTGCGGACGGCTTGAATCTCGTCGTTAACAAGAGCGACAAGGTGGGAGGCGTGGTCCATTTCCACCGCTACCGGCGCCGGTGGCGACAGCGCCAGATTTATCCTCGGGTCCGAGGCAAGTGTTACAAGATGATGTATAACGCGGTCCAGGATGCCGATGCCTGATCCGAGGATCCTCAGAATCGATCTCTGGCAATCCCGTCGATGCCTGGATGCCTCAAGTTCCTGTCTTGAGACCACCCGCGCCCATTCGCCAGCGCAGTCTTCAATGCCAAAGAGCGCACTGAGAAAGGTCTCTTGGCTCTGAGACATCGCGGCTCGGCGTTCAGACGTCGGGGGCCGGCGGTGGGGCGCGGGGAGGCAAGAGGGGGCGAAATACGAGGAGGGAGATGGAGTGGGCGAAGTTCAATATGCGGAAGAAAATTTTCGTAGATTTTCTCTTATCTTTATAGTCCACAGCCCATAGATGGCCGAGTGAGCAAAGTATGACACACATATGCATAGGCGCGTGGTTGAATGCCGGGTTGGGTTGGCTGCGGCCCTTGGGCTATGTAGGGGACCAAGGAAACAGCCAACGACGGACCGCTACAGGCGCCGAAGACCCAGGCGCTCGTCATCGACGCGATCCGTAGAAAATAGCGCAGAAATGATAGGGGCACACCGACAGGAACGCCGAGGGACGGAACCATGGAACGTTGACACGTGTAAAGGAAATGCAGAAAAACAATTGATCGGTAACGAGCACCGGGCGGCGTTGAATAAGTTAAGTCCCAAATAGTGTGAGGCGGGAGTGGGGCGGGACATTACAGACTAATGAGAGTCGGAGCCGCCTGGCTCAGTCACCGATCGTCCGCTTCGGTCGGGATCGCATGCATAGCCATAGCGCGAAAAAAACACCGCCAGTTCGCAAGCTGAAGGGAACCAACGAAGACGGACAAAGAGCTTGAGAGAGGAAGAATGTACGTGGTCTGTATAAACAACCACCGGATGTACCAGTCATTGTCTCTATGGTTTAGAAACCGAAGGCTCATTTGGCAAAGTGGCAGTGGTCAAAGCGCGAGCTTAAAGACGCGGTTTCTGAAAAGAAGACTTCCGCGAAGTTCTGAGGCAACGGAGACCAGGAAAGCATGGTGTCAAGAATGATCGATGAATGATTGCACGAGTAACTGAGGGCAAAAATGGCCGCCACAAAGGCTAGTGTCGTTACCTACTTGAATCCAGGTACCAAGAAGATTAGCGCCGCCAAATCGACTCAAAGAGATTGTGTGTCAGCATTCGATTGTTGCCAGCGCCTAGCGCTGCGCATTGCAGGTGCCCAAATAAATAGCGGCAAGGGGCGCAACGGTAAAGATCAGAGTTAGACGCTCGTACAACTCCAGTACATCGCGCTCGAGTACAGTGGTACATGCAGTACCTGTCCTGCAACTTCAAGGCCGGCACTCAGATACGTGCCAACTTCCAAGGCGGACGGCCATGACCTGCATTCGCTGCCAGTACACAGATTGCTCTAAAGCTGGCTCGACCTCGTGAGGCGCTCTCCCCTCTGATGGTCGCGCGAGCCAAATGCGCAGACCAGGAGCGCTTGCAAAACGCGGAAGCCCATTTTTATGGCGGCCGATAAAGACTTTGAGGGAAGAGGGAGGTACGTGGCCTGTTCGGAGGGCCACTCTCCGGACGTGTACCCAGAAACCGAAGACATGTCACAGAATACCAATGGCCAAAGCGCAGGCTTCAAGGTGCGTTTTCTAGACAGAAGATGGGGCGTTCAAGGCAGCAGAGACCTGCAAGAAAATATGGAGTTGACTGCCGATCGTACCGCGAATCACCGAAGGTAAAATACTAAAAACGACAAAGGCTTGCGCGTTGTCGCCTATCTGGACGTTTGAGCCCCGGTCCCAAGAGCCATGTTATCCACGGATCAACGCCGCCAAATCGACCCAAAGGGATTTCGATCGGATGTCCATGTCAACGTTCAATTACTATTCGGAATTTCGCGCAGATGCCCAAATAAATAGCAGCAAGGGTCGTAAAGGATCGGATTACAGCGTGGCACGCTCACATTAGCCATGTTCAAGGTAGCGAAAAGCGAGAGCAAAACGCTCGTGAAAACGCCCAGAAAAACGCCAGCGCCGAAGGGTGCCGAAGGACTTTTGTCCGCGTATGTGAGCTGGCTTTGGTGCACAAAATGCGTACTTTACCACAGAGGCTCTGTCTGTTTTAGGAGACATTGCAGGCCAGTCATCAAGCCTTGACTGTTTAAGGAAAGGTGTTTTTGCTCTTAGCTTTGAAGTTCGTTTTTTGAGGACGATGGGGGGTTTCACGGTAGAGAAATACTGGACAAAAACGCCACCGAAAGCGGACCCTAGACAATATCAAACCTTGTTTTCGAGGCGGTTTGCTGATCATCTTTCTAGCGTTTTTGCGTCGTTTTTGTCTACCGTGAACGTCCCTATTCTGAGATATTCAATTCGCAGAATGCCTCGCTCGGGTATATAGACTGGCACGTACTGCTCAAAGCTAGGTGCCCAGATCGTTGAGGATGGGTTTTCGTTTTCGTTCTCAGTTTAGTCTCCGCTTCCTTTGGCGCTCTCTTTCTCGCTGACCGTTTGATAGACGCTATAGAGAATTGTTTACTTCTCCTTTTTATGTTTTTATGTTTTTATGTTTTTATGTTTTTATGTTTTTATGTTTTTATGTTTTTATGTTTTTATGTTTTTTATTGTTTTTTTTTTTT
>KL198016.1:1334250-1357134 GCA_000697705.1 Botryobasidium botryosum FD-172 SS1 | reverse complement strand
TTTTTTTTTTTTTTTTTTTTTTTTTTTTTTTTTTTTTTTTTTTTTTTTTTTTTTTTTTTCCCGTCTGCGTCTGTTTCCCCCCTTTCTTTAAAAAAGTCTTTTTCTCACTGATTTCACGCGCCCTTTTCCCTTCCCAGAGGGGGCCGTCGCCAAACTCCACCTCGAGAGATCCTCGAAGGCTTCCCATGCCTCCTCCTCGTCGTTCCCTTGTTTCCTCCCACGAATCCGATTCACCCTTACGGTAAAATTCCCGCAGGTCGCGCCGCGCCTTTCGCATTTGGCGGTTCGCCTTGAGTACGTGTGGGGCCGGCCATGCTTCTTCGAGGATCGCCCCGTACCTCAAGGCATCGTCCAGCGCCCGCGTTAGGTGCTCCACTATCTTCGCATCCGTATACGTCTCCGGGGCCTTCTCCGACAATCCCACGCCGCTTGGGACCAAGGTGACTGATGTCTGTATTGGGTTCGCCCTCTTGAGGCTGCGCAAACGCCTGCTTGAGATCCCGGAATTTTTGCACCATGGCCTTAGGCACAAAGTGCCCCCACAGGCCCTCCCACTCCTCTCTCGTCACCCTCCAAGTCAACGCGCAGCTTGCGCGGCGAGATGTATTTCCAGCTATGAGTATCCTGCAGATAGCTGAAGGGCTATTTGGCCGAGTGGTTCTCTCAGGGATTCCGTATTTCAAAGCAGAAGATCCGGACCAAGCAAGTGGTCGCTCAGGGCCCCTTTCATATTTGAGCTAGGTTCGCAAGTGTTCATTCGTAACAGCCGTACCGGGTGCAACATTGCCCGCCGCGTCCCAGATCAGCACGTAGAGGGCCGATTCGAGGTCATGACGAAGGAGGTGTGGGACGTGGTCATTCTTCTCGAATAGCTCTCTGGCAAGGAATTATGTTGTGCACGTGCAGTGGAGGAAGTGAGGACGATAGGGCAAACACCTCCGAGAGCTAGATGCCATATCAAAATCGATTAGAACGCCCCGGATCGTAGGACCAGTCTCGCAATACATAAGGTTGGCGGAGCTGATATTGCGATGGAGAAGGCCGTGCTTGTAGAGCGTTTCGAGGTCTAGTGAGAACAGAAGACGCGGCTTACTTAGCACGTGAATGGACTCCAAGCATAAGAGCCGGCAGTTTACCTTGGACAATCTCAACCCACGCGCCGAGATAATGCGCGCCGCCCAGTGATTTGAGGGGAAGGAGCGCCTCCATCAGGAGCATATGCAGTCCCCTGTCCTGCTCGGGAACCACCGAATCAGGCGCGAGGTATTGGCGGTGGCCCGCCGAGACGAGTTCACCGGCATCGTGTTCATAGACGCTCGGCACTCCGTCCCCCACTGCTTCTCTAGCCTCATCCAAGAGGACGTGCTCATGTGGCCGGGAGGCATATAGATGACTGATCTTCAGCGCCCTAGGGCTGCCTTTCGAATCGCGGGCCCGGTAGATGGCTCTATCTTGGCCGAAGGCGCACCACCGGTCGTACAGGCTCTCCTCAATTGTGACGATGGTCTCATCGTCGATCTTATAGGTCCAGCTTTTAAGAGTGGAGGGCACGGTAAACGGGACTCCACTGGGTGGAGCGAAGCGCATGTCAAAGCCGAATCTTTGAACAGGGGAGAGCGCTAGCCCAATAAGAACTTTGGCCAAGCTCTCGCCGAGTGTCTTCCCTTTTTCAGCATAGGAAACATCGCGTGACTGTATGACACCGCAAGCATCCGCGAAAGAGATGGTGAAGAACTGCTAGTTGATAGTGATACCGACGACGTGCGCGCGATTTCCAGGCACGCAGCGTGCTTCGGTAAGGTAGCTCCCGAGCTGGCGGTCGCCCTGGGTTGGTTTATACCTTTTCGCCGACGGCTGGGAGTTCATCTCCGTTGAAGCGGGCGCCTTGCGCTTTCGGATAGGGGTGGCTTCTTGAGACTGAGCTATGCTGCCAGAGTGAGAGGCTTCCCCGAGACGGGAAGCATTCCTCTGCATCAGCGGGGCGACGCCTGAGGAGGGCAGGTTCGTTTGGCTTTGGGAGAACGAAGGGGCAAGAGAGGGTGTGATAAAGATGATGCTACTGCCCTCTGCGGCCTGCGTGGAGTTAAGCAAAGGTCGTAAGACCAGCAATCTGGACCCCGCAGACTTGATCGTTCGATTTCTATGGGCACCAGGACCTGTGACCACCCAATAGAACGCTCCAGTTTCCCTGAAAAGGGTAGGCATGTTAAAAGTAAGCCATGTACAATGGCGCGCGCGAAAGGAAGCCCAAGCTCATGTCTGCGTTCCCCTTCGGGGAGGTCCCTCTACTTTAAAAACTCTTGTGCTACCCCATCGGTCACAAGCATACCATCTGGCTTTCGTTCCGTGCTAGAACCTCGAAGTATCCTATCGTGGCCGTTGACATATCTCAGGCGGAAAGTGTATTTGTGTCCCCCCTTGAAGTTGGATTTCTCGTAGGCGAAGTTGAGGGCGGCGTTAGTAATGATCTCCACGGGCTCGTACACTGCCCACTCTCGACCGACGCCGTTGAACTTATGGAACTGGGCTATGGGGTTTTCCCGAGACAGGAGAACCTCCAGCTTCTTCTGATCGATGTTGACAGGGAGGAGCCGTTCGAGGAATGGACCTAGCTCAGTGTGCACGGTGTTTTGTTCTAGGTCCCTCATTAAAGCCTCCCTGGTTTCGATGAACTTGCGGCAATATCCGTCCTCAGCGGCAAGAGTGGCGTTGTGGAAAGGCGTGGAGTTGGGCGTGTGGGCCGAGTCGCCGACGCTGCAAGGCGACAGAGAAAGACGGTGAGCACGAATGCGATCGCACAAGCATGTCGATGCGCTTGAATAGTATACTACCTGGTCTGCTTGACAACGTGTACTTTTGGGGAAAGATCTGGATATCCAGTCAAGTAGACTCATGAGGCTAAGTGATTGAGCAAGTTTCTCGGGAGGACCGGCAACTTTGAGATGCGCCGACAAACGATGGGAGGCGAGGGAGCGTATGTTAACGTACAGAAATCGTGGTTCCTGGCTGACTAATATTTTTGCTTCCGCGAAATCATTCAATATCGTATTAACCTTGCAGATTGGACTTATTAAAGAGCTAGCCTTTTCCTTGCTGAGAGATCATGATTTCACATTGATATCTGTAGTGAACTAGGCGAGCGTGAATACCTCGGCTCTCGTGACGGCAAGAGCTCTATAATAGCTACCTAGGCGAGCGTGAATCTACAGGTAGCTAGAGATGAGAAGACAGAAGAGAAAAAGGACGTATCAAATACTCACACCTCGGCTCTCGTGACGGCAAGAGCTGAGGTGTTGAGTACAGCCCGAAAGCAAAGAAAAAGGAATAGAAACGGAGCTTGAAACTCCGGTAAACGGCTTCGGACGAAATGCCGGATAGCCAGAAAACTGCAACGCACAACAATATCTTTGTATATGAAACGATACGTGTACTGCTAGGCTGTCGGAGAAGGATGTGTAGGCGGAACGCGAGAAATTTTAGACGCGAGGCATAGGCGAGGAGAGGGGGCGTGAGTTTGGGGTGGGGATATGGGGGATATATGATGGAGGGGAAATGATGTGTAAGATAGTGGGTAAGGGACGGAGGGGGGTGAAGAACGTGGGGAGGGGACGCCAGGCGAGAAGAAGGATGGTATGAAGAGTCTGAAAATTACAACGGACCAATAAGAACGAAAAATGGGCGCAAGAGGTAGTGGCTGGCAGTTAGCAACCATAGACATAAATGCGTAATAAATCAAATCTAACAGAGACTGTCGCTGGGTAAAGCAAGAATGTCATACGATGAATGAGGAACTGATCGGAGAAGTACGTACTCTGAGCCGTCAAGTATCTCACACTCCTCCCAAGCTTCCCTAAGATCTAGTATGTGATCCGAAAGAGAGGCCAATTGGCCCCGGATGCCCGTCACGATCACATAGTCTCCTTCGATACGCCTACGGAGTTCTGCAAGGCAGTTTAGCTCAAGGTGGGACACCTCGAACCAATCACCGTAAGCAAAGAGGCGGGACTGAAGGGTATCGCATGCTTCGCGGGCCGTTTGGAGCTCATCCCGAACAAGGGCGGTGAGAGAGGAGATGGGCTCGATCTCCACCGTCTCCGACGCTGGTGGTGACAGTGCCACGTCAATCCTTGGGTCTGAGCCGAGAGTCATAAAGTGGTCTATAGCGCGGTCCAGAATGCTAATGCCGGAGCAAAGGATCCTTAGAATCGACCTCTGATGATCCCGGCGACGCTGAGAAGCCTCAAGCTCCTGCCTGGACATCGCCCGCGCCCATTCCTCGGCGCAGTCGTCAATACCAAACAATGCGCTAAGGAAGGTCTCCTGGTTGTGCGACATCGCGTATCAGACGTCACGGGCCGGAGTTGTGGCGCGAGGAGGCGAGAGAAAGGATAATCGGGGGCAGATGAAATAGTGTGAAGTTAGTTGTGTGGAAGGAAAAAAAAGCTCTCGATTTTATAGTCCACAAATGATCCGGTGTATCGAAAGAGCAAAACATGCACACACATATGCATGAGCGCCATGAGCGGGTGATCGGATGCCTAGATGGGCTAGCTGCGGCTCATTAGCTATGTGGGAGAGCAGGGGAATAGCCAATGACATGCCATTGCAGGAGCTTTCGTCATCGGCGCCATTGGTGGAAGGTAGCGCAGAAATGATAAGGGCACAGTAACGCCGAGCGACGGGATCATGGAACATTGACACGTGTAGAGGAAATGCAAGAAAACAATAGGTCGGTAATGAGCACTGGACGGCGTCGAATAAGTTAAGTCCCAAGTGGACCGGGGCGGAATGTTATGAGCCAATGAGAGTAGGAACCGTCTGATTCGATCGCCGATCGTCGCCCCGCTCGGAGCCGCATGCATAGCCATCTACGGAAGTGGTTATCAGTGCTCAAAAAAACACCGCCAAGTCGAGGGGAAACAGCGAAGACAGACAAAGAATTCGATAGGAGGGATGCACGCTCCCTGTGCAAGTGAATATCTTTCGAAGCTGCCATTCATTGTCTCATTTAGATGTGATTCAGAAGCCAAAGACTCATTTGACTGAGTAGCAGCGGTCAAAGCACGAGCCCAATGTACTTATCAGAAGAGATATGCGAGATTCTGACTAGCAGAGACCGAGAGAGCATGAAGTCAAGGATCAATGACCGCACGAATAGTTGAGGGCAAAAACGACAAAGGCCAGCGTTGTCGCAGGTTGCCGCTTGAATTCTGACCCCAAAAGCCATGAGATACCCACAGGTTAGCGCTGTCAAATCGACCCAAAGGGACTTGATGCCAACATCCGGTTGTTGCCAGCGCTTAGCGCTTACTACCTAGCACTGCAACTTGTGCCCAAATAAATAGTGGCGAGGGGTATCAAAGATTAGAGCTGGATAGTAACTGGAGGCTCGCTACAACTCCCTGAAGCAAGTATCAGACTTACCGTATCGTGTCATGCTCGAATACGGCGGCATACACCATACCAGTCCCAAGATTTCGAACGACCGTAACCTGCGTGAATCACTGCCAGCACACGGACTGATCCAAATACTGGCAATTCTCCTGACGATCCCGATCTTGTGAGGTACTCTTTATTTTAACCATCTCGCGAAAAGAACGCTTGGGCCAGGAGTACTAGTGCTCAGGATAGTAACGCAGACGTTTGATTGAGATGCCACTCCGGCGTCTGGGGATTTTAAATCTTGATAATGGTTACGTAAGGCATTTAGTACGTGTGCGCAGGTATGCACAAATATATATTTAACCAAGAGCAGCTTCAAATTTTAAAGCCAAGCACAGACCTCGTCGTTCATCAACCAATCTTCAGAGCACGAAAATTGCTGTCAGTGGAATTCTACAGGAGAAAAGACTTGTTAATTTATAACGTACGTTAGATCCGATAAGAACAAAGGCAAGTTTTTTTTTAAATTTAGGGGACGGTGGCGCCTTGTCGCTGTGTTGTGATGCACAGTTTATATTGGCCCTCATATACTGCGAGTGACACGGCTGTTCGTCCAACGTTCATTCTGAAGGAAGCTGCCTACACATGACAAACTCCAAGTCTCTGAGAGTCACTAACTCAATTCAAAGTACTCATTTGGTTCTTTAATTCCACCGTTTGTATAAGCTCTAGAAAGGCTTCATGAGTGATGCTCTGAAATCACGACTTGAAACTTCAAGGCAGCTTCAAGGTAGGCCTTGCCTTGAATGCATGTTAATTTGCGCTATTCGCTTTCTTTTTACAGGGCTCTCGACGTTGTTGCTTGTATACATGGCCGCTTCCTTAAACAAGTGAAGAAGGACATACTCGTTTCACATTGCGAAGGATCGATTTTACTCCATTCGAAACACCTCTTCGCATTCATACCACCACGGGCCGTCCTGACTACCAGTTGCCCCCTCGATCAAGCTCTTCTGCATACCATCTGTCAGTTTCCACCACCTCCTAGTCTCTTCATCCTCCGCAAGACGAGCCATATCTCCCTCGAGATCATCTCCAAGGTATTCAAAGGTGGTTATGAGCAGTCCAGCTATAGGATCGGCGTCTCTTTCCCCACCTCCAGCGTGCTTAGTACTTTGTGGAGTAGCCGGGTAGGGCGGCGAGGGCATGAAGTGGATCGAAAAATCGATGATGTGGGAGCGACGAAGGCCGTCGAGGACGCCAGGCCAAGCGTTTGCATGAATCTAGGTCACAGGCCTCAGCCACTGAGCGACTCTGAATGGCAAACTATGATCGCTTACCTGTTTATATTCGTCCAGATACTTTGCCTTGATCGTGATAACCTGGCACACACGCTTTGCCTCGCGGGAGGGAGTACTCGTGTTTTTTTGGTGGTCGGTCATGAGGGTTGTAGTGATGGCAGCATCGTACCCATTACCACCAGTATCACAAGATCGAGGCGTAACTTCGGCCCGTGATAGCCCCGCGTAGCTATGTGGTTGGGTGTGGCGCGCAAGAGTCTGACACCAACACAGCTGACAAGAAGACTAGTACTGGACCTTGTGGTTACATAAAAGACTTGTCTTCTTTGTGTGAAGCTTGCCTGCAAAGTCCTGTCCTCGTTTAAACGTTTAAACGTTTTATGGTCAACAGCGAGCTTGAGCTCAAGACAATCAGCCCCAATTATTTATGTGATGTCTGGCGTGACCCGCTGTCACGCTACTGCTTATTTGGTGACTCTGTACGCTCTCCCTCCGAGTTTCCACCACCGCCCTTGCCCAGTGCCCACTGCTTGGGATGCTATTCATGACAGTTGTGCTCGTAATCACCACTTTTTGGGCCTGGATCAGCAGCGCGATATTGATCCCGTGGTTCTCTCCTACGTCTTTTGGCAATTTTTCTGGCACTTTTGACGACTCTACTGGCGCTTTTGGAACTGGCACCGGCACTGGCGATTTAGCTGACGAGAAGCTTGAAGACAGTAGCACCAGTATTTTCTGGTCAAACGTCACCGACCTTGCAATTGTACCTCCAGCATCTCACTGAAATCATCAGTCCTTACAAAACCATTGTTTTGAATTTGAATGCATAGGCTCCAGCTCATCACCCGCAACGTCGCTTCAGCGCCCCTTTACATGATCGTCTCAAGTCTGATCCCATGCAGGTGCGCAATCCTGTCTCAAGTGCAAATCTCAAGCAACTCATGGCTTTACCACCGCGCCTAGAATATGGACAGAAGCTTTGTATTTGAGCTGATTTCCGCACCGTATAGGGTACGTCTGGTCTCCTCCCGTGCATAGTGTCCTGGAGAGCACATCGCCTTCTTATTTTACCATTCTTAGACCCAGGCCTGGTCCGAGTATCTTGCTTCCAAAATGTCGCCAGGGGTCCAGTTTGTCTGCAATGATATCGCCGACTCCTTCTGTGTTAGTACGCGATTATTGCCATTCGACTCTCCATCGATGGCTCGCCCTGATCCTTTGCTCGAATCACACACACATATATAGGTCTCACATCGCGTCCCTGAGACGACTGGCATGGTTTGTTGACAGGTTTTCCGCGTGTCTCAAGCGCCAATCACCCCCTTATTAATTACCACGTAGATTCTGTATGACCATCGCAAATTCGCTGTGTCGGTCTACGCCCTCAGCGTTAGCTGCTTCTTCGCTGCCGAAAGCCCGACTCAGTTGATCACAAGTCATCCCTCCGATCCGCCAGCCTCGTTCTCGGCACCGGTACCCCGCGAAACTAACCCTCGCATCATACTACTTCGCCAATTTTATACGATCGTTGTCGCCGCCGTCGCCTCCAGTGCGTTTCATGTGAGTGCCTTGACACTTCCTGCTGAAACCTTCCCGTAAATGACCCCAGGCCCTCGACCCAGTGCCTTCTCAAGCTTATGTTGCGCAAAGTTTCTATTCGAGACTCGGTTCATGACAACTCGGGCCTCATCAACATAGCCACGCCTCCAGACTCTCCAGCTGAAAAGCCAGCAATCGCGGCGCACACAATCCCTTCGTCTATCCTTGCAAGTCTGATCAGGTGCCACTTGACGATTGGAGGACACTTTCGTGGTTTGCTGCCCGCGCAAAACAATAACGCAGATCAGATTTCGGATTCGAACCCGCCCACGAATACGAATGCAATCGCCCCCGCTACGAATAACACGCTTGCCTCGGACCCGAACTAGATCTTCGTAACACCCCCAGCTAGTGCTCATGCTCGATATTTGCTCACGGGCGTCCTATTCCTGGTTGTCTGACACCGCCCCATGCTTTTCGTTCCCCTTCGGTCTGTTTATACACCTTAGTTCAATCAAGCCTTTGACAAGAACTTCCATGAAAGAAGCCGGAGCGAAAATGCCAAGGTAGCGTTCACCCGTGTTGGCACTATGTGGTATCCGGGTCACTTAAGTATGCCATGTATACACCCCCTGGGGAAGAGGGGCAAGGCAGAAGACAAGGGTGGAGGTAAATCCTCCTCAAACAACCAACGAGTTGCTGCAGAAAGTCTGAGAGAGCGTGCCTCTTATAGCTATGTACGAAACGCACATCTAAGTATCTGAGCTTGCGGAGCTGCATTGGGTGGCGCCATAGTGTCTTGTCTCCTCCACTTGAAAATCCTGAGTCCCCACACAAGTTGCTCAAGTAAATAGCATTGGTACCATAGGAAGTGCGTCTTAGGACGTTCATATGTCCATAGCAGTCTCCTTACGGCAGACCAGACTTCGGATTTGAGATCCTTCGTACTTGGAGAGTCGCAAGTCCGGAGTTTTTGGCTGACTTGAAGGGACGACGTCCATCGTTTATGTATGGCTGAGACGTTGCTGTCGCAGAACCCAGCCGTGAAGGCATCCGCCGGAGTGGAGAGTACGCCCTGAGAGTCTGCGTCAAGGGCGAAAGAGTAATCGGAAGCTGTACACTAGTCTAGTTGCACATGAGCTAGCAGCCTGATGTATGTGGGAGGTCACTAGTGATGCAGCGAAAAAAGGCTGACATTGGGGATATCACTGGTGCGGCCATCTAGTTTCCTAAGCAACAGGTGGGAGACTATGTCGGTCGTTTATCCACTTCTCCACATTCTCCCAGACCACGTCCAGCCCCTTCCCTCCGTGTCCCCACCAAACTAGCTCATCTTTGTCCAGCCTGTCGAGGACGTATTTACTCACGTCGGCGCCCATCGGTTTCCCAACGCCAATTCTTAGCCGTGCGAATTTTTGGTCTTGTCCAAGTGCAGCAATGGTATCGCGTACACCGTTGTGGCCGTTTGCAGATCCAGACGCCTTGGGCGCCACTTTGAACATCTGATGCTCTATGGAGTCTTGTATGGTGAGCAAGGAAGTAGCGGGTGTAGGTTTTGGCGGTCCACCAGGAAGCGAGCGTAGAGAGAGAGCAACTGCCTTTCCGGATATGTTCATTAAAAGCTCTAGGTTGCGGGAAAAAAATGACACGTTCATTGGGCGCGTGGGGTGCGAGAACGAAAAGGAACACACTTGGTTTCGCCAGTGTCATTCGAACCCTCAGACTTTCAGCAGGACCTGTTTGCCTCGCTTTTCCCTTCAGTCTGGGAGGAGAAATATCGACCTCGGCATGCCCGCACCAGCTCAGCGTGCTGCGATCATAGTGGAGCTCGATGCCCAGACGTGTCGCGAGCGAGTCGATGATGTATTGGCCTACACTATCCAAGAAAATTGCAGCAGCATCCCGCAAGACCGAAGCGCGCGTGCTTGCCTGTGTCGAGTGAGCGGATGGGTGTAATTCCCGAGGCCAACGACGAGCACAGAGGGCAGAGACCGACTCATAGCGGCGACGAGGTGAAGGCAAGATGGAAAAGGAAAGGGGTGGCACAAACAAGCACCAACAGTCCCTAGTCTCGCTCGATGCGCGGTGGCCTGACCAAGGAGCGGACAACGTCGACGACGACTGCCTCGACGACAGCGACAGCGACCGCCGCACGAAAGACGTCCTGGTGCCGAAATATACCCTGCTGCTCGCGGCCAGCAAACCATGCAATGTCCTACATGCAATCTCCATCAACGCAAATTCTACTGCACGTCATGTATCTGCAACCAGTGGGCGCCACTCCTTTCTCATTTGGTTTGCTCGACAAACTGCTCACCTTGGATACATTCTGCTCTCGCGCAACTCAGTGTCAGAGACTTTCGCATATCAACGCACAAGGCCGAGGCAGAGCGAGACGCAGAGGTGGCGAAGGCCAAGGTTGCGCTAGGCCCGATGGAGAAGCGACGCATCGCCAGAGCGGAGGCGGCTTCCCTCGAAGAGAGGATTGTGCAGGTCAGAGAACAGGTCGGGAAAACAAAGAGTGCCTGCGACGCCGGTGAGTAGCGCTTGGTTCTTCCTTGATCGATGTTCTCATTCTTCATTTCCTAATATGTCTCATTAGCTCGCGCACGTATCCGGTCTCTCCGCCAGACTCTTGTCAACCGTCGTGCCAATCTCGACGTGCTCTCCCAATCTTCCTCCACTTCCTCCTCCCAGTCTCTTGTCTCGCCCTCCCCCTTCACTCGCGATCCCCCTCCAATACAAGTTTCCGCCGCGCTCGTGCAGACGCATGCGGACCTCGCACAGACTCGGCGCGTCCTCATTCGCGAACTCTTAAACGTATTCGATATCCAGCAAAGGGCCCCTCGACCCTCTCTAGTATCCTCCACGATTCCCTTCCTCGCCAGCAGCGTCCGCCGCTTCGGCCTCGGCGCCTCCATGCTTCTTGCCGCACCCGCACCCGCACCTCCTCCGGCCCCTGTCCACCCGAATCAAATACAGTGGACGATCGCGGGACTTGTTTTCCCCGTCCCAGGGGATATCCACCGCTTCCCGACCGATCATGTGCAGGCCGTCGTCCAACACACCCTTCATTTCATGAGCCTTTTGTCGTTCTATCTCGGCGTCAAGCTCCCCTTCGAGGTGTTTTGGGACGGGAATGGCAGTGTCGGCGTAGGAAAGGCGTGGATCCGCGCCGGGCGGGGACCAGAGCAAGGTGGCTGGGCTCGGTAAGTGTAACACAGCGAAATGCTTGTAATTGGCCGAGCTGACATGAGCTATACGCAGGTGGTCGGAAGCTCAGCCCCTTCACCCAGTAGAGCTCCCATCGTCCAACTCACCTTCATCTTCTCGCCCATCATCTCCCTCCAGACGGTCATCCTCGGGATCCAATACACAGCCTTCGCCATCAAGGAACTCGGCATCCTCCCCCTTTGCGGCTATGGCGACCGGCCTCGCTATGCTGAATTACAACGTCGCATACCTTCTATATACCCAAGGCCTCGATATCCCATTGAGCGCAACAGGCGAAACGCTCCGCAATCTTTACGCGCTGTGTTCCTCTCCAAGGGAAAATACCGGAAGGTACGATGTTTTCTCTTTCTTTCTGCACTCAATATACTCCAACGAGACAATCTCACCCCTCGTCTGCTGGCCAAGGTTATCCCACGCCACACCAAACCCCTTGAGCCCATTGCCGCCCCCAACGCCCTCGTCATTTACTCTTGAGTTTGGTCATCTTCTTCAAATCCAAAATGCATCTGCACCTTCTGCGCCATCGTCGTCCAGGCGTTCACGAAGAGGCCTAGAAGAAGACTGGGATATTGTAGAGGTTGAAGAGGAAGTCTGAGTTTGAGCGTTGCTTAATGACTGTCCAAGCGTCAATCTTTGAGAGCTCGGTGCTGATTCTTCTTTTTTTGCTGCCTGTTGCTTTGGTTTGCTTTTCGTACATAATGTTACTCATATTCCGACAATGCACTGTATTCTATGTATTTCATTTCTGTGCGAATTTTTCTTGGGCAGAAGACATGTTTTTTGGTTGTCGGATGGTCAGACTCGTGACTAGCTGTTGTGGAGACGGCTGGTTAAGTACGAGCAGCTAGCGGAGGGCATCCGTCCGGCCTTCGGGCTCCGAGCTGCTCCGACGGTGAGCTGCTCGGAGGCTATTGGCCCCAACGCGCCCAACGCGCTCAAGCGTCACGCCCATCTTGTGGGTCCCACAGCGCGCTCGAACTTGTTGTCCTCGGCGACCTCCATGTCCACACCAAACCAGCAACCTCCCCCTCAGACGGCCGGTACTCCAGTCGTCAACGCGTCGCTCAACCAGCAAATCCTCCTGCTCGATCGTATTGTACGTGCCGCTGCCGAACAACCACAGACACCCCACACCGTCGCCGCGCTCCTTGCGCCGCACCTGCCACAACTATTCCGCCTAGCATCTCAGGGCCATCTGAGCAATAGTCAGATTGAGCAGGTGCGGGCTCTTATGACAATGTAGCTAGCTGCTTACTTGTACCCCTGTCAATCGCACTCTCGCAATGCGGTTTGGGTTATTTGAGCTGGTGTTATCTCCATCTATTGCGCTGGCGCTTACGCGTTTTGGCGCTCTGATATCTAGCTCAAGCACTTGGCTGCCAAAACGCAAGTTAGCCTGGATGCTCAGAACGCGCGGGCCGGGGCCGGACCTTCTGCTAGTACTGGCACTAGCCCTAGCACCGGTACTGTGCCAGCCCCGTCGCAGGCTGCCCCGTCTTCTGCTAATCCGGGGCCGTCACAACAAGTACCAGCCCGCCTTTCTCACCCTACTTCGATCCCAGTGCGTGAATGACTTTGTTGGGTGGCGCATCTCGTGCTTGTTAACGGTCTTTGTCCATATAGATACCGCCACCGGCGCAATTCCCCGCACATATGCAGCCTCCTCCATCCCAACCACTCCATGCGCAACTTCCACCTCTGATCATACCACCTCAGCAACAACCCGAAATCCCAGCTCAGTACCTACCTCAAATTGCATCACACTCTCGTGTACCGACGCCGCAAGCATCCGCACAGACGCCCCCGCAAACGCAAACGCAGGCGCAGGCGCAAGCTCGACAACAGCAACAAGCCTTGTCACAGGCTACCTTGCAATCCCAGACTCAGTCCGAAACCACGACTCAGATCCATTCACAAGCTCCTACCCCATCGGCCCAGACCCAGACCCTCGCTCAAACTCCAAACCAAAACCAAAATCAGAACGCGAACCAAATGCCCGGACAAGCACCGACGCCCGCGCCACCACCATTGAACCGGCCGCGTCCCTCTACGCCCGCGCCGCCGGGCTCCCAACCTCAGTCCCAATCCCAATCCCAGTCTCAGTCTCCGTACCCGAATCAAGGGGGAACGAAACGCAAATCCCCGACGATTGACCCGTTTGCGGAGCTTGCAATCTACGCGAACACGGTAGAGCATACGGGGGTTGATCCTGGGCCGCAGCCGTGGCCGAACGCGTATGGGTCGAGGCCGACGCTGAGCACGGGTCTTGCTTCAGGACCGTTAAGTGGTACGTTTTTTTTTTCTCCTGCACCCCTTTCGAAGTCATATTCATATGAGGCTGTGGTGCTTGTGGTGCGTAACAGGGACGCCGGCCAAGGTTATGCGGATATCAGACGGACTGGAGAGCGTAGAGCCTACTCCGGTGGGGCTGAAGAAGGACAGCACGACGCCCGTGGAGCCTGGCGGGCGGCGGACCGTGAAGGAGCTCATAGCAAGCATCGATCCCAGCGTCGAGGTAGACCCTGAAGTCGAAGATGTCAGCGACATTTATTTACTCGTGTCCGAGTCGTGTGCTCACCCATCGTTAAATTTGACCCTCTAGTTCTTGCTAGAAATGGCAGATGAGTTCGTGGATTCCGTCACCCATTTCGCGTGCCGCGTCGCGAAACACAGGGGATCGGATACGCTGGATGTCAAAGACCTCCAGCTTCATCTTGGTACGCGTCCTTCGGGTCCACTCCTAGACTCCCACCGCATTGCATTCATAATTCGATGGACTGACTGAAGATCGTTTCTTTCTTTTCTTTTCCAGAGCGAAACCACAATATTCGTGTCCCAGGATTCGCCTCGGACGAGACGCGACTGGCCATCTCGCAAAGCACGGCTGTGGGCCTGCCTATCAAGCCCCAAAAAGGCGGTGACAAGAGCGTTAGTTTGCGCGCCGCGCGGCTGGCTGCTGTCCGTCAGGCCAAGGGATCATAGATAGTGTCAGTTTCCCCGTTCCTACCTTGCTGTTGGTACGACACTCGCAGCTCCCCTGGTTTCCTCATACCTTTCTGTACGACCTCCGGCTGCCCTATAATCCCTCATTGCACACGATTATTGTACATGTAATATTACTCGACCCATCCAGTATTCTCGGTTATCTTTGGAACGGGACCAAGATCAAAGCACTTCAGGTCAATGTCATACTCAAGACCACTGGCAAGCCCACAGCATGTTGAGAGAAACGAGGTCTATTCTCCTCTCATATACCCAAGAATGGAAGGTGAAACGAAATGAGTGACCGGGGCGTTCATCGAACGCCATGAACTTGAGAAAAAAATAGACTTATATAATTAAAGTTGCCAGTGCAAAGATGAAGTCAGGAATCGTGCAATATGCAATGAAAAAGTAAAATGTGACGTGTGGTGTATGTAGTGAAGTGTGCGTGGGGTATCGATGAAGAATTGTACTGATGCAAATAGAAAAGGTGTAAAAATATGGACATGGAAATATGGAAAGAATGGACGGCTGGTGTGCTCGATTATAAAGAGCACGAGAACGCAGGTGCGTTGATGGCCAACACCTCGAGTGCCTTCCAATGCAGTCGGATACCTACAGCACACAAAAACCTGTCAGCACTTTGTACACGAAGGAACAAGAGAAACGAGGGAGGAGCCAACGACTCACTAACGATGATGAGCACATGCCAGATCGCATGGCTCCCACACCAATCAAACCAGCCGGGAAACAT
This sequence comes from Botryobasidium botryosum FD-172 SS1, assembly GCA_000697705.1. Classification (NCBI taxonomy): domain Eukaryota; kingdom Fungi; phylum Basidiomycota; class Agaricomycetes; order Cantharellales; family Botryobasidiaceae; genus Botryobasidium; species Botryobasidium botryosum. The sequence goes on along the minus strand of KL198016.1, from coordinate 1,341,942 downwards.
GCACTCGGGGAAATGCGATGCATAAAACACGATGGCGATGAGGTAGTGCGATGCAGAGTATACCGCAGGACCTAGGAAATGGGGGAAATGCAATCAGGACGTGATTGCATATGCATATGCATGGGTATGGTATACTTACGAACAAACTGGAACGTCTCAACGAACCCTCTCTGGAGGGCCAGATGGCCGAGAGGTATCAAAGACGAGAAGCCGAGTGAGAGGAAGAACAGTATCCGCCAACTCTACCAATGCACAAGACCAAAAAAAAGTTGATCCGCAGCTCAAAGTTGGTGCGCAAGAAATCGCATACCTTGTATTTCCGCTGGTTAAACCACGCCTGGAAAGGGAATATCGAGCCAAGGATGCCATTTACGAGACAAAGTCCGGTATAGAAGTATAAGGGTATAGGTTGGCAGCGGAATCTAAAGAAGCCAATGTTTTCCGTCAATACACGGCCCGAAAAGTTTGAGGGATTGTATACGCACGCGTAGTACATCACAGTAGAAATCGTCGATGATATCAGCCTTAAGACCAGAGTAAGTTGAACGATTCGCGGTAAAGAGGGGAGATACCACACACCATCCAATACCGACATAATCACCCCGCGCCGCGGCCTCCGTAAATTTCCAATCTGCACACCCGGCGAATGTATGCCAGATCGCAGATGAAAGGAGGCAGATGCCTGCCGCAAAGGTGAACAGATACGCGGGGATGGGGTCGATATGGCTTGAAGGTGGGAGCAACGAGAGCGACGCTGGGAAGAACGCGCCGCCGGAGGGAGTGACTGTTAAAGGAGTGGACGTGAGAGAGAGCGGAAGGCGGATTGTGGGAAAGAGCGACGCGAGTGGGAGGAGGGAGAGGAACGGTAGTAGGTGGGTATATATATTGCCTATTGTATATGCTCGGTTCAGTCAGGATAGTTGGATGAGAAGGTGAAAGACGAACAGGTCTCGTTATGAAGCTGGAACACGGAGAGTGCTAACAGCGACCAGCGCTCGGCCGGGATAAACCTGGTATTAAAAACGGTTCAAAAGGAGAGCTAAAGACAGTTGCGCAATGATACATACCGATATCCGGCAATGATAAACTCGTTGTTCTGCCACCGTTCTGGCATATCCACATAACGAATAAGCCTCGATCCGTTCAAAGATGCCGACAATGCCTTTTCCCGCTGAACAAGCAGAGTCTGAGCGGTCAGAAGCAGTTCCTTTGGCGACTTGTCTTCCTCGTCTACTTTGTCCTGCCAGTTCCCGTCTTGCAAGACGTCGGCAAACATGTCGGAGGCCTTGAGCTCTGCGAGCAGGTCGGAAAGGACCTTGGGCAAAGTCAGAGTTGGGAGGCCCGAAGTAGATGGCACGGTAAATGGAATGGATTGCAGATGTGCATGGAGACTGGACAGGTGGGATTGCAGGGTGGGCACGTAGGTGAGGGGCGAGGCGGGGATGTCGGGAAGGGAGAGGTCGAGGTGGGATAGCCTGGAGCGAATGCTATCAATGCTGGGCATCTGCACGTCGGGAAACACGTCGCATATATCATGGGAACGGTCGAAGTCCGGGAGGTAGGAGCGCACGTCTGCCTTGATGCGCTCGAGGAGCTCGAAGCCCTGGAGAACGAAAGCCTTGGCCTCGTCGACGGGGCCGCTGGCCTCGGGGGAGGGGGCGGCGGGGGAGAGTTTGAGGAGAGAAAGGCGGGCCTCGAGGTCGGAGAGATGGGAGAGGACGAGGAGCCGGAGGGAGGCGAGGGTGATGTGGGTGTTGAGTGCGCCGGGGCGGGCGTGGTGGGAGGAGAGGTCGAGGGCGTTGAGGGCGGGGGACTTGAGGGTGCGCAGGCTGATGATGGCGCGATGGGGGGCGGCGAGGACGGGGCGGACGGAGGGCGCAGGGGACGACATGTTGCGCGGGCGGGGGAGGGGGCGCGACACAGACCAACGCCGCGAGTGGGACACCTTGGGCATCTTATAGCTGACAGCGCGTCTACGAAACGGTCTATGATCTACGGGGTATGACCACTGGCAGCAGCGGTGAAGAAAAAAGGAGACGGTGTGATCGAGGAGAGGAGAGACCAGATGTCTTTGTTTGTTCCGAGCACCGGCACGAAATTTGTGTCTTACATCCGCCGTGCCAAGTTCGTTTTATCGCCCACCATCTGGCCGATACTGGCCACGCCTGTCGCGCATTCGTCGATAGGAGCTCACCACACTCGTCGCCTCGAGGAAAACAGCCTGCCCGCTTGCATTCACGAGTCGGGAGCTCCGGGACGCGGTCTAGATTGCCCGTGCTCTAGCTTGCCGAGAAATGTCCTCGAAGTTCGACCTCGAAGCGTACCTCCACAGTCGCAAACTCACAGCTTATAGGCCGTACTATCGGCGCTTGGGGGCATCTGAAACAGCGTATCGCGATCAAAAATAGGCTAAGCCCTCGTCGAAAAACGCGCCTTTAGCCACCCATGGTGGCGCGTCGCGCTCTGGGGTCTCTACCCGTCTCCCATCCCTAGCCTATATCTCGCCTCACCCCCTCCGCCATCACACGCGCCTCTATGCCCCCACTCGTTCCCAAAAGAAGCCGTCGACTCAGGTTCGATCTGTCAAAAGCGGCGTAAAATGGCCACCGGTAAGTACTTGCGGAAACGCGCTTGCTCAACGCTCAACAATCACACATCAAGCATCGCGTGACTCAAACTCACGCCACCGTGTAGAGGATCAGTGTTTTGCGTGATTCACGAATTGTGATATCATTAACACTCTTCCAATCTCGTGATGTCATGTTATAAGTAATCTGTTGGCTATCCCCTCTGTCCTATTTCCCTCTCCAAGTTTTGAAGCTATATGCTATACCCTTCCCCGCCCGTATATCCTCAAGACACTTGGCATCCACTTCCCTCGAAACCTTGCACTTCTCTGCCACTACCTCCACCAATTCCGGTGGCACCCACACCACCCCGTCTACATCCGCAACGACTATATCTCCGGGATTCACCTCTGCCTCCATGAAAGGCTTTACGACCTCTGTGTTGGAGCTGGGATTGACGCTGGTGGGAACGTCGATAGTAATGGGCACGTTGATCTCGGATGGGTGCGTAAAGGTCCCCTGGCCCAACGTTGATCGACCCCGCGCGAAAACAGGGAATTGGGCCGCGCGGTGCTCCGCGATATCTCTGCATCGCCCGTCGATCACCACACCGCGTACACCTTGTACTTGAGCGCCTGCGGTCATTAGACCGCCCCATACCGCCGATTTCACGCCTAAGAATACCGGGTAATAAGTAATATCAAGTCAGAATTGAACTAACCGGGCAGTTGTTATTGTGATTGTTGAAGAGGACGTACTAGGAGGCGCGCTGATGACCATAACGCACCCCCTTGGCGCACTGTCCACGAAATGCCGCTCCAACTTGGGTGAGCTCGTATCGCTCGCCGGCACCATCTTCACCGTGTACGCCGGCCCGCATATCCTCACGCTCGTGTCGTCGAAAGACGGGGAGAACATGGTGATGTCGGGTATGTGTCCCCCGTGCGGGACGCCGAGCTTGATGAGCGCATCGGAGATCTCGCAGGTGGTGTACTCTGCGAGTTTATCTGAAACCGAGGGTGGCGCTTCGAACTTGCGCATGGGATTTTGTGTTGGGTTTGGTGCGTCCATCGTGAAAGCTTGCCTGCAGCCACGCAGTGCTCAGCGCGGTAAGACTACCCGCGTTGTGGCGCCAAATGAAGTCGAGAGGATCCGGGGGGGGGGGAACCTTGCAGCAAGGTCCTGTACAGGTCGCGAATCCCGAGTCTCAGTCGACGATGGTCGTAAGTAGATCGATATCACATGCCAATGCCCCCACACCGGCATTCGGACCGCAGCGGTGCGCTCATGCATCGTCTTCTCGTGTACTTGGACATGGCGCTAGAAATCGAAACATCTTTGGTGCGTCTTTACGCTCGAGAGCGCCACCAATATTACTCACTTGCGAGCACTATCATCTATATATGTAACCCTCCAAATTCCACTCGCGCCGTCTTTTGATAGCTAACCACGCAAAAATCTAAAATCAACAAGTGCCAGCTGCTAGAATATGGCCCGCTTTTGGATTCAATCTGCCGCTCTTGTGTAAGGTAATATTGCCGGGCTTAACGAAAACCTGCAGAGAGGTACACCACAGTTGTATCGTCGCGATGAGCTCAATCGCAGTGGGCTCAAGCACATCTGAGCTATGTCCCCCCTTTTTTTTTTTTTAGCCCAGTGCTCTTACAGCGGATTTCAGAAGCAGACTGCGCGTTCCAAACAGGTGTAGAGTAGTACGTAAAGCTCAAGGGCTACCACACGACTCAATATTGGATATTGAATGCTAAAATTTGAACATTGGGTACTGGTTCAATTCTGGTTTGTAAGTAGGGGAAGCTACTTACAAACCAGAACTGAGCGTGCCCACCGATAATAGTATATTAATAATACACCGACAAGCCGCGGGCTGCAGGAGCCTGGAATGCTCGCACAGAGGTTCGATCCGCAAATTCGCAACCTGATTGGCTAAAAAGCGACTTTTTGGGATCGAACCTCTGCAAGAGTGTTCCAGGGTCTGCCGCAGGCCGCCCAAACCGCAGCAGGCAGCGCTTGGACGATTTGCTATATCACTGTGACTCTTACTGTGCCTGGGTAGAACCGCGCGCTAATCAGCTCCCCCTAAGTTTGTACTCGCTACCCAGCGCTCAGCACACAGTCGTATCGGATCCTCTAATGTCCAAACTCGATGCTCTCCTTCGTACCTACACAGAGAGGCCTCGAGGCATCACTGGGATAGGAGTCACCGTCGTCACCAAAGATGGGCCGATCTACACTGGCGTCTCGGGGGTGACTTCTCTTGACCCCGAAAAGGCACGCCCTATAGCCCCGGATACAGTCTATTGGCTAGGTATGTACTTGCTACTTTGCATGTTGATCCATGAAATGACTGAGCTATCTCTGACCATATGCAAATACGGCAGCGAGCCAAACTAAGCTTATGACTGCCATCGCTGCCATGCAGTGCGTGGAGCGTGGTCAAATCTCGCTCGACGATCCCATCGGATCTGTCCTCCCAGAGCTAGCCGATCCCGACATACTCGAAGGCTTTGATGATAACGGCCTGCCCAAGCTTCGGAAGGCAAAAAACAAGATTACATTGAGGTGGGGTCCAGAGATGCTATGCAATTCAGCTACATTCTACTGAGACTGATATGTCCCTCTTGCGGGGATCGATGGCTAGGACGCTGATGTGAGTGTCTTTTAGCTCATTCAAGTTCTTGTCAATGCTTACTATGGTTTTTTGAAGGGCACACACCAGTGGTTTGACATATGGCTTCGGGCACCCGGACCTCATCAAGTGGAATGCCCATATAGGGCAGAAACGTGATATTTCGACGGGCCATATTGTCGCTATGATTTCGCTACACTTAATAACGGCGTGCGGGCCAATACTGACGTGCTTCACCTCAACAGAGCAACTACATTGAGCCTTTGGTATTTGAGCCGGGATCGGGCTGGGCATACGGCAGTGGGCTGTGAGCAACTCTGTTTCTGCCCACTCTCACGGGCAGCAAAAAACCAAAGCTTTCTGAATATCATTTTTTAGGGATTGGGTCGGGCAAGCCGTAACTGCTCTCGCTTCACCCCAACACGTACCCGCGCCAACTAATACATATGGATTTAGATCGAGCGGCTGAATGCGTGTAGCCTCGAAGAGTATATGCAAAAGAACATTTGGGCGCCCCTCGGGATGACTTCCACCACTTTCCGTCTTGAAAGTCGACCTGACTTGATGTCTCGCAAGATTGAGATCACCAACCGCAATCCCGAGGGTGATCTTGTCTCTATACCACAACCATTTGACTCACCGGCGGCGCATGACCTTGGAGGCATCGGTGCCTATTCGGTAAGGAATCAGTCTAATGGGTCCCTCACTTCCGCCCCTCTGATCAAGGCATTTAAATTCTTTTTAGACTTTGGAGGATTACGGAAAGCTTTTGCAAGCCCTGCTGAATGATGGCGCCGGAATCCTCAAGCCCGAGAGCGTCGACGAGATGTTCAAACCGCAGCTGGACGAAACGCTGGGGGATATGCATCATCTTTTGTACCCCGAGCACGTCAAATCCTCGCGCCCATCCCGGGATAATTAGTTGGATCCTAACCGCAGCTTCCCTCCGACAGAATACCAGCCGATATAAAGCTGAACTTCGGCCTCTCGGTATGAAACACATACACAACATGAACACTAAGCCCCACATCAACATCGACCTCTACCTGTAGGTTTCTATTCGTATGGCGCCAATGGAGGGCAAGCGCGACTTAGGGTGTGTATCCTGGGGTACGTGCCACATAACTGTCTACCATAGTCGCCCCTATTGCTTACTGACCTTGCACTCCACACAAATTGCAGGTGGATACCCTCACTTGGTGTGGTGGATCGATCGCAAGCGCGGACTTGCGAGTACAATTTTCAGGCAGACACTTCCACGAGAAGATCCGATAATCACCGAAATGGATGATAAGATCGAAACTGCAGTTTATGAACTTGCGGAGGAGTAGGAAAGGGAGGCGCTCTAGAAGTAGTGTCTATCGTGCAACTAAAGCAACGCATGGGCCTACCTCAGCTATGACTGAATATGATTGCTTTCGTGTTTTAGGACGAATCTGTACCTTTGTAAAATAAACAAGTTCGTTGTTATCTTGCATCTTGAGACTACATAGTTGTGCGCACGTTGTACACGACATGGATATCGATAACCCACTGCCCAGTACAGTAGTGCCCGAGATTTTGCACGACTGCGGTGGATCGTGCATGATCACAGACAAGCATATTGTGCATTAGAACCATGTGCAGAAATGGTATGCCTGGTTTGCACGCTCACCCCCAGTGAAAAACGGCTTGAGTTAAGTTGAGCTGCCTTCCGTTAGGTTCTATATGTGCAGTTAAACTCCGTAAGGTTGCGTTGTGTCCAAATTGCGTCCGCTCGCCAGCAAAAACCTTGATTACATAAGCAGGAAAGACCCTTGAAAAAGAAGCCTCCCTTGTGGTACGTAAGCATGGCGAAGCAAAGCAAAGGAAGAAGTGTTATGTAATCCTAGACTTTTGACGAAATGGATTATATAAGCTTGCCTCACAGAATTTCTCCAAGTCTGTTCACTCAGGCGCTCGCGCTCGCTACTTTATATGGGGGTAACCGGACTATCTCAAGAACTTCAGCTGTGATATCGGAAGAATCCGAATGCATGCAAGCCCCGGTTAGATATGTATCTCAATACGTACTCAGCTCTGCCAAGTGTCTGTGAGGAGCGCTTCCGACGGAATTACACAGCGCCTACGCACATTCCACCAGAGATAAAGATGCACAAAACCAAATATACTGGGCGCTTGTTTCGTATATATATATGCACACGGTTCGGTAGCTATAACTTGTCGACCCCTACACTGGTATCAATCATGCAGGACTCTACCGCCGATAACTCGACTGTGCTCCTATCCTGCTCTTGCAAGCGCTACTGTAGAGGCGGCAAGGACGTCTCCAGGTCTACCTGGTACCGACACTCTGTATATCGTGACCTGCAGCCTGAGGATCATATCCCCGGCCTTCTTGCCGACCTTACTCTGGGCTCTTTGAAGCGAAAACGCCTCCCCAATTCTCCTGACAAGAACACGGCGCTGCCTCGCCATCCAAGGCACACAGGGGATAGG
>KL198016.1:1221365-1325672 GCA_000697705.1 Botryobasidium botryosum FD-172 SS1 | reverse complement strand
GACGAAGTCGTCTCCGACATTCCACTCACCCGCTATCACTATTATTCAGACTAATATAATCAATGTAGTCTTTCATTGCTCCAATAAAAACTCATTGTACAGAACTGATCATAGTGCGAGGCAATGGATTCTAATGGAATGCAGCAGAAAAGATCACTGAGAGAAGTAGCTTGATATAGCAGAATCTAATGGAATTTAGATTTTACTGGAGGAAATACCACCGAAATAGCCAGTGTGATTTAACAGAACCTAATGAAATGGCAATGGAGCCTAACAGGATTTGATGCAAACCGTGTTTGTCAAGAGTCCCAAAAATTCTGTTACTACCGATTATATTCTGTTATATTCTAAAATGGGTTTTAACCGATTCTAACTTAAGCTGTTTTTCACTGGGGCTCACCCCTAATACTCTGCACTTCCAAGGAAAAAATTATCTCTGCATTTGCGAGCTTGGGAAGCGTCGCCGTTTTCTTGAAATTGCCTTTTTTGGGAATTTCTTGCATGATCTCGGGTTACATAATTACGGGCAGTACTGTACTTACTTTCGCAGCCGCTCAGGGTCTATCTATATCGAGCTGCTGTTTTGTTCTGTTTGCGTGCGCCTTGTCCCTTATTGTCAGCTTGGGCGATGGTATATTCGCTGTCTCCACCACGAACTTCGCCTGTGCAAGTGCCTTGCAAAGTCGTATTGCTGGTTTATATACTGGCATAAGTAAATACTGCTGGTCGGGCCCTGAAGCTAGAGGGCACATATCAATAAGCTCCATATTTTCCTCTGGCTCTTGGGACCATAGTATGCTCAGCACGGATCACTCCAAACTCGACTCTCTGCTTCGATCGTACACTGGTCGGACTAATGGCATCCCTGGAGTCTCCGCAACTGTTGTCACTAAAGATGGGCCAATCTACACCGGCGTTGCGGGGGTGACTTCCGCTGATCCCGAGAGGGCGCGTCCAATGGCCCCAGACACAGTTTATTGGATTGGTATGCCGCACACACCATATTGGCCTGCGAAACTTTGCGGAATTGGCATCTGAATAGCGCTCCCCAAATCCCCGCAGCGAGTCAAACAAAAATTATGACTGCCATTGCTGCCATGCAGTGCGTGGAACGCAGCCAAATTGCCCTCGACGATCCCGTTGGTTCTATCCTTCCAGAGCTAGCTGAACTGGATGTAATCGAGGGATTTGAGAGAAGTGGACGGCCCAAGCTTCGGAAAGCAAAAACGGATATTACTCTGAGGTGCGCCCATGAAATTTGATTTTATCCACAGCCACGATACTATTTCGATTGATGCAGCCCTTTCAATGATAATAATATATCGTACATTGGTTTAGAATGCTACTGTGAGTACCAGCCCCATTATTTGCCGCTACTAGTCTCCCCGAAAGCTGATGTATGGATGTCTTGGTACGCACAGAACGCATACCAGCGGTTTGGCCTACAATTTTATGCACCCCGATCTCATTAAACGAAATCTCTTTGTGGGAAAGAAGAATGGTATCTCTGAAAGGGCCCATATTGTAGCTGCAATCCAACCTGTTTCCCGTTCTTGCGCTGCGCTGATTTGTCTAAAACGTTAGAGTGAATATGACGAACCCTTGGTATTCGAGCCCGGATCAGGTTGGGCATATGGAACCGGGTTGTAAGTGAACCACCTCGTACTCATTTCACCCACCGATTTCATACTGACGATCACGTCACCTACTCTTCGCACCTGCGCCAGAGATCGGGCAGGACAGATGGCAGGTTTTCTCTTGTTTCATACAGTCCTTTCTTAGAGCCAACGCCCTTACACATAGATTGAACGGCTGAACGGTTGTACTCTCGAAGACTTTATGAAAGACAATATCTGGACTCCCCTAGGAATGACTTCCACCACTTTCCGCCTTGAAACTCGGCCCGATTTAATGTCTCGTAAAGTCGACATGACACGGCGCAGGCGCAATGGTGTCCTCGTGCCTGCACTGCAGCCATATGGATTCCCAGCGGACCATGATCTTGGAGGTATCGGCGTCTACTCGGTGAGTAATTGCCTTAAGGCGCCCTTCATCCCTGGTGTTCTCATTGAGCGCTTGTGACCTCAACCAGACTGTGGAAGATTATGGCAAACTTTTACAAGCCTTGCTGCAAGACGGGCATGCTGGGATTCTAAAACCCGAAAGTGTCAACGAAATCTTCAAACCTCAGCTAGAAGACATTTTGGGAGAGGAACATTATTGGACAATGTTTCCCGGGTACGCAAGCCGTTTATGCATCATACTTTTTTAATCCATCTCAATCCTTATCGCTTTGATAGCATATCAGCCGAGCTCAAGGTGAACTTTGGCCTATCGGTAAGGCACGCGCATTTGATTTGACAAGGCTGTTAAACTTGTCTGGTGTCCACCTCATCTTCAGACTTCTATTCGCATGACCACGGCAAAAAATACGCGAAAAGTGGGGAGTGGGTCTTGGCGTGCGTGCACCGATATAACATGACGGGCCCGTCAATCTTGCTGAACGTGCACGTTATCATTTTAGTCGGGTACCCGAATCTGATGTGGTGGGTCGATCGCAAGACAGGAGTGGCGTGCACCATCTTCAAACAAATCCTCCCAGTGGAGGATCCTATTGCTCTCAAGTTGGACGCAGAGTTCGAAAGTGCTGTCTACGAATGCATTACTAAAAATCAACTCAAGGGGAAACTCTAGGCACACTAAGCTATGTCACTGCCCAATGCATACGGCGGATGCTGTCGGACGAGGTTGTGGGAATCAGAACGTAGGGTGGCAGATGCATTGAAGACAGCTGCCATGCAGGGCCACCCAATGTAGAGGATATCCGATCACCCCAGCTAGATTAATCCAGTACGTAAGTACTTGCTCAGTATGCACGGATCGGTATGAGGATACAAGGGTAAATCTAAGGCCTTGTCACTGGCGTGAAAATATGCAACAAAAAGATTGGGTGTAAGATATACTATAGTCGTCTTATGCTAAAACCGGCGGTGCGGAGACTGGGATATCCTTAGACTTTCGGGCCCAAACACACTGAATTCTAAAGTAATTGGTTTGTTTTATTTCCGATATTTCTTCTCCTGCGTTTCGCATGAGTGCATCGACATCGACATCCTTCATGCCTGCTCCAAGCAGTAGTGGTCGGCCCGCAGATATTAATGACTAGATCGTTCGGGAGGCTTGTAAGGAAGGCGGGTGCGCGCAGGTTGATAGAGAGAACAGACCAGGACATCCTGTTGCATCAGCTTGCCGACGAAGTTGAGGTGGTCTGCATGCCTCGAATCTAGACGACGGCGATAACGATACGCATAAACTTGGCATATCGCGTTCGACGGTGGAACTTACTGGGTGGACACCAAGGACCGCAAGGAACCCATATGTCTCTCTTTTCGACCTCTTCGAAGGCATGGTGGTCCCCGAGCCACCCCTCAAGCAACTGAGTGGCATCAATGTGCCCCATCCGCATCCGCATCGCCTTACCCAGGCTGTGGCAGTAATCTGCTGCCCACGAGTGTCTGGGGTGCCCGTGTTCGTACGAGAGGAGGTAATTTTTGTCCTTGTCGTAAACTGCAAACTCGGCTTCCATAGATAGGAAGAGGCCACCCGGGCGAAGAATTTTGCTAAGTGATCATATCAACGATCGAGCCCATAGAAAGGGCCGAGGTGTGATAGAGTGGACATACCTGATATGATCAACGAGACCGTAGTAATCTTTGATACCTATTTGTCGTACATATGAGAACTAGCTATGTAGTTATTGATACTTAGCAAAAAGCTTCACCTGATGTAATAAAACGAGCGTGCACCATGTCGAAACATCCATAAAAGTGCTCTAAGCCAAGGTTGATATCATCCACTTCGATTCTGTAGCCGGATAAGCTGGCTCAACAACTGGGGCTCGAGATAAGTAAGCCAGCGCAACTTGCCTACAGTTAGGTAGCCCTGTCCTTTCGGAGGAACTTCGCGTAGATAAAGTTCGTTCTTTAATTGACATAAATTGCGGCAACATACCTATCCTGTACTGGAGCAAGATCAACACCCACTATCTCGCAGTGAGGGAATTCCACTGCCATCTCATACGCCCTGTAATATCGTGAAAAGTTATCACCCCAGCGCGATTCTCAAAGTAATGATAGCCACATACCATAGCCCTGTACCGCAGCTAGTCAATAAACGTTTGCGAATAAGAATACGTAAACTTTCGATACTTGAGAGAATGGTATATACCCCAAGTCGAGAATCGATTTTTGCACACCGTCTTCCATCGCAAGGACTTCTTTGACAGGACCAACGTAATTATTCTGAACGAGTGCTTTAACCATGACGTGCTGGTGATCTACAGTGGATATACTGAACATCAGTCCAGCTCAGGATAGTTTGTAGTAAGCCCACTCGCCTAGTCTCGAGATTTCTTCGTCGTCGGCGGGAAGGTGATAGACATCCGAATGATTATTAACAAGTCGACCATGCACATTCATCAACAACTCCTCGCGGATGGAGGATGTCACAGAGCAGACCGAGGGTTCGTATTCAAATCTTGATGGGTCCGTGTGCTCTGTGTCGGACGAGGAAGGTGTGTCGTTGCGATTAGAGCTGCTGCTTTCACCGAAATCAGGCTCCTCGCTCGCACTTTGAGCGGAGTCCGGGGAGTTGACCTCTAGCGTTGATACGATCACATTGAGAGGAGCAGGCATTATGCCAGGTGATGGTCGTCAAAGGACAGCGTCGCTTGGATATTGAGCGTTGCTGCAAGCGGGCCAAGTGAGAATCGTTGCATAACCTTTCTTAACTTAATTGGGCCGCAGCAAGGAGGCCCACACTGGCCAATCACTAAGTACGTTGTGCCTATAGAGGGTAAGCGCGCCTGCAAAAAAGTCAATCACGACACATGCACATACATCGTTCCGCACAGCACCTGCAGGTTTATTTCAGTTGGATCTGCGATATGGGCATCGTCCGCGTCAGCCTTGTCACGAAAGTTGGAAGATTCAATGATGTTACAAATCACATTTCGAACATTCGTCAAGGGCAATGACTCCCGAGGGCCCGAAGTCCTCCGGTCGCCGGTCCTCCGACTGAGAAATGAATAGTTGTGCCCTGAACCCTTTAAATTTCACGCCTAGCAGTATTGCTGTGTAGCCGCCCGACAGCTGCAACTGCTGAAAGTCAGCTAGTATACTTGTCTCGATGCAGAGGACGTCCAGCGTCACCAGCTCAGAGTGTTTACGTAATCCATCTTGGAGTCGAGGCCGACGTGGAGGAATGTAAAATGCGTGTAACGTAGGTGTGGAGGGGCCGCAGGCAACCTTCCACAATGTAGCCGCGAAGTCCTTGGTATATGGCATTCAGAGCGACGTGTCTGAACATGTGGTAGTTTAAATACCCAAGAGGATAGTGCGAACGGACAAAACAGCTGGTAATGGCGCACAGGTATACGGAGGCATGGGGGTTACAGAAAAAGAAGTATTAAAGGTATATTAAAGGGAATATCTGAAAAAAAAATCACAAGGGTAAGTTGTGTACGTCCCCCCTGGTATATCCAAACAAATACGTACCTAAACAAAGGACTGTTATCACCATCGTCTCGGTATCGATCTCTCATCGCTTCCGTGATGCCTTCTCTCGCACAGAGCTCTTCCTTTTGTTTGTTAAGTCGCGGATATACGATCATGCCAACGAGGCTCCCAACACATCTATTATGTGTATGGGGTAATTATGGAGGCCTACGGTCATTTATTACGTTTAGACTTACGAGAGACAGAGTAGGCCAATCATGACACCATGTCCGAGATGGTAGCGGGGAGCATCTTGCTTCCTATTTGGCGCATCTTGGTTCAAAATCGGAATAGAGTGCGTAGGAGAAATGCGCTACATACCGATAAACAAAAGAGGAGCAGATACTGAAGGATAAATAAGATTTAAAAAAAAGGCGGCAACGATAAACACAGAGATTTCATACCCTCCCAAGTTACCAATCCCAATAATGATGGCGAGTGTCACACCTGGCGGATGATTACTTAGTATTCAATCCTCGTGATACAAAATCGAAGAATTGAAGATGGCCAACCTCTCTTGAGCGTCCCTCCGGCGTTATTTGATGCCCACGCGACTGTGCAGGGGATAGTAGGGAAGATACCGATAGCCGCAATTACAGTGCCGGCATAACCAGCGCCAGGAGATGACGTTCCATAAAGGACGCCGTACCCCACAATGGCAATTGCGGAGAAAATGAAGATGAACAGGCCACGTCGACGGTACTTGTCCGACAGAATTCCAATTAGCACCGTGAAGAAGCAGCCGACGACGTAGGGGGGAACACTCAGAAGCTGCGCACGAGCAGCAGCGAAACCTAGTGCAATAAATAAGGCGGAAATTCCTTTGAAATCGTGTTTGGATGGATGACTCACCAAGATTCTTGATGATAGTTGGTAGAAACTTTCAAAGGTTATTTAGAAATATAGACTATTCCAGTTCGAATTATCTTAAATGGAGGCCTTACCAGAGAGAATGCATAAAGCGGAACCAATTGCCTAAGTGAGATGCCATTAGCTGAGGGCCAAACCAGGGAGGGGGTTAAAACAAACCCCAAGTAGATGAGGACCATTAGATAAGACTTGGGATCACTAATTGCCTGCCAGAAGAACTTCATGTCAAAGTGGGTTGCCAGAGCCTGGGTATCATTCTTCAGTCGTTCGACTACGAAATGGCGTTCGTCCTCGGTCAAGAACGTCGCTGTCTCAGGGTACTATGATATCGACGCCCCAAGTCAGTTCGTGTAAGCAATGAAATAAAGAAGAGACCCACGTCTTCCATCACAAAGTAAGCAATGATGGCAACCAATACGGTGACTTGTGTGATGATGATAAGCTTCTGAAGACTTCAAAAAAAAATAAGATCATACCTATCCCCTCTAATAGGAACTTGTTTGAAGCGATCATTCAAGACTTGCTCTTACAGTTAGTTGGAAATTTGAGCACATACAATCCATGCCCATCCGTGGAGATGGGCGAGCCTATTAAGGTACCATTAAATTGGATGTTGACCGGGAGGGGGAGAGGTAAGAAACTGACCCATCCATCTTCTCGATGCCAAATGCAAGGATACCGCCAAAAGCCCCTGTGTGCTATGTCGATCAATTTCGGTGGCTGTAGTATAAATTCAAAAGCGCTACGAACCGGCCACGGTGGCGGCTGAGAAGAAAAGGGCGATCCGCTTCGCCTGCTCTTTCCGGAGGTACCAAAGACTGATGTAGAAATTGACGCCCGGAAATAACCCGGCCTCTGTGACCCCAAGGAAGACACGCGCGCTACCGGATTAATGTTAACATAGATAGACTGATACGGAGTTGAAATGAAGCATACGCAAGCAGGCCTTCGTAATTTTTAACTAGCGACATGAGCGTCATCGTGACTCCCCACCCAACCTACAGTCAAAGGTTTAGTGGTTGACGTGTTAGAAATGGCTAGACAGGACAGAACCATGATGGAGGGTACTGTTACGATAACCAATTGAGCATGTCATCGACAGATGCAAGAGGGTGGGGCTTACTCCAGACGGAGGGTCGAAACCTCTTCATGGCCATATTGCTATACCGCTTAGTTTAGCTAAAAAAAATTATTGACGGCTATATGACAGGTCGTACCTCGGGATCTCGAATGCAGCATAGGTGATGAAAAACACGGCGGCACAGATGTTGTATTGCAGGCCCTGGAGATTAAGGTCCACGCTGAGCCCAGCGACATTAGCGTTGCCTACAGTAGCGCGGACTTCAATCATGTGATGTACGTATAAGATAAGATAGACGGTACCTATGTTGCTCCGATCGCTGTGGCAGAGTATTCGCAAGGTTAACTTTCGCAGCAGACATATATGATATGGTGGGAAAATTCGCATACAGAAACGATAGAAGGTAAAGGAGCGAGACGAAGGGGAGCAAGTGCCAATCAAGCTTGCGCAAAATCCGAGATTCTGATATGTGAGAATAGTCGAGCTCCTTGATGGTCGACTCCCCCACTTCATCGGGTTTCTTTTCGTGCAAAGATGGCGCGGACATGGCGGAACAGAGGGAACGCTGGTGAAGGAAGCGATGGGGGTTGCGCAGCTCTTCCTGAACCTATAAGTGTGCCATCCCATCAACTTGCCGGGCTCCTGGTATTTGACATATACGGCAGCGTGAGCGCGGGTCCAGAAGCGTCTTCTTTGCATCCGAGCCATCTTCTATCTCATCTGCGGCACGTACAGCCCGCAAATCCGTTACTCGACGCTCACCGGTACACCGCTCCAGCCACAGCTGAAACGTCTTGATTGCCGCCCATTTTGATGAAAATTTTCTATTTTTAACGCGGAAATTTACGAGCTGGAGGAGGCCGCACACATGATGCGAAAAAATCATGTTCGATACTCGGGTACAGGGACGAACTCGGTGTTTAACCCTTTCAACTGCAGGCGCAGAACTCATCTCCTTTCGCTTATGAGCTAAGTAATACATATGTTGCTCAAGAACCCCCCTTCTTGGTCCCTCTATGATAGCTATTGCTCAGGACCCAGTCACGTCGCTTGCCATATCTGCCCAGCGAAGCCGGAATGTGCGTTCCTGAGTGTGGGGTGCCTTCTGGAATCACATTCTTTGGCCTTGGCAGCTAGTACGCGTTCCCTAGCATTCGTCTTGTGGGGTGTTCCAAGCTCAAATAAGGAACCCATGGCTCTCGCCTGCGTCAGGCCAAGACTTGTCAGCTGCCTGGCTTGGTGGCGTCTAAGGCAATCTTCGATCTTCGGAGGATTCCAACTTGCAACATCGATACTCTCATTGCAAGCGCAACTTCAGAGCGATGTATTTAGAGCTGGCCAACGTTATCTATATTCAAAATCATGGGTTCCATGTCTGTAACAATTGTCAATTCAAACCTACCCGTCTCAGGCCTGACATTATTTCGAGGCCTTTGATCCGAGTAGCTTCATTACGCTATGACAAAAATTCCCAAACAGCGAGGGCCTCGAGGCGGCTCAGAAAGTGGAGGACGGTCAATTATGGAGCCACACCTGCCTCATACTTCCTCTTGAGACGGACCGCATACGCTTGACTTCTACGTACAAAGAACCTTGGTGTAGTGGGCTAGTTGGCGGAGACTCTATATAGCCCCAATATACATATGAATACACTTGCAACAGATTCAGAGTAGCGTTCATACCAATAACCCGAAGGACGCTATGTTTTTATTTACACCCCCTTGAGCAGCAACTTGGCACCACATTTCCGCTTACATGCAGGATCATATAAGTATTACTTCCAAGTCCTGGGTTTGGCACTGGCAGCGATCCGGAAGCGTTGACTTGTTGATGGCAATGGCACCCAGCAAGCTTACTCAGAAATTTTGCATCCGGAAGTTGCTCACCACCGCGCGTCCATCCAAAGCTCGCAGTACTGACGAACACGCAAACCGACTACCATGCACCTGTACAACCTGACGCTGCAGCCGCCAACGGCCATAACGCAGGCCGTTGTGGGCAATTTCTCGGGCGGCAGACAACAGGAGATAATCGTCTCGCGGGGCACAAGGCTTGAGCTTCTTCGACCCGAAACAAATACAGGCAAAGTGAGCCCGGTGCTGGCTCAGGATGTTTTCGCGACCATTCGGTCACTAGCTGCGTTCAGACTAACGGGTGGCACAAAAGGCGCGTCCGAAATTTCTGGCAGTCCCTTGTGTTCTGAAAAGACGTACTCACAGTAATGTGATTGCAGACTATGTGATTGTTGGATCGGATTCGGGTAAAATTGTCATTCTGGAATATGACTCCAAGACCAACGCGTTCAACAGTCTTCACCAGGAGACTTTTGGAAAATCCGGGTCCCGTCGTATTGTCCCCGGTCAATATCTGGCGACGGATCCCAAAGGCCGCTCCGTCATGATTTCTGCCGTTGAGAAGGCCAAGTTGGTGTACATCCTGAATCGCGACGCGGCTGCCAACCTGACGATCTCATCTCCACTCGAGGCTCACAAAAATCACGCCATTATTCATCACATTATTGGAGTGGATGTTGGTTTTGAAAATCCTTTATACGCCGCTCTCGAGGTGGACTACAGCGAGTCTGACCAGGACCCCACCGGCGAAGCGTTTAATAACGCGGAAAAGATGCTTACGTTCTACGAGCTGGACCTTGGCCTTAATCACGTGGTTCGAAAATGGAGCGAGCCAACGGATCCTCGCGCCAATATGCTTGTCCAGGTTCCCGGCGGCCAGTCCGCGACCAGCGACCGGTTTGATGGACCTTCCGGTGTTCTGGTGTGCTGCGAAGACCATATTATCTACCGTCACATGGATGTCCCCCAACACCGCGTTCCCATCCCTCGACGAAAACAACAAGTAGGCGACTCTTCTCGAGGACTGATCATTGTCGCATCGGTAATGCACAAGATGAAGGTGCGTCTCTACCCTCGTGCCATACAGCCGGCGTCTGACATTCAGTATACTAGGGCGCGTTCTTTTTCCTGCTCCAAAGTGAGGAGGGTGACCTTTACAAGGTGACGATTGAGCACGAGGAAGAGGAAGTCCGTGCGCTCAAGATTAAGTATTTCGATACCGTGCCCGTCGCTTCTAGCCTGTGCATTCTCAAATCTGGCTTCCTTTTCGTTGCTTCCGAATTTGGTAACCAGTTGAGTTTCATTCCTCCACTGTTTGCACCTTGGGACTGGCTCTGGTTAACCCTTCTCTGCCCAGCTATCTGTATCAGTTTCAAAAATTGGGCGATGATGATGACGAACCCGAATTTTCATCGGCATCATATCCATCCTTTGGTATGGCCGACCCGTCACTTGCTCTACCACCCGCTCTCTTCCGCCCGCGCCCTCTCGAAAACTTAGTACTTGCCGACGAACTTGAGAGTCTTGATCCCATTATTGACGCAAAGGTACTAAATGTACTTGGTGCAGCGGGAGGGCCGGCAGTCGTAGATACTCCTCAGTTCTTTACGGCATGTGGCAGGGGAGCACGAAGCACGTTTAGGATGCTTCGACATGGTTTGGAGGTTGAGGAGAGTGTTAGCTCGGATCTTCCTGGTATCCCGAATGCCGTTTGGACCACCAAGATCAAGGAGGACGGTGAGTCACGTAAAACAAATCACACACCGAAGACAGCTCTGCTGACCTTGTCTACCATATTAGA
The DNA here is from genome assembly GCA_000697705.1 of Botryobasidium botryosum FD-172 SS1. Classification (NCBI taxonomy): domain Eukaryota; kingdom Fungi; phylum Basidiomycota; class Agaricomycetes; order Cantharellales; family Botryobasidiaceae; genus Botryobasidium; species Botryobasidium botryosum. The sequence goes on along the minus strand of KL198016.1, from coordinate 1,314,512 downwards.
CCAATATGACTCGTATATTATCCTGTCCTTCGTAAACGGCACATTGGTCCTCTCCATCGGCGAGACCATTGAAGAAGTCTCCGACACGGGATTCCTTTCGTCCGCGCCAACACTAGCAGTCCAGCAAATTGGCGCCGACGCGCTCCTGCAGGTGCACCCTCATGGCATTCGTCACGTCCTTGCGGATCGAAGAGTAAACGAGTGGAAGGTTCCCGCCGGTAAAACTATTGTTGCCGCCACAACAAATAAAAGGCAGGTTGTGGTGGCACTCAGTTCGACTGAGCTGGTGTACTTCGAATTGGACCTCGAAGGCCAGCTGAACGAATATCAGGATCGGAAAGCTCTCGGGAGTACGGTGTTGACTATGAGTGTTGCAGAGGTGCCCGAGGGAAGGCAACGGACTCCTTATCTGGTACGCCAAGCAGTTCGTCATTATGTACCGGAGTGATGGCTAAATCTTGTTGATTGTCATAGGCTGTTGGTTGCGAAGACCAAACTGTTCGCATCATTTCGTTAGATCCCGAGAATACCCTTGAGACAATTAGTCTGCAGGTGCGTTTAGACTCCACGCCCCTATGCCCCTCCCGCGTATTTGTGCATGCGATGCCAACCAATTTTATGTTTAGGCCCTGACTGCTCCTCCATCGGCGATATGTGTTGCCGAAATGTTGGATGCTAGTATTGATAAAAACCTCCCCACCTTATTTGTCAATATCGGACTCCAAAATGGTGTTTTGTTAAGAACGGTCCTAGATCCTGTCAACGGTTCTCTGACAGACACCCGAACACGGTATGTTTTTAACGTGATCGTAGACTATTGCCATTACTCACTCAGGCTTCAGGTTCTTGGGAACACGGCCAGTCCGACTGCTCCGGGTCACAGTCCAACACTCTCCCGCGATATTAGCGCTCTCGAGTCGTTCATGGTTAAACTACGCATACCAAAACCTGCTGCATTTTACTCCCCTGATTTACGAGAACCTGGACCATGCATGGAGTTTCTCTGCCGAGCTTTGTCCGAATGGGTTGATTGGGATTTCCGGTAGCATACTCAGGTACGTTGCCGCTTTGAACCATCTACCAGGTATTAATATTTATTTCTCAACTTAGAATTTTCCAAATTGCAAAGCTCGGATCGAAGCTCAAGCAAGACGTTATTCCACTTTCGTATACTCCCCGGAAAATCGCCGTCCACCCATCAAATAAGCTATTCTATGTTATTGAGTCAGACCATCGCGCGATGTCTCCCGAAGCCACGGAGAAACGGCTGAAGGAACTGGTAATGCCCTCTCCCAGTCCCACGGCGCCATGAGCTAACGTGTTACCCGACGAATTTCAGGCAGACTCTGGAAAACGTGTCGACCAAGAGATGGCGGATTTGCCCCCTGAAATCTTTGGTCGGCCCAAGGCAGAGGCTGGCCAATGGGCATCTTGTATCCGAGTGATTGATGCTGTTGAGGTTCGCCTATCTCGCACATGCAAAAAGTCGCTTGCTTATCTTCATCCATCTTCTGTAGTGGAAATCCCTGCCCCCCATTTCCCTCGACAACAATGAGGCTGCATTCTCCGTTGCACTTGTGCCCTTTGCGGCTAGAAACGGCGAAATGCATCTTGTTGTTGGTACGGCAGCTGATACCTTTGTAGCACCGCGAGCATGCTCCAGTGGTTATCTGCGCACATATAAGATTCTAGATGAGGGGAAAACACTTGAGCTGTTGCACAAGGTTGGAGCATTTGCTGGTATCTTTGTGCGACAAGCTAAACTGACATTTCGCTCAGACGGAAACAGACGATGTTCCCCTGGCCCTAATAGCCTTCCAGGGTCGGCTAGTAGCAGGGGTCGGTAAATCCTTGCGAATATACGAAATGGGAAAAAAGAAGCTCCTTCGCAAGTGCGAAAACAAGGCAAGCATCTTCCATCGCGCAATTCTCCGGCCTGAATCTAATCCATTTTTACCAGAATTTCGCCTCAGCCGTCGTCACTCTTAATACTCAGGGGTCACGAATCATAGTCGGGGACGCTCAAGAATCAGTTTCCTACGCGGTTTACAAGCCCCCTGAAAATCGTCTCCTCGTATTCGCCGATGACTCGTCGGCGCGATGGATAACATCTACCATCATGCTAGACTACGAAACGGTAGTGGCCGGCGATAAGTTTGGAAACGTATTCGTCAACCGCCTCGCCAGCTCCGTCAGTGCACAAGTGGATGATGATCCGACTGGCGCCGGCATTCTGCATGAAAAAGGCTTTTTGATGGGAGCGCCTCACAAGACGAAACTGTTGGCGCATTTCCACGTTGGCGATATCATCACAAGCCTTCACAAAATCTCGTTGGTAGCGGGAGGTCGCGAGGTGATTGTTTACACGGGCCTACACGGTAGCATCGGAATGCTGGTCCCATTCGTGTCGAAGGAGGATGTGGACTTCATGTCCACCCTGGAGCAGCACATGCGCACGGAGGGTATCGGGGGCCAGACCGGCGGTGGGCAAAGCATCGTGGGGCGCGACCAGCTTTCATACCGAGGGTACTACGTTCCCGTGAAGGCAGTGGTAGATGGAGACCTGTGTGAGAGGTTCGCGTTGCTGCCAGCGGGCAAGCAATCTAGCATCGCCGGAGAGTTGGATCGAACGGTTGGGGAAGTTTTAAAGAAGCTGGAGGGGTTGAGGGTAACAGCATCTGGCCTCTAAGAGTTACGATAGCTACATGTATTTGTCGAGCTAGAAAATGTACCACTTGAATAAGCCGTTTACTGTTGAATACATCATTCACACTAATCCCACACTCGCGCCTACGCAGACGGATAGCGTATGGCTAATCAAGAGGTATCGATTCGATGTTGTAACATACTACTATGAAACGCTCCATGACAGGGAAAGAAGGAGGGCGCCAATTCGTGAGTGTGTTTACGCATTAACTTCCGTCCGCCACCTTTTTTACCAATACATCAACGACAGGCCCTGCCAATTGGGGGGGGGGGGGGGAGGGTCAGTACAGAGATCCCTCACGACGAAGCACCAAAAAGGAGGGAACGAACGTAAATAGGAAGCGTCCCGAGCTGTGATCCGCATGGCTTCCAGGAGCCTATCCAAGTCAAATCTGATCGCGTCGGCATCCGGAAACTGGAGTTTAACCTCACGAGAGAGGACATTAAAAGCAGATCTCCACGATATCTAAATAAAGGTAAGTATGTTTCGCAGGATTGGTAGCGATTCCGAACAGAGAGCGCAGGAATGCTTACAGTTAGAGCCGTCCGTAGCGAGGGAACACATGGCAAAGAGAGGGCGTTGACTGTTGTCAACACCTCGACTATTATCCGTGCAGAATCCAAACACCGCTGTCTCGATGTCAAGTCACGGTCCGCAATGAGACTGTAAAGCGTGATCGCGGCACTATGGTGTGACGCTATGGCCATGGCGTTGACGGGAAACACGGTCTCGTCCACACACTCTGCCGAGAGATACAGCTCGGACAATGCAGGTAAATTGCGCCCAAATTTCACTATTTGAGTACCGGCGAATTCGATGTCATAAAGTAATGAATCCGGAAGCTCGTTGTCTGAGATGGCATCCGCGCTTTAGAGGAATGCGACTGAAAGCATGAGGCCAAAACGAACCGGGTAAGGCGCGCGCGCGGGAAGCCAGTTCATACGCCATGGACAGTAGGAAGAAGGCTTTTGCACGATGGCTGCAGTGGTTTTTCTCGAGGTTACGCGTGTCGGGACTGAGGGCAAGTGGGGCTTGAGACTCGTCTCCGGTGTAGTTCTAACAAATAATCATCGTTCGCTCATCAGCGAGACGTTGAATCCGTCAGGGATGAAAATAGAGGATAAAAACCATTTCATAGTAAGCAGAAGGATATGGCCACATCGTCTGGGCAAACTAAAATCAAGATCCCAAGGGATTAGAGCTCACTATTAGCTTTTTATAAAACGCAGTGAGCACCTTATCAGGCATTGCTACCGGTAAACGACAGATAATAGAGCCTGCGCGGTCGTTGGCATAAAGCATCCAAAAAAGATTGATCCGGTCACCGAGCTCGACGAGATTATTGGCCGGTTCCAGTAGTGCTTGATGGCGAGATGGTGTCTCCAGCGATGTAATTTCGTGAAGCCCACAGGCAAGAGCGAACCGAAGAGCCCCTGGGTCCGCGACAAGGATTTAAACTTAGGCAAAATGATAGTAAAAAAACCAGCCTGCTCACCAGCTATATAGTGGTGGCCTACCGTAGTTCTAGACCATCTTAGTCTATGAAATATCGAAGAAATAGACTAGAACTCACCTTCCTGTGTAATAAAAGTACATCCCCAGTAGGGCTGACGCCCTTATAAAATCAAGGAGCCCGTCTGTGTCGATGAGCGACTGGGCCAAGGCCCGGCGCGTTCGACTTAGAAAGACAGGCTCGAGTCGTCGGAGCGAGTCACGCGAGTGCAGACATGCGTGTAAACAAATTGCATTTAGATATGCCGGGTGAACACTTGCGGGGTTCAGCTTTAATGTTCTTTTGAGCTGGGGGAGGCTGAACTCAAAAGCACAGTTCCAGCGATGGGACAAAAAGATAGGAACTCTGGTTTAAGCGGGGAGAGTATTGAAAAGTGAGACCGGGCTGCATAATCGTTGTCTACGATCGTATAACTTATGACTTACAAACCATCCCTGATCGTGTGCGGAATTTCGTTGTACAATACCCAGCTTTCAAGTGGGTCCCCGAGGGACAATGGAATACCTGCCGATATTTTCTCCGGCCAGCCATTGGGTTTAGGTGCGGCGGGATGTTTCATATAAGGAAGGGAGGGGTTGGAATGCGCAAAGGCGATATCGAGGACAGTGAAACCCTCCGAGTGCTGAGTACGGGCTACTTGCATCTCGAGCTCGTTCACTCTCGCGTGAAGCCACCGCATGGACGATTTTGCTGGGGCAACTTCATATTGGCAATCTTCAGAGGCACCAGAAGCGACGCACCGATTGCAAATAGGTCGCTTGGAATCGCATTTCTACCGATGAATGTGGACGATGTGAGCATTGGCAGCGGCAAGAACATTAGGAGCCATAGCGCGTGGAACTCACTATTTTACGTTTCCTGCAGGTCGTGCAGGCATCACCTCGCCGTGCTCGAGGAGGACGGATGGTCATGTACCACGTAGCAAAGAGGCGAATTGTTGCGAGGAAATATTGCACAGTGCCTAGCGATCCTTAAGTAGATATTAATCTAGGGGATGTAGACTGGAGTAAATATAAGTAACATGCCGAATTTTGTGCGTGGTACCGACGAAGGCAGGTGTTTGGTTAAACGAGCAACGCAGGCGGGCATACAGCAGACAACCTGCGCCTAAGCTCTGTTGGAATAGGTGCCAGCAGACGACGACCAATGTGCAGGTGGCGGAGTGCTTCCCGAGCTCATACACATGTTTGAGCTCTCCTATTCAAGTATTGGCCATCCCTGTCTGCTTATTTTACGGCTATGCCCAAGCTATGCCTGATCTATACTTAAGGTCGTCGAGAGGGCGCGTGTTCCAAATCGTGTTGTTGAACGTTGAGTACGAGCGACAAGAACGGCAAGTGCTAGAAGCGCCATCAATACAATCTCATCAGCATCGCTGTGTCATAACTCCGACTCATCCAACACCAAGCTCGGCGCTCAGTACACACTGCACAGTAATATTTCTCGCAGAAAACCGTCGAATTACTCTATCCCAGAAGACAATCGGAGACTCCTCGAGCGACGGCGCCGGGAGCTCAGGAACTTGAGATAATGACTCCGCAGCCACACAAACCCCCTACGCAGTAGCACACATAGGGGCTATGGTTTCCTCAGTATCACACCCTCCATTTCGTCTGCGTTCAAAATCTGCAGCGGGTGCCTCACGACCATTAGCCTTTCTCTTGCTCAAAGGGTTGTCGTACCTGAGTAAGTATACTGCCAGTACACTGGTCGATGACGCTCCGAGTTGTCAAGCTCGCCTATCAGCAACTTTCCGAATTCGTTCCCGCAGAAGCCCGTCCTTGGCTGGTCTCCGGTATCACGAATTCCGGTGGTGGCGACGGAGCGTGTAGCACTCACGCGACAAATGGAGTGCTCTGGCCCTCGGCTGACAACACCCCCCGAAGCGTATAGACTAGCCGTTTACATTGGGTCCCTTTGCTTGTGCTTTGGAACGGCTCCGCCTCTGGATTTCGAAATCTTTGAAGGCCCCGAGTCACTCGACCCTCACTCTCAATGCAAGGATAGGCTTTTTCCATTAAGACCGGACACTTTTGGACTGCCGACGTTTCTGGATATTCGCCGTCGGAGTGGTCCGGTAGAGTTGGTGACCACGCCCTGCCTGTGTTCCGACCTTTTCCACGAGCACCAAAGGAGCCCGAGGGCCCGCTCCTCGGGAGCTCCCTGGTCGCGGAATGTGGTACAGGGATTGACGTAGATCGGTACCAGGGTTGCGAAGCCCTCAGTTGGCACGAATTCGGAGCGACTAACCCAGCGGCTCTTAGCTATCAGCAGCACCGAGGAGTTCGGAGGGCGACGGAGTAGCTGCGGAGTATTGCTCAATAGCCGTTGTTGTACTTTTCTGTGAATATTAATGTGCAACGCACGGCCCCTTCAGCAGGTCGATTGAATGCTGCCAGTCTCGTTTCTACGAATGGTGAGTGATTATTATTTTGGGATGTGGCAAATTTCGGCCCGTATATTGCAGAAAGACATGCGCCGTCTCTTCGCAGATGTATCCTCTACTTGCGTTGGGCCGTAACGGATGAACTAGCCCGAACACAATCATTATACAAGCATCTCCGGGCAGTTATCTGATTCATCCCTCGTCCTCCGCCGCTCGGATGATGCTTTCAACCACGGGTCCTGTTATCCAAAGACGATTAGCGCGATGCTCTTCCTTACTAACAAAACGGAGCAAATGAACGAACGAAGATACGGGGTGTGCTGAGCCACATTTTGCATGCATGCCAGCAATTTGTCCAAGTCATCTTTAATGGCAGTGCTCCACGCATCAGGCATAGATCTGGCCTCTCGCGCGAGTACGATAAAAGCGCATCTCCACGATAGCTACAACGGATGGTATAAGCGCAATGCCAAGGCGAGGATAACCCCTATTCACAGCTGAACAAGAGGTGCTTACGGCAAGGATTGCCTGTAAAGGGATGACACAAGGCGAGTCAATCGCGTCAACTCTCGCGATGACATCGACGGTCGCTCGCGCTGCTGTCAAGCATCGCTGTCTTGAGTCTTCATAACGTTTAGCAATGAGGCTGTGGAGAGTGATTGTCGCGGTGTGGAATAAAACCAAGGCAAGTGCGGTAATAGGGAAGACCGTCTCATCCAAGCACTCCGATAAAGCTGTTTGGTTGGGAAGGGTAGGCAAATCTCGTGCAAGGTTCTTCATCGCAGTATCAACAGCAGCAATCTCTTGTAATAACGAGTCTGTGAGACCGGCTGGGCCCCGTCCCTGTTAGTCGAACTTCGTAGCACGTAAGAAGTGCGTGAAACGAACTTGATCCTCGGCGGAAGCTCACTCCATGAGCCATGGATAGCACATATATGACCTTCGCGCGAAACGTACAATGGTTCTCTTCCAGAGCGTGCGCATGGGCGCGCAAAACAATTGGTGGACGAAGGAAGCCATCCTCGCCGTACCTCTAGAGGACAATTGAATGTAAGCAGCGTGAATCATTTGTTAAGCATGATGAGTATGATGAATATACCTCCTCGTAGTACACAGCAGGATAAGGCCACATTGATTTAACAACCTAACGGGGAAGCCTTGAGTAATTTTGAGTTGCGGAAATTATTTGCGGCAGGTATACTCGGTCAGGCATTAACACCGGAGAGCCGGAGAGCAGGCAGCCTAAACGGTCGTTGATAAAAAGCATCCAAAAAAGGTTTAATCGTTCTCCAAGTTCCGCCAGATTGGTTGGTGGTTGCAATAGTCCACTTGGCCAGCGCGATAGATCTAGTGATGTGATTTCGTGTAGTCCACAAGCTAAGGCAAACTGCAGAGTTACTAGAGCATGGGATGTGAGTAGTTCAACTACAATCATGGAAAGTCGTATGGTGCCCACCAGCTGCATGATGGTGCCCTACTCGAGCTCTGGTGCGGGTATGAGCCTTCGCACGCTCCAGAAGGTATGGAGCGGGGCTTACCTCCCAGTAAGCGTGAAATAGATTCCTAATAATGCCGAACCTCTCATAAAGTCGAAAAGGTTATCTGCAGCTGCGAGTGACTGAGCAAGGGCTCGCCGCGTTCGACCCAGAAATATAGGCTGGAGTCGTTGGAGCGAGTCAGAAGAGAAGAGGCTAGCGTTCAGAAAGATCGCGTTCAGGAGCGCCGGGTGAATGCTCGTAGGATCGGAATTCAGCGCGGCCTCGAAGCTCGCCACGTTGAATTCGTATCCAACTTTCCACCTATTAGTAGCAAAGATACGAATTCTGTCGATGTTATAAAGGAATGAGCGATCGAGAGATTGTGGGGAGGTAGCTGCACGACCTAGCTTACAGCTGATCTCTGATATTAACATGGGGCATTTCGTCACGCGACCACCAACTTCCGAGGGGGTCGCCAAGGACTGAAGAGGCCCTTGCAGACGGAATTGCTACAGCGGCCATGCGGGGTAGCCTGGATGAATCAAGAGGGCGGTTAACAGGCGGGGGCGCGTTTGACGCCTTGATTGCTCCGAGGACGATCGCATCGCCTGAGCTACGGGGCTTCGATACTCTCTCCAGCTGTGCCTCGAGGTCCCCTACTCTCTTTTGGAGCCATTTCACCGTCGATTTTGCTGGAGTTATTGCATAGTGGCATTCTTCAGGAGTACCCGAAGCAATACACCGATCGCAAATGGGGCGCTTGGAGTCACATTTCTGGCAGCAAGCGTTGAACGCTAGATGATTAATAAAATAAAATCCACCATACGAAGAGATACCCACCAACTTTCTCTTCCTACACGTTGTACAAGCGTTACCTCTTCGGGCTCGAGTCATCGTCTGACGCGTGATAGAGCCGGGGCGCCCAAGGTCGAACGCCGCGAATGCAATCTTTAGGCCTTAAGGTCGACCCTTTGTGTAGCGGCCAGCAACCCACAACCCAGGTGTGAAGATAGTACGACAAGCAAGTCTTGGATTCTCTGCAGGCGAGTAAATGCGGATGTTTTTCTAGGCGACATGGCACACCGCACACGGAGGGTGTGCTGGAGATGTTGACTCATTAAGTACCTGCACCTAGGTCTTTTAGGAAATGGCCCCTTTTTATTACGGATACCACACATGCCCAAACAAATAACGTACTTACTCAACACCACCCTTGACACATACGTGCATCTACAGGAATCTACAGTCTACATTCAGCAGTTGCAAGGACAGCACGCCGGTTCACTTGACTAAGGCGGCTTGCGTGAGACAACCTGCGGCCTAGTGCGGGCCCTCCTTGCTTTTCTGGAGGTCGGGGATTGCCAGAACAAGATGGCCACTCTGAGCTCCTTACCCTGCTTTATCGTGACCTCATAACGAGCGCTAAGTTGTGCGACCCCAGTCGTTTCAGAGTTCCGTGCTTGGCGTTCATCTCCAATTGCGCGCAGCGTCTTACTGGCGCACGCTTACTACGACTTCCCTCTCCTAGGGGCCATTCAGTGCACTCTTTCTGATTTCCTAGCGTGGCATTGACCGCTCGGGATTGGTTATTACGGCATACCTGCTCCTAGCCTATAATCAAGAAAAAGGATCTACGTAATGTAGCTTTATGGCGATCTCCTGAGGGTAACTACCTAGATCACTTAGAGAGGAAAAATCCGTGTTTATCGGTACTTATGCTGTCAGTTGCTACATGGTGTTTGGATGCTAATCCTGGTGAGCCGGCGCTCCGAGCGCGGCCGGTGCTCTCACGCGAGGCTAACATCCTGACCTTTGATTCTGAGCTCCCTTCCCCTTGGTTACATTTCACTCGAGGGCGTGTCCATCACGAGCTTTGCAGCTCCTGAAAGGCTAGGGCGAAGATTCATCTCGTATGAAGATCTCTGATGGCCATTTCTGGAGACTGCTTCCTAGCTCATACTGAATCAAGCCCTGTCAAGCCACGCTGCGCTCGTGCATTCCCATGTCTGCTCTACCAAGCCCTCGTCGGTGTTGACGAGGAGCTCGTAGTACTAATGTAGCACAAGGTACTCAAGCGCCACATCGATCCATATCTCCGCGAGCCAACGCGTAGCAGCACCCGGCGCTTATAGGTGATGTGGACGAAAGCCCAATATTGGTAAGCACTTGGCCCATGTATAACGATCGTTTATGCTGAAACCATCGATCGAACATTACATATCGTGGCACCCTCAAGCGAGTGTTATTTTCGAGCCACTGGCTTTGTCAGACAGTTTCCCTGCCGCAACTCTAAAGTAGCTCGAGCACACTATTTCTGCGGTGATCATAGCCCTGCCGACGGCGAGCTCTCGAAGCCCATAATAGCAAAAAAAAAAGGGCTCTATCCGGCAGGTGCAAGAATCACAGTCCAGCCGGCCGTCTTCCTCGTAGCTCCATTACACCTCGCAGAAGTGATGGCACATATCTTTGACGTGACGATCTGGGACATGGCAACGCACGATCCGACCAGATCTAATCACAGTATGTACCCTTCGGAGCTCGACTCACCGGGTTGCGCCACTAAAACTACTATCCCAAGCGTCAATGCCGTAACCCCCCGATTCTCGAAAACGACCTCAGTGCGCGGATTTGCTTTTTTATTCGCTGTTTTCTTTTATATACTCATCTTCTATTACTCCAGTGGCACGTCCAATGTTTCTCTCCGACCTCAAACAGTCTCTATAAACACGACTATAAATTTACATCGGCCCGGGGAAATGGAGCGACCGGATATGCCAAGTGTCTATTACATATGAAACCCCAGGGCACCGTTTTGAACCTCAGCGTCCCAATAAATTCTACACTTTGGGAATAGCGCAAGGTGGCTTGTGAGCCGTTCAATGGTGGGCCCCTGTCCGCACATCCATTTAAACCTACGACACACCACCAAACCAGCCCCGCGTTTTTCATGCATAGTCACATATCTACCCTTCGTCAAATCTCAGGTTTGCCAGGCGGAGTGGTTATTCTGTATATTCATCATAGTGCGTGCCCGACAGCAGGGGACCTCATTCTTAAGCGTCCCCCAAGATGCTGCCTCCTCATACACCTTCACTTGAAGCACAACACACGAGTCGCTATGAAATATTTAAGCAATGTGTATGTAGAGTATAGGCTGGTGGCCGTCGCGGCTGCTGTAATAATAGTGGTACAATACAAAATATAGGGGAGTCGGGAGGTAGCAAGAAGAAAAAGAAATGCAGACCAAGTCAGTCCGACATCTGAAGCAGAGTGGAGAAGAAAAGAATGGACTATTTTAGGTAGCATGTTCCGACCCAGGCCCGCCCACAAGAGTTTGGTGATGATGGCTTGGAGAAGGTAAAGTCGGTGAATGGTGGTGAGAGGCGATACGGGGAGAAGGGGTAGATGGGTGCTGCAGCGGCGAAGGAGGGATATGAGAGCTGAAGCCATTTGGCGATATCCTTCCTTGCTGTGCGACGTTTGGGGGGGAAAGATGCGAGTTGATCGGGGATGCTCGGCCTGGCGTACCGGCGAGACGTGGTGCGTTGGCAGGCGACGCGCGTCCTTGAGTTCCGGGAAGGTGATGGTTAGGTCCCATGGGGACGCTCGATGCATTGAGGGGCAAAGGATTGGCACCTTGTGGCGGCGAGCCCGCCATCTCCATCCCAGCGGGATTCTGCCGCTGCCCCATCGCCGTATTCCATTGCGTCTGCCGCCCAAGCGGAAGCTTGAGCGTCATAGGCGCCGTCCCCATCCCCATGTTCATGTTCGCACTGTTGCCGTTGCTAGCGCCATTCATACCGTTCTGCGCAGGGAAGGGCACACCCTGTTGAGTAGCCTGTAGAGGATGTCCTTGAACCCGACCACCATTGAGCCCAGCGGTTTGCCCAGGATAGTTCTTCATCGCCATGATTTGCTCTCGACTAAGCGGTGCGTGGACGGTCGGACTCCCCGTGTAACTGGGACTATTGGTAGTCGCGCTCGAATACCCATTCAGCGAAGCGCCGTTCACAGCGGGATTGGCAAAGCCATTTGGCATTCCGTTGACTTGCGGAATCACCATCTGACCCTGAGGCTGTGACTTGGGACGCATAGGAGAGCTGACCCGAATCGGAGCGGAGGGATCCATGGGAGACGGCTGTGATGACGGAGGCTGACCGGGCGCATAATTCGGGCTGACTTGCCCAGCTGCTTTGGGGATGCCGTTGCTCAGTCCATTGGGGACAGCGCCAGGATGCGAAGTCGGCGGATGTGGGTGGGTCAATGTGACGCTTGCTTGAGATACCGGCACCGGAGGATGGGGCGGTCGCATCCCATTCGCGGGATGGCGAATTGGCGGCGGCTGCATCTGCATCTTCTTTGCGTTGGCATGAAGCAGAGCGGCTTGGGCGTGAGCTTGTGCTGCGATGGCAGCGGCAGACGCTGGGCTGCCAGAAGTGCTCATCGGCACGGAGACGGTATGCGGAGGGATGTGAGGCGGCGCTTGAGGTGCTGACACAGACCCGGCGCGGACAGAAGGGGCCTGAGATCCGCTCACAGAATCTCGGCGAAGCGCCAGAGAGGCCTGTCGAGCTTGGGCTGACGCTCGTGCTGCTTTCTCGATACGAGTGTCCACTTGCGACTCAGCAAGCCGCAAGTGGTTTTCGTCAGTTGAGACTGTGCGCAGATCCTCGACTGTCAGCAACGACATTCGAGCAGAGACAAAGCTACAGTCAAACAAGGTTTTAGTTGGGTATGAAGCTTCTAGGTTACGGAAAATTCATACCGAGTAGCGTAGTCGTCAATGATAATGCGCCTCTCATCGTCATACATCCCCCCAGCTTCCAGATCGTACCTCGACAGCTCTTCCAGTCTCGTCGCACGGTTGAGATCGGGGTTCGCGTCTTGCCCCTGTTCCTCTTCCACGCCATCCGAGACTCCGAAAGCGGCCCTTCTAGACGGGAGTTGAGTATACTCATCCCCAGGTCGTCTTGATGCTGCGGAGTCCAGCGGATGGAGACGCGAAGGCGTCCGCCGGTCGACATGAAACCGACCCCCTCGGCCGACGCGCAGTCGGAAGGAGGCTGGCTGTGCGGCACGAGGTGGCGAGCGTGCGGAAGATGTTGATGGCGCGGATGAAGTATGGTGAAGAGGGCGGAATAGGCGATGCGTCGTCGAAGAGAGTGGTTGAAATGGATACTATTCAAAAACCAATGAGCATGAATGTTGTTATGTCGCCGTTTAGATACGTACGTCTGTAGCGTCCTCCCAGTGGTAGTCCCGCTCCTTCTTGCGCTCAATCTCCCGATCAATCTGGGACTGAATGGCGGCGGCTCGTTCCTTCGGATTGGCAACCTCTGAAAACGGCGTTGAGGAAAACGGAGACGTGATGTCACCAGCGCCCAACGACTTCCGGACGAGCTTGATCGTGCTGATAACGAAGAGGATTATTTACTATTCAATAGCAGAGATGGGTGAAACGTACCCCATAGAAAGTTCGTTTGGCTTGGGTCGCTTTGCAACGTTCTTGTCCACTAATAGCTCGTCGTCGGCTTGACTGCCCAGGAACGGATACTTTCTCTTGAGCTCGACAAACCGAGTCCTCGCTTCGAAGACAGCCCTAGTCTCTCGCATCAACTCGAGCTTCTTCACCTCGCGCGACCGCACGCTATTCGCCAACTCGCAAACAGCTCCCAGCTCTCCCCTCAACTTCGCGAGTCGATCTAGGGAGGCCGTGTCGGTGCGCCTCGTCTTGCGTACGGGCTTGACATCGCGTCGACGGAAGCACACCCATGCCTCTCCTTCGCTTGACTCATCGAGCTAGATGATAATCATACGTCAGAGACGCGCTAGAAGAGAGTAGCACGAGGAATAGCTTACATTGATTTGTGGGATGATTTTGTGACCGTTCCGCGCGGTCTTTCGGTCTCGCCAGTGCTGATAGATAGCGCGACCGAGACGGACGAGGTGAGCAGGCGCCGGCACCCCGTTGGGGACGGAGAAAGTAGCAAAGAGGGAAGGTTGTAGTGGGGAAGCGAAGATGGGTTCATAATCGGAGAGTGGTGGAATGCCGGATACGTCCTGTTCAAAGATGCTTCATCTTCAGCACCTAGCACATGAGACAATAGTGGTACGGTTGACTTACGATGTGCAGAAATGGACACTTGTCTTCTGTGAGCTTTTCATAGAGGCCCATGACGAGCTCGAACTCGTCCTCTGTGATGACAAACCGCGGGACGACAGCTTCAGCAGCCTCCTTCCCCCGTCCCCGCGCAGAGCGATGGGGTGTCGAATTCGACCGAGTCGTAGCACCGACAGCCGGAGGTGAGCTGGGCCCTTCTCCCTTTGCCAGCTTGTTATTCTTCTCCAACCACTCGAAGTCGCGCTCGTCCATAACATATGTGAGACCCGAGGCAATTGCCTGTGTCTGGGTTTCTTCGACGGTGTCGGAGAACTTGATGTATGTAGCAGGGTCCGTCCATTTAGAAGCGGGATAGTAGTCGACCCAGTTTTCTGTGAGACGGGTGGCGTCGGGGATGGGAATATGAGCGGCGGGAGCGGACCCAGCCGCGGAGGAAGTACTCGGTAGCGGCCGGGAAGCGGCGGCGAGCACTGTAGACACAACGGATCAGCAACGGCGACACGGAATAACTGTCCCGGGGACGACTCACCTTGCTGCAGATGTTCTTCCTGCGGGAACGGAGGAGCGGGGCGTCAGTACGTGCAGCAGAGCGCGGGTGGGAGTAAGGATGGATAGCGGACGGTCCGCGGACGCGCACGGACCAAACAAAAAAGAAGAGGTTGGATGGAGAGGGGGGGTGTGAGGTGGCAAGGTGGCAAGAATGCGAAAAAAATTCAGAAAAATCGGGGGAGCTCACTCTAGCATCTTCATGCTCCACGCCCGCCGTGTTGAGAACCTTCGCTTTCTCTGGATCTTCCTCGATGATGATGAGATCGCCATCGATATCCCCATGCAGCACCTGGAGTCGGGTCTTGTGCGTGAGCCTGCTGGTCCGGTTGCGCAGACCTGTTGTCTTCTCCCGGCCCATCCCATTCAGATCAGGTTGCGGTATACGTAGAGGGCGCAGAGATGGACGCTCGTCGTCGCTGGGGCTGGTGGCGAGGGGGGGACTTCGCTGACGTGGCCCTGCGAGCAGGTATTGTTTGTAACTAATGCGACTTCCGTGTAAAATACACCTCAGTCAAACAAACCCCTCTGGACAGCCTCACTTTGGTCCACAATCCGGGCCAAAATGGTGCCTATTTCCTCACAATCCTGGCACAACCCTTACTTAATATGGTAGATTCGCGGGTTGTGCCAGAGTTCAGCTCAGAATTTCACGCTCTTGACGACTCGTGCGTTGATGCCGCTCTTCTCGCCGTCGTACCTACCGCCGGTGCTCTCCAACCCACCTTTGAACACCGATTTTTGCGAGGATATCGTCCTCTTCGCCTTTTCGTAGCGAAGTTTTTTCTTCACTCTGGGATTACGCACGCTCTTCGGCCGGCGCGGCGTCAGACCTTTGTTCTTGAGGATGGCTCGCGTAATCGCCCGAGGTCCTTCCGCGCCTTCCTCCTCGTAGATGAGCCTGATGAAAGAAATGATTGCGCGTCAGTGAAAAATATACGTGAAGACAAGATAACGATGAGAGAGGTAGAGGCGCTGGAGGCAGGGCGCGAGAAAAAGAAGAGGGAAACGGACCTGTCGCCCTCGCGCTCCGCTTCATAGGCAGCCTTCTTCTCTTCTTTCTTTGCCCTCTTCTGTCTCTTCACCAATTCATAATATCCATCATCGCCTTCGCCGCCAGAAGAATGGTCGTCGCCATCGTCGTCAGCGCGTACCCGTTTCTTCCGCTCCTGACCATTTTCCTCAACATCTCCCGCAACATCGAGGTCATCACCGCCCTCTCCGCGACCTTTAACCACAAGCGGCTCCTTTTGCTTCCTCCTGTCCTTTCGCGGCAAGTCATCGTCACCGCCAACAGCCGCTCTGGCATTTTCCCTCCGCCGACTGGTACTCTCGATCTTGGATGTGTGGAAACGGAGTGAACGTCTCCGCGCGTCCTTGTCCGATGCATCCGTGTGGAGGAGCGAAGTCGGATCGCCGAATGCAGAATCGACATCGACAATTTCGGGCGTCTTCTTAGACGACGACTTGGTGGGGATGAGCTCAGGCTCGACGAGATCAAAGACATGTTTCGTTGGCTTCGAGGGTTTGTCGGTTTTCTTCGATGACTTGTCTTTCTTCTCTTTTTTCTTCTCTTTCTTGGGCGTCGCGACAGTCTTCTCCAAATCGAGATCCTCTTCTTGCTCTCGGATGAGGTCGGAGAGTTCGCTGTATTCGAGACCACTCCTTTTCCACTCGACATCGCTATCACCATCGCTGGCAGAGGAGTCGTCTCGTGGAGCAAAGTCCAATGCTTGCAGCACCGATAGACCTTGCTTGAGAGTGAGCAGCCGGGGAAGTATCGGGTGCGATATTAGTGATTGTGGTCGTAGGGCGTATTGCGGGGTCGAGCGGAGATGAAGGTAGAAAGATAGGGTCGTCGCATAAGTTAAAAGAGTCTCTGTATCATAGGACAGACAGCGGTTTAATTGCAAGGCCACGTCGATTTATTGAGTTAGAGAACGAACGTTGGTATAAATGGATAAGACCCAGACTTGGGTGGTCGGGATCGGCCGTCATTTTTCTAGTGAAGAAAAGTAGTCAGTGATTCATCAACGAGTCTTTTGCATTGATATTAAAGTGGCTTCATGGCGAAAGGTGCGTATGGAAGAAAACGGGTGGCAAACTGCGAGTGGTGCGTTCTGTTGGAACGTGCCAGTTTTGAAATAAGAGCAAAAGCTTACTTTGATACTAATTGTTCAGTTTTAACAACCTCGTTCGCGATGTCTTCCCACTCTCGAGCCAAAGCGAGAGTTTCGGGGCTCGTGAGTTCGAGATGTCGGAGCAAAGATGCCTTATCTTTCGACAAAAGCTGAGGCGCCAAATCGAGCGCGACATCGTCGAGCGGGCTAAGTAGACACACGAGGAGAAGTGATCAGCACTAGGTGATGTGGAGAGAAAGGGGCTAGATGTACGAACTTGACCTCGGGTTCCACAGCATCCTCCACAGCATCCACGTCAGCCAGGCCATAGTCGTCCTCTGTGATAAGCTCTTTCGACTTCGCCTGGAGCCTTCGCGCCTCCATCTCCTCTAGCTGATTTGCCTCCTCGTCATCTGAACCGAGGAGTGCAGCGTTGGACGAGTAGTACGCAGACTTTTTGGACCCCCACCGCTCGTCGTCCTCAGACTCAGATTCAGAAGACTGAGAGCTCGACGAGCGTGGTCCGCGAGTAGACTTTTTGTCCTTGGATTTTCTTTTAGCGGCAGAGGTGGCTGGGGTTTCGGGAAGGTCGTCCTCTTGATCGTCGTCCACATCGTCGTCCTCGGAGTCTATCCCCTTCAGTCCAAATACTTCTTCCTCGTCGTTCAGATCATCATCTGTGTCCCCGTCTTCCTGGCCATCCAATAAAATTTTATCCCTTCCGGCATGGACTGGACACGGGGGAGGGGGGGGGGGGGTGAGATAATAGACCACGCACGGTGATGACAGCGAAAAGGTACACGAAAAAGAACTCACAGAGATCCTCTTCGTCCATGGGTATATCATCGCGGGACTTCCAGGCCTTGATGCTGGCATCCTTCTTGCTGGCGCCCTTGGGTTTGGGGGGCGGTCCCTTTTGAGAAGAACGACGTCTGCGAACCATGATGGATCACAAAAGCTTGCACGAACCGCAAGGCCCGATTGGAACCCTCATCTGTTGCTTCCGGGCCAATAGTGGCCAAATATTGTGACGCCGCTTTACAGTCAGCGCCACCGGCGCGCTTGGACCAATAGTATTAGTAACTATTGCAACGGCAGTCGCTAACTTCAGCTCGAGTCCAACTACATAGTCCAACTGCCACTTGGTTAACTCGGAAGCGGAGCTGGACTTGGATCGCGAATACTTGAAATAATAATATTTCCTTCGCGCGCTTCTGCATCCTACAGTGGCTCTTAGTATTACTACTCCGCAGCATCTGTTTGCATGCGACCTTTTGAGCGCCAGACTATAGCCATCAGCCTGGCAGATTATCCGCCTCCGAGCCGCTCGTATCTCGTGTCTGCGCCGTTTTCCGGAAAGGTCTTTTTATCTGCGGTAGTACACTTGTCTGCCAACCCCCGAGCACCGTAAGCTGTAGTACGGCAAGTAAACGCGGACGCCACTGCAGCGGCATAGACATATGTCCAAATCGACCGACCTTAATCGCGCATATTAAAGCCAAGGGGTCATGTATGAAACATCTTCTCTGTCCAATTATTTGCTGTGCAGTAATATGCACACTCACGGAGACGACAGCACAAGACGATCTGTGATTGCCAGGCCTGAAAATACATGGATAGCACGCGTACTTAGTGGGTTTTGTGGGGTTTGATTCAGCCCCATTATATCGAATCTCCACCTCCCCGGAGGTCTCGCGAGTAGAGATTAACTACGCGCCCCCTACGGCAAGAATTGCGGCGAAAGCGATACATACACCCGCCTCCAAAGCTCTAGGTATGGTCCGTGGTCGGCGCTCGCGATCAAACTGGGCCCCGCTATGTGTGTCTGGCTTTATTTTCCATATGCATGAGCCCTGAGCACTTGGAGTCGCTCGCTCTATGAAATCAGCAACGTGATATCCTCTCGTTCTCCGCTACAATCCTACAAACCTGGCCATGATCAGCATAGTTCCTTGCGAAGCCTCGTTAGCGCTCCACAAACACACATAGGCCTCTTAAAATACAGTGGAAACACGTACCTCTTTAAAAATACCACCGAGCTGGCATATGCATGAAACAAACGGCACGTGCGTCTGAACACAACCCCCCCCCCTCACACACACATTCTCCCCCTGGGATCATTGAAGTGTGCCGAACCCAGCCTATGCAAACCACGAACCCGGTTTTACGGATAAGTGCCCACATTGGGTCACTTTTCTCAAATTAGCCGGGACCGGCGCTGGCGAAGAGACCTACCGTACCTCATGCGTACCCCCGCCTCCAACTGCCTCCAACGGCACCTGGCTCTGCATTCTGTATTTGCATATGTGCTCCAGGAGTATTGCGAGTCGAAGCATCATTGACGACCAAGGTTTGAATATGTCGCATGAGTGCCGTACTCATACTATCGAATGACGAGCTTGACAAGTGGTACTTGCATATGTGGCCGGTGTTATTTACATATGAGGGGGAGATGAGATATCAGCATGAGGCGGCGAGATGCTTATGACAGCACGGCCGTGGATGAATACAAGTCTATACGCAGGAGTTGATAGAGCAATGAGGCAGATTGGGATATACTCTGAGAGGAACGAGTCCACATGCTAGCGTGAAGATGCTTGAGCATCTACGCCATGGCTCCGCCCCTCTCGAGGTCGGCGCCAATGGGGTCGGCTGATGAAACAGACCATTAGAAGAGCCGATGTGGTTGTGTGTGTGCGTGCTGCTCACCAGTTGGCTCAACGTTTGGAATGTCACCTTCTCGGGCTCTAGCGGCATGCTTCGCCGATACGACGAATAGCAATAGAATACCGGTAAGTGAGCCACAGGCGACACAGAGCCGAGTGAAGGTGTAGGGCGTGGTCGACCAGGTAACTAGGCCGACGAAAACCGCGAAGGATGTGCAGGCCACCAATAGGTATACGAAGGCACCGATGTGAACGAGGATGGATAGAATGTGCTCGTCGTCCAGCTAAGGATGAACAGACGTGCATAAAAGGACGATAACGTAGAATAGCAGAGGATGTACCCAGCGACTAGTCCTCCCCTGCAATATTGCTAGCAAGAATGAGATGCCGCTGGTGAGGCAAGCGACGACAATGGCATCCAACGCCGCGCCGTCGGTGATCACAAGCGTGGCATTCTTTTGAAACCCAAATGCCGTAATACAGGATCTATTCAACGAGGTATTAACATCCCATCGCGCAAGCATAAAGTGTCTTGCTAACATACACGAGGATAGCCCATGCCTGATATCCGATGCAGGAGAATCCTTAAGTCACTCTGTTGCACCGCGAGGCAAACGAGCCCGAAGTACTTACGCATTTTCTGATAGCCTTTGTCGCGGGTAGGAGCACGACCAAGTTCGGCAAGATTGCGACGACAAGGTAGAGTAGTTGACGAGCAACGAAGTCGATGACCGAGGTGCAGCCCAGGGCGCAATGTTGTGGGCCGAACATGACCAGTAGGTAGAGTGGAGAATTCAGGGGAGATTGCAAAGACTGCAATGACTCTGAGAGAGGGACTGCTCGATTGGCGAAAAAAAGACCATCATTTGGGCATATATGAGGAGATTGGAGGGGGGGCGTAGGGCCGGCTTGTCCAACGGATGAGCTATTTAACCAGCACACAAGGTGCGCCGGCGAGGTGGGCATCCTCGAAGGGCCTGCGGGCTATACTCGCAAGCTGTGCAAGGTCATGCAGTGTAATTTGAACGTTGGATATTGCGCGGGTAAACGGGGCTAAAGCGGATGGGGCAGGTGGTAGAACAAGTTCGAAGCCCCTACAAAGATTTTGCAGAGCGTGTCGGTCTGACTTTTTGTGGACGAGCTTGCTGGCATGTGACCGGCAACGATGATGAAGGTCAACTCCGCTATATATATCGGGCTATCAAGTTGGAGAAAGGAATCTCACCTTCCTTACGTAACGTTATATAAATTATATCTAATCATGCTTGCTGCATAGTACTTGTGTTCACTACAGAAAATACTTAGAAACTAAGCAGGGCATAATCCAACGCCCGACCAAGAAAAGAAAAACAAGCCCCGTCAATCATCCGGTGTATGAAAGAAGATCGAACGCGGCCTGTGGTGCTTAGTTCTGGAATTCGCAGAGAAAGGGCTGTGATGGTACACCGTATGCACCTCGTGTATTGGAACGCATCCCAAGAATTAATCTACAGAGACAGCCCTAGGCTTCTGCGGCCTTTTCTTCTCCTCTGATACAGGCGATGAAGGCGCTGAACTAGCCTCATTTTCGACGGGAGATACTGCGGGATAGGACTCGTGAACACAATCGAACAACCAAGGCGGTGACAAGAACAGACTGCAGACGTACCTTGAGGAACAAATTCCCGCACAGTACCTTCCAAAACTTTTATTACGCGTCTGCACGCCATCTGCCACGCGCTGCAGCTCACAGATCCTGTGATACATTTACGCGTGATAGGTAAGACGTGAGCGTCCCGTCCTTCAAGTGAAACAATTATCTGATGCAAGACCCACCTTTAGGCGCCCATGGCAGTGCGAGCCACCACGTCGCGGGACCCAACCACTTCGGTGGAAGGAAGAACACGGGCTGCTTGCGGTACCACCACCCCACGAAGAATTGCGCACCGCCCGTGAGTAACCACAAGCCCGTCTTGAACTGAACACCGAATTTCGTACGCGCGGAGGCGAGCTCAGAGTCTAGAATCAAGCATCAGATCGAAGAAGACAAAAATAGAATAAGAGGAGATACTGTATATAATGACGCGGTGAGAGGGTGAAATAGAGGTAGGACGCACTGATTCTTTCGAGGTCAGCGAGGCCCTTATCGACCTTGCGCCTCAGCTTGGCCCACTTTGCGAACTGGTCCTGGGAGCTCGTCTGCAAGAGCTCCTGCTTCGACGCGAGGATGCTAGCCTTGAGCTCGTTCTGCTTCGACACCGTCGACGAGTAGAAGAGTCGCAAATATACAGCGCATGCCTGGAATGGACACGAAAATAGGTGATGAGGTGGCACAATTATATACAATTGGGGCGCAAGGATCTGGCGGTATGGGGAAGGGGAATACGCACGGAATCGTGAAGAACAGACTGGCCGACCCATGAAATAAGTTCGGTTACGAATACAAGGAGAAAAATCGTGAAGAGGAGATCCATTTTGGCGGTCGACGTTCAGTGGTGGTGAGCAGACGAAAGGACGATGCAGACGATGACAAGACACACTCATATGTGGCAATGACACGTGCTCTTTCGGATACAAACAGCAAGCTGTCTCCATTTTTCCAAGTCACTTCTAGCTATAAGTAAGATTAAGAACAGCTAGTGTCATGGGTATGTAAGGTGTGGTGAGTACAAATGTGCTTGCGCGAAAGAAAAAAAAGATGCAGGACAACGATGCAGTGGGAGATCTAAGTGAGTAATGGGGTAAAGTGTACAAGGAAGATAGAAAGCAGGAAACAAGAAAAGAAGAGAGCAGAAGCAAAGCTACACCGTAAATGACCGCGCGACGCTTCGGTCGGGCATGGGTATTCTCTCGCGCTTCGTCGTCACCTTCGATGGCATCACCCCACTCTCGCTCCAGTCTATCCCCAAGGCCGTGAGGACGCGCTTCCCTCGGGCTGCCCAGGCTTCGAAAGTCGGCCGATCTTCGAACCACTGGGGTGGGGGCAGATTCGGGTCCATGGCCATGTGCTCTTCGGGACAAAGCGGCACGCCGGAAGCCTCCCACAGGCCGCCCGCAGCAATCCACCTGGGCACGGACGGGGCGTCAAGCAAGCTGTCTAGGATCCCCACGATGGCCAACAAAGACTCGTCCACCGTTACGTTCGAATTGGGGTTAAACAGCGCAACTTGATCAAGCTGCCGCCGGGTGGCGTCGTACTTGGGAATGGGGAGGTGGTTAAGTGCCTGGTAAATGGCTTTCTCGGGGGAATCGTCCAAGAGGATGGTGTTGGTGAGGTCGTACGAGCTGTGCGCAAATTCCGCCCAGACTAGAGCCAAATCCTTGGGCTTGTGACACTTTCCCTCTAAGAACATAGGTATCCTAAGCACGACAAGCTTTAAGCAGCAAGTCTAAATGGTACTTACCAAATGGCTTTGGTGTGCGCTTCATTTGCTCGGCGCCCCAGCAGGCAACCAAGGAGGGGGTGAGGGAACCAAAGATGCGGTCGACGATCCTTTGGACCTTGTCGTGCTTGGCAGAACTCCAGACCATGACATCAAGGCGAGATTTGATGAGGGGATGGAAGAGGTAGAGGAGGAAGGGGGAGAGGTAGGGGCGGGCGTAGCAGGTGGTCTTCTTGCCGCCCTTGGGGCGGTAGACGAGGCACTTGTTGAGGTCGAGGACGAGGAGCTTGCGCGCGGGCAGACCCAGCGCGGCGAGGCTCAAGCTCAGCGTCGTGTGCTCCATTTCCATCGGGGGTGGCGGCGGACAAGGGCTAGGGTGGGGACTAGGACTTGTGTCGCGCGGGAGGCGCGCCTTTATATCCGCCCGGGGTACCGGATGCAAGCCAGCCGTCACCTTCGTCATCGTCTGTGGGGAATGCGCTCACGCGTCTAGGCCGCGCCTAGGCTCTGTGCTTGGCGGCTTAGTCAGCAATCCCTGCGGTGCCTTGCGCGCTGTCCGAGCGGAGTGTGCGGAGTGTGTATCGGACGGCGGACACGGGCCCGGAGTTTCCCCATTGGGTGCGCTGCGTCCGGCCGTCGTCGGGCGTGCTCCTCCTCCGCCGATGGGTTGTTGGTATAAGTAGCGCAAGCCTGGTTTGTGTCAATTTACAATGCATACTGGCACCGGGGCACCCCTGCAGGTCTTTTTCTTTTCCACCACCACCACCACCACTAGTGCGAACACCACTAGTAGGCGCACGAGCCAAGCCGTGACCGTAAGATCCCAGGCTCGCCATGGCACACTACTCGAGCTTTGGCAGCGAACAAAAAAGCGAGGTATACGCAGACACCAGCGACACCGAGGACGTCGTCGAGCACGACGACAATCATAGCAGTACGAGCGCATCACGCAGCAGCGCTTTGTCACATAGCTCCGTCGCCACGGATGTATCTGACTTTGACCGCGTGCGGAGTGGCTCCCCAAACCCCTCGATCTACACCATGACTTCCTCTATCCGCAGCGAACTGCTGGCCAACGTCCACGGGCGTCTCGTGAATAACCACTCGGACGTCTATCATCTCCCAGCAGACGACGAGGAGATCGACCGGCTAGGTGCTTGCGTTTTTGCCCAACCTCGGTCTTTAGAAACTATCTAAATCTGAACGCCGAGTGCTGCAGACATCCAGCACTTTATGCTCAAAGCACTCAACAATGGCAGCATATGCTACGGACCGGTCGATGAAGTGCTCAAGGACGTGCCCGGCGTTTACAAGGCCATCCTCGATTTGGGGTGCGTCTAAAACCCTATCTGTTGTCCGCCGCTGGCCAAGCCTTCAGCTTCAGCTCCCTCCTCGCTTGCTCACGATTGATTTTCGATTCGTTCCTTCTTGCCCAGTTGCGGAACGGGCGTCTGGTAAGAAAAATCAGAATTCTCCGCCACACATCCACATGTGATCTTCGGCTCGTAATTCACCGCGCGTGACGTACCCAGGGCCGTCGAAATGGCGAGGCAATATCCCCACTGTGACGTCGTCGGCGTCGATCTCGCACCCGTACAGTCAAAGTCAGTCATCCCGTCGTGATTTATCATGCACTCCGTCATTAGAGCTTAATCCGTCCCAGCAGAGACAGGCCCGACAATTGCAGGTAAGTGCTTATCCGTGATTCGGAAGCGAGCGCGGCCTTTCATTCTCATTTTGCGTCGACTTCTCGGCTTTTCATCTCAGGATCGAAGTGGACGATATCAATCTCGGCCTCGAGCATTTCTACGGCCAGTTCGATTTGGTTCATGCTCGGCTTATCTCATCTGGTATGAGGCATTCATCTGTTCGGAAAGCGGAGTGCGGGGTGAACATATGTGATGTTGCTGTGCAGGAATCAAAGATTACCACTCGCTTGTCGACCAAATCAGGTAAATAGCGCGTCCCATCTTTCCCACTCCTCCCAGCGCCACTCGCTCACTCTGAACCAATCATCACCATCACAACCTCATCAGCCAGATCGTCCGACCAGGCGGACTCTTCATCGCCATTGAATGCGAGTTCATCGTCTACGACGAGCACAAAGTTTACCTCCCCCCGCACCCGCTCGGCCACCCCCAGCACGCGTGGTTCGTCCACTTTTTCAGCCATCTGAGCAAAGCGATGCGCGCGCGGCTGGGGAATATTGACGCGGCCCCGCTGCTCGGATCGTGGCTCGCGGACCACCACGCGTTCGAGGAGGTCGAGACCATCGAGGAGTTGGTCCCCACAGGGCCGTGGTTCCCGCCTAGTAAGTGCACTCCCATTGGGCTGTCTTGCTGCCTTGTCTCTGCCGCCAATAAAATTGATTGGCTGCTGTGTGCAGATACGGATGAAGGCCATCGAATGAATCATGTTGCCAAGCTCGTGCAAGACGACCTCATCGTAAGTTCCCCGCTCCATTTCCTTGCACCAACCAAGTTCCATAATTCGATGTTCATTGCGGATACCCGGTGCATATAGACGGCCCTCGCATCTGGTCGACCGCTGCTGCTCTCTAACGGTATGCCCTCCGACGAGGTAGACTCCCTTATCGACAACACTCGCAGAGAGCTGGCGGACATCACACGTAAGCTGTATATCAAGTTGAATATTGCGTGGGGGAGGAAAGGCGCAGCCCCTATCGGCACTAGTGTCAGTGTCTGACCTCAAGCAATGTCTTTGATGGCAGCCGCTGAGGGGATTAGAATAGTCCTTGAAACGGATCCGTACCCTACGGTAATACTGCCAATAATCTATCTTCTGTATACACACGAATACTCCCGTTGTAAACATCTACGGCTCGAGCTTAGTTTTATAAACCACTCAAACACGCGTCGAAAACCAATGCAAGCATTATAATTGGCGGAACCCGCCTTGGCTAGGAAAGAGAGCGTACAGCATACATCTACACACGAGAATTATTTACTTACGTAGATGGATTCATGCAAAGAGTCTAGAGTCTGAAAGTCTGAGAGTCCCGCCCAAAAAGATAGAGAGAAGAAGAAAACGGATGAGATATCCCACACTCAAATACGCACACGTTGACCATCCCCCTTCGAGGTACCCAGACTCCGGCAGCCAGCCCACCAAAAACAGTACCAACAATATCGCGTATACCCCGGGAAAGCACAGGAAAGCACTCGCAGCACCCCGCCCGGATATCCCGACAAAGGGAGCGTAGATGGGGGGCACGATTCCGACGCTGACGTGAGCTCGTCGTGGCGCGGAGGCAGTACTAGTGCGATGTACTCCCATTATCTGACAAACTCGGGTTGCCAAGGTGCGCTATCGCCGCCGATTCTCCTTGGCCCGTTGTCGTAGTACATGTTCATACGAAGGGAGCTCCGCGTCCTGAGGTACGGGCGACGGCTCGCGGAGTGGATCTTGGGGATATGCGCGAGTCGGTATCGGTATCGGCGCGGGCAGATTTGGTGATGCTGGAGAGGCCCCACCGGTGGGTGCGCTGCGGGACGTCCGCGTGCGTGACATCGATGAGGGAGCGAGCGATTCGCCCGTGTGGGTATGGGTATTGGTATTGGACATCGTATTTCGGTACGCTAGTGCGGGCGCGCGCGGCGCGACGGGTGGGAGTGGCATGTGCGGCAGCGGGCGCGACGTGCCCATCCCGCCACTGGGAGACGCAAGCGACGACGACGGTTGTGCGCGGTGCGGCGGCTGCGTCCGCTGCACCACAGGCAGCGGGACGTTCACGCCGGGGTATTGGCTCCGTGCCACTGTATGCGTCGCCGCCTGGGAGGTGGCCGGAGGGAGGTGGAGCGGCTCGATGGTCGTGGTGCTGTCGTCGTGGTGTCTGCTGCTGGCGCATCCCATGGGACTGGTGGTGGTCGCGTGCAGAGGGCTCGATGGCCATCGCTTGTGCGCTCGACTGCAGGAGGCCGAGTCCGTGGAGGCTGGTTTCCAAACACTCGGCAACAGCGCATATATCTTGGGGCCCTGTGATTTCAGAATCTCGCTGCGGCTTGCGGTCCATACTTCACATGAACATGGAAATAATAGCTTTCTCGCCAGGCCAAACCGTGTTTTGAAAAGCGCAGATAACGCGCTAGGCGCGCATGATTACACAGCAAAGACTCTCAAAGCGATGCAGGAAGGCTGGAAAGAACCCCCGTTGGTGCCTCTCCAGCAGTGCTTGGCCCGCGTCAAAAGGTATACATCTAAGGCATGATCTTGATTCGTAGTAGTCCACCAGCGGCCCAGCCTCTTATCATACAATTGGCCCATTACCCCCACACCCAATCCACAAACATCACCTGGAGATGGCACATGCGGTGTCTTCCATTCACAGGTTCTTTTTGGCATGCGGTGAAAGATCTGGAAGGTCATCTTCTAGCGACGACGGGGTGTATGGTCTTGAGCCAGTGGACGACTGGGACGACGTCTCATCTCTAGAGAAATCGGGCTGAGTAGAAGCTACGAGAGATCAGAAATGTAGCGCTCACTCGTCCTCATCATCACTCCGTGTATCCTCCGCACCCTTGCCCGTGATCACGCGGTAGGCAACCCTGCAAATCATGCCGAACCATATGCATAGCAGCACACCAAGGACCCACAGGGCTGCGCTACACCCGTATTGAATCCCGGACTCGAACTTGCCGTTTGAGGGATCCCACTCAAACGTAGTTACCTTGCGCGCGTCGAACGTGGTCGAGTATGCAACCTTGAAGTACAGGACCTGGCGCGTCACAAGCCATGTGACGAGGAATGCAACAAAAATCACGTCTGGGAGGACTGCGTATTCGAGATATTTGAGCATCTTGGCCAACTAATGGCGGGGAGAGTAAGCAGCCGCTTTTCATGGAGGACAAACTAGAGGCGTACCGAGAGGAGAATGTCGCAGAGATCCAGTAGAACAAGAACGAGGCACCCAGCGCGGGTGAAGCCGCTGATATAGCTCGCCGCAACTAGAGCCAGGGTGATGATGTGATGTGTTAACATCTGCCAATGGTCCTTCCGCCGGGCTTCAACGTTAATTGTGACGAGCTGCGTGATCCAAAAGGCAAATTGGAGAAGGTAGTAGGCTTTTATTGGAGAAGGGAGGGGGTAGTGGGGGAACCCTTCCCAGAGCGCGTCGGTATTGAATGGATATGTCGGTAGTGATATGTGGATGTACTGAACGCAAGAAAATGAGTTAGCTTGACGCACGCGAATAAAAATGCAAAAAAACGGCGTGCCTACCATCCCATAAGTCCAAAAGATGGAGTAGTAGAAAACACTCCAGCCTTGCTCTGCGAACCGAGTCACCTTTTTCTCCCTCGCCTGCGCTCTCATCGTCTCCCGCCGAGTCCGCGACGCGCTGGGAGAAACGTCCATCGAGCTCTTCCGTTCCCGTGACCACTCGTGAGTTGAACCATTTTGCACGGCAGTCGAATGGCCGTTCCCCATCCCATCTGTTTTTGATTTTGTCGCTGCGTGGCCGTTTGTCGTCGCGTCACTAGCACCCGCCCTAGCGGCGCGCTGTGATAGCGACAACGCGAGCAGTCGTCGCCGCGCAATTGGTTTAAAGAGCCGCATTACACCCTCGCGCATCAGGACCCACAGAACAGACCAACCAAGAATAAATAGCCCATCCAATAGGCCGACTTCGTAGTACTGGGAGTTGGGAAAGGAGTCGGGGCGCAATGGGGGCGCGACTGGGTACGACAGCACGAAAAAAGGCCAGACACGCGTCGCAACAGCAGCCAGCGACATCGTTATGCGTGGTGAATGAGTGTAATGACCAGGAGGGGGGCGAGAGGGACGTCGTCAAGCAGCACGGGGAGCCGGACACGTCGATGGATTGTGCTGCTGGCTCTCCTGAATTTTTCAACATCGCACGTTTTCTCGTATTTTGCCAAACAATTGATCGGGTTTCTGCTGATTCCGGTGGATTCTGCTAGATGCTGTGCTGTGCGTGCTAGTGTTTTATGTAATTCGCCCACCCCAGAATCCGAATCAGATTGAAGAGTTTCGCATTCGTCTCAGTTTTGCTATCCTTAAACGGAGAATACGAGAACCCAGATATTGCCTAGAAAATACAAATTGCAAGCATAGTGACTATCCATTTTACACCACCCCTCGATACATGTCGTCATTCAATTATCCTGCTTTATAGCCGCGCTCTGATACTCGCCGACAGTATAGGTGGATCCGGGATGAGGGGTTCGAGCGCTTTGGTGTTGAGCAGATGTGGACCTAGTTGATCTATCGAAGTTACGCCCAAAAGTTGCATCGTGGTTTCAACCTCGTCGCGTAATACTGCAAGGTTGATTCGGGTTAGATCGGCCACAATCGCAAGTATAAAAAAGGGCCTACCCTCGATGGCTTTTTCCACACCTTCAAGACCATAAGAGAGCGCGTAAAGGAATGGTCTACCGAGCCCAACAGCTTTGGCACCCAAGCACAACGCTTTCACGACATCGGTGCCTCGCCTAATTCCACCATCAATATAAATCTCCGCGCGATCAAACACCCATGGGTGGTGCTTTCGCAAAGACAATAAAACGAGCAATGCTGGTGGAGCGGTACTAGACGTGGATTTTCGAATCAGTGATGCGCAAAAAAAAATTATTGATAGAAGATACATACTCTAGCGCTCTGCCGCCATGGTTCGACAGGTATATGAGCTCGACACCCAACTTAACTGCTTTAATCACGTCCTCGACAGTTTGCACCCCTTTGAGCCCAAGGGGAAGATGCGATAACGAGCGAACCCAAGGCAGGTCCGCCCAGCTGAATGACGGATCGATATAACCACCCATAGCACGTCCGATGCCTCCTCCTTTGGCATCAGGCGCAGTGCCAGTGCCGGTAATTCCAGATTCCTATTCACGTGGCACAAACGCAAATCAGGCGAGGGTATAGACTACCCGTGAAACAGACCTTACCAATACAACCTCAGCCTTGACCTTTTCATCTGCTTCTCGCTTCCCCGCGACGTGCGCATCTACTGTAACGACAATGGCCCCAAATTTCCCCGAAGCTGTAACGTTTTTGACGAGGGCTTCCGACTTGGACCGATCACGGTTTACATACAGCTGGAAAAAGCAGGGTGGCGCAGGTTTAGATGTCCTCGCCTTTACGACATCGGAAACTGAGGATGACGCATTGGTCGACATCTACAGTGTTTGATTATAAGGATTGGCGGTTCGGAGGACAGATGGGAAAAAAACAGCCTACCATGAACATGATGCCATACGCCTCGGCAGCCTTGGCGAAACTGACCTCCCCAGTAGGGTGGCTCAATTTGGCCATTCCGGTTGGACATATGAAGATCGGTATATCAACAGGGTGGCCAAGCATCGTGCTTTTAGTGGAGACCGAGCTGACGTCAACCATAGTTCGGGGTTGGAAGAAGACCTTCTGGTATACGGATTGGTTCATCGCCAGAGCTGTTTGCGCGTTAGAATCGTGTTAGAATCATGCTTAGCTACAATGATTAATGAAAGGAACACGTACTAATTTGGTCTGTGGCTCCTGAGGAAAAGTAGGCCCATGCCTTCTTGCTAAGATTTTCCTGAGCTGCTTCCTGTTGAATTAAGCGGCGGGTTAACGTCGGCATTGGTGGAGGTGGGGTGCAATGCTTACTTCAAAATCGTGCAGCGAGATCATTTGTGACAGTGAGAACTTGACCAAAGGTTGGACCTGGCTCGCTGGCTGCGGTACCTTAGCCACGTCCTTCACGATGGTGAGCGGGTCAACCTTGCCCAGGCGCTTCTCTGGGGGTAGGTTGTCGTCCAGAGCAGACGGTGGGTGAATAGGCTCGTACGCTTCGGTGGCATCTCTGCCAGCGTACTTGAGGATAATCGCAGAGCCGCCAGGATGCTCGTGAAGGAATTCTGTCACGTCGTAGACCTGGCCATCGACTTGAGGAAAATCAGATGGATACTGTAGCTCCAGCAAATTACAACACGCACCGATGATCCAGCAAGAGTCGGAGGAGTTATGCTTCGCGACATCGGCTGCAGACAACATGGTGGTTGGGGGTGTGGTATTTACCACGGCAGCCTGCATTTTTAACCATCTTCATCGAGGCACATGCAGGCCGCCTGGAGCATGCTGGTCGGAGAAAGTAAGCCAGCCACCCGCGGCTGGCCGTGATCGTTTGCTTCCGCGCCCGTTGCCAATCGGCCCGCCTGCCGCCAGCTTGCCGCGGGCACTCGGACCGGGGCGGAAGGCTTCGCGGTCCAATCGTTCTCAACGTCGAGAAGACCTCGTCCAATCGGCTTGGCGATACCACTGCCAACGCTCGCGTACCGACGTCGCGGAAAAACAGGCGATAGCGGGATCTATTCATAGGGACGGACGAGCCGAATATCAAACACTCAGGATCATGAAAACCCCAGCCACAAAGATCAAAAGTTTTCAAACAGGGCAAGGTAAAGATCGGTCGAACACGAATGTCCCCCGGGTCAATTGGCAGGTGTCTGATCAACTTGGCATGAGAATGTATATCGCAATCGTCAAACAGCCAATCTCGCCTCTGACAGAACGTGCGAGTGGATATTATATCATCGTAGTACTCACGTCCCCTCGCCGAGCATCAAGAGTGCCAAGGGAGCAGACAGGAGTATTACAGGGTCGCGGCTGTTTTTTCAATTCTGGCCACGACATGACAGTCTTTACATACATGGGATGCCCTTTTTTCTAACTCAACCAAGTAACCCATTTGTTCTTCTCCCCACGAATAACGCTTGCTATCTCTTTAGCTACAACCCTGTTCGTCTGATGCGATGCGTGGAGCTCATTGTGCCTACGAAGGCGTCAACATCGGTCTCACGAATCGGTGGGCACCAACATGCACTTACCATACGTAACTATCCGCGTCTGTTCCGTTGACCAGCGTGCAGTAGAGGGGGTCGTGACCATCCACTGCGTACACGCACGGGTTGACGGATCCCGTCGTGTTGTAAGGGGCAGTCCCATTAAGATAGAGTTTCGGGTGGTCAAGGATGTCCGTAAACAGGCCATAGGAGTCAAAGAGCCCTATTGACCGCGAGTATCACTTAGGTACTAACTTCAGCACGGATCGGGATGATATTACATACCTACGTGCGCGCCGGGAAGCTGAGGCGCGAGGTCGGTGAGCATGTAACGAGAGAGCGCGTTGCCACTGTTCACGAGCTCTAGTATAAACGTATTCCACTCTGTCGCGTTCTTTGCTGCTTTCCAGTATCTTGTGGGATACGCGTCTCGCGCGTACATCGGGATGCGCTGCAAAGGAACCATCTGAAAAGGATATCTCATTTAGTCAAAATCTTATTCAAAAGTCGGTGAAAACTGCAGACTCACATTTTGGAACAAAAAGTTCCTTGCGCCGTTCTTGTACAACGTCTTGGCCCACTCTATCGTGCACTTCGTAGTGTCCACAATCGTCGCTCCGGGTTTTTGATCGCCAGTCAGCAGGCAACCCGCTCCAACGTCATTTGTCCCAACCCAGAGCGTGTAAATCGTCTTCAGCGGGTCCCGATCCAGCACCACCGTGCCATTCTTCTTCTGCTGGAGGAACAGCGGAAGCTCATCTTCTGTCACCCCGGGATACTCTCTGGGCGTAAGGAGATCGGAGCACGTCGCGCCCGAGCGCGCGTAATCATATAACGCAATTTTGAGGTACCCGGCTACGTAGTCGGGCCACTGGACACGACCGTCCCCTACGTTTTGCACAGAGTAGGAGTCTCCGAAGGTGACCATAGCGGCAATTTTGTTGCCGAAAAGGCCAGTGCCGAGACATGGCGATGCCGCGAGGGCAATTGATAAAATGAACGGCGCAAGCTTTCGTTGATGCATATCTGATGGCGCTGGGGCAGAAGGAGAGTGCGTGCACGGACTGATGTGCGCATTATATTCCCACCCGGTAAGGCCAGTCCAATCTCATCGAGCGAACCTTTTCCGTCGTTGAGCGCCAGAAGTTGCATTTTGGCCGACGGAACTCAGCAGAGTGCCACGTACGATCAAGCTAATGTCCGTGTGGGGCATTCGAGCGTCTAGGAATCAGCTAGCGACGAGCACACTTCGTCGGAGGAAGGTAGAGGTACTTCTAGGACGCAGCGCTCCCTTGAGCTTGATTAATAACGCGTGTAGTTTATGCGCACCAGTATCGGCGTTTAGTCACGGGAATCGCATACCGATGTGAATCTTATCATAGTCAAGGTTGTTGTCCCTGTTGGTTACTCTTATGTCCCCATGTGAATAGAAGGAGAAAATAAAGGATTCCAAAGCTCACATGTGCCCGCTCCCTTCGGAGGGTGCTCCCAAATGGATCAAGTTTTCACCAGAGTTGGCGGAGATGCCTGTCGCAGTGGTGATTATGTAAGCAATACAATACACTCGATAACGTAGTACTGCTTACGCAACGTTATCCCACGTTAAAGCCACTAGCGTTTGCCCGACACGACACGCACATACTTGAACGCAAGGCATACTGAACCCAGCGCGCGCAAAAGGCAAAATCGGGGCTGAGGAATTCAGGAGGTGCAGACCGAACATCATCTCCTCTTCGCTCGATCATCATTGTGCAGCATGAAGGGCTGCAGTCACGCCAACGACGCCAGGCGTTACTCTTTTATGAGCGGACATCGTTTCCTCAATGATTATTAGGCACAGTAGTAAATTTAGGTGCAGGCATAGTATCCGTGCGTTCCTCATGCCGAGAGCTGTAACTATCATGCGGTTTGAAGGTATCAAGACACTCAAAGCTCTAAGCAGACGAGGTGCGAGAGCAGACAACCGATAAGTGTGTAACATCGCAGCTCGCGTACGTTTGTTCCTGGGAGACGTGGGGATAGGATATCGCGAAAAGGAGCAGCCAGTAACAGTGTCGTTGAGATGGTCGGTTTAAAATAGCGATGGCGAAAACCTACACCTTAAAGAGGTGTCAAGGAACCATAGAAAAAAAAACATAATCAAGTGGCTACCAGCGGGAACATGTATCACGGTGGGCGGCTCCGTGGCGACTTGGCCAAAGGTCCACTCGACGAAATACCATTGCTTAGGAATATGAACAATAGGCGACGCGAGCGCATCCTTCTGTAGCTGTACTGGCAAGCTCCGAACGAGGACCGTCTTTTAGTATTATTGCCACTGAATAAGCGTGATATCGAAGGCCGTGCGCAGTCGAATGAGGTCTGACAAAGGCTCTTGGTAGATGGAAACTGTGTGATTGGGTCTCGAATTTTTAGCTGTGAAGGTCGTACAAAGGGAGCTGAAGCGTTACTAGATGAGCCACCGAAAGGCCGCACTGAACTTGAACCTAGCCGATGGCAATCCGTCTTATAAGAGGCATATGAGATTGCGCGTCCCCTCAGAAAAGGTTAATGCCGGTGCAAGGGTCAGACGAGAAGGCCAATAAGTAATGGACGAAGAGCGCGCGGTCGGAGATCGTCAGGGTGGCTCAGCTGCGAAAGGTGGTTTGCGCGGGCGCAGCTTGACTTCGAGTAGCTACGCCCGGGGAAGAACGCCACGCTGTGATTGAGAGCTGAGGGAATTTGCAAAACAAAGAGGTTAAAATAGATTAATATTCCTCATCCAGCAGCTTTGGTCTGGATGCCACAAGCGACAAATGAACATGGCGCCTTTATGTTCAATCCAAGCTTTGCTGCGAGTCGGTGAAAGAGTGGGGTTGCCACAAAAACCACAGGGCCCCTCCAAGAATCGCATGTAGTAAGAGTAGACCGCAGTTTGGATGGGGGTATCGATCATGTGCGCCTTTGCGATTTGGAGGGGGATTGTTAGGATGCCGGCCACCAGCTCGAGCCACAGAGCAAGTAGCAAATAGGGCTGATTTTGATACCACTTCGCTGCGAGGAACCTTGTAATCAATTGATCTGTGCGAGTAGCTCGGGCGTATTTGGGTGTGACTGGTATCCGGCCCCCAAAAATATGACGGCTTCTCCATACATGATCGCGCACGAGAGTGGCAGGCAGCCATGTGTGAGATCGAGAGGTGAAACAAGCCCCTACGGCCCACGCAGTAAAGTAGCCGGTTTTGCGGTGGGCAGGATGATAGACGTCCGCGCGTTCGCGCAGGGGTAGACTCGAAAAGAAGAGCAACGAGTAATTGGGGGTGGGTTCGAGGATATTCTAGCGGCAGAAAGATTGCATTTCGATGGCTGGCGCGAGTGGAGCCGCGAGGTCGCGTTGCCAAGGCTGGCGATGGTCGGGCGTGACGCTGCATATACAAGCTTACGGTAACGTACCCTAGAAGCCCGCTCCTTCCAACGCTCCACCCTCGTTCCTCAATGTACAGTCTGCGTGGCACGAGGAAGCCGCGCCGTTTCAACGACTGTCGACAACCGTAGCTCTCTTCGGTCTTTCGGGCGATCCAGCAATTCGACGCTGAAAGATACGTAGTAGACCTCCTTTGAATTTCCTCTGGCTTGGGCGCAAAGGCTGCGTTTCTGGTGGCTCGACCTAAGCGAGCGCAAAATGGCAGTCAAGGCCACGGTTGCTTTGCGGTTGCTTGAGGTGGAAAAACAATGGGAACCTGAACGTGGCCCGTTTGGGTTTTACAGCCCCGCGCTGCGTTGCGTACCACGCCCTCCTTGTCGCCGCGGCTGTTTCCCTGAAGCTAAAGGGCCTCAATAATAATTCTTAGCGTCCTCGAGGCTCCACAAATAAAGAAAAAACCCTTGAGGAAACCGCCGCATCAGGCCCGGACAATCGCTTTCTCGCCTCCTGAACCACCAAAGTGCCAAAGCGTGTCCCCCAGGCCGATTTCGCGTGGAATGCTATAAGAACGGCAGGGATGAGCATGGTGGCCCACCCCAGCTCACCCCTCTCGCCTCTCATCTTCCCCGCAATCTCTCTCTAAGGAGCCTGGTGCTTCCAAACTTTAGATACTGCTAGTCAGCCTAACCAATCTCAACTTTCACTTATCCACTTCATCGTCATCCATCATTATGGTTCACTTCAACTCTCTCCTTTTCGCTTCTCTCGCACTTTCTCTCTCTGGCGTGAACGGTGTCCCGGCGCCACTGTCCAAGCGCATTGCTCAGACCATCTCTGACTCCGTACGTCTATTCATGTCAGTCGCCCCAATATAACGATGTCTGACAGTCATTTTTTTGTTTTACAGACTACCAAGTGGGTGGCGGCGTGTACCGCGGCTGGTGGAGGGCAGCAGTGCGGCCAGATCTCCGTCAACGCGTTCACAACCCTCCTTGCCGCAGGCGATCCCTGCGCCCACCAGGATGCCGCGGACCAGATGGTCGATCTTGCTAAGACGCTCCAGAATAACGCACAGGTTATTCAGCTCGCGCAGGTCTTTGTCCAGCAGCCCCGCAACGCACCCGACAGCCTTTCCGTTCTTTACTGCC
This sequence comes from Botryobasidium botryosum FD-172 SS1, assembly GCA_000697705.1. Classification (NCBI taxonomy): domain Eukaryota; kingdom Fungi; phylum Basidiomycota; class Agaricomycetes; order Cantharellales; family Botryobasidiaceae; genus Botryobasidium; species Botryobasidium botryosum. The sequence goes on along the minus strand of KL198016.1, from coordinate 1,278,261 downwards.
AGAAGGCACCCAAGAACGCTGAACTCAATGGACTGTTCCAATGTCAGGTTCGTCATCTTTTCCTCATTCGGCTATATTGTTTTCCGAAATACTCAACGCCTGCCCCTCTTTAGTTCCAAGGCTGTAATCCGACTGTATTCACCGGAAATGTGAAGGTCGGAGCGGCCGGTACTATTCCCTTTGGCATGTCCTCTGCGCTTTCGCCCGCAGGCAGCTGCCCCGCCAATCCCAATGGCCCCATTGCTGATGGCTCCCAGCTCACTGATATTACCACCAACCCGGGTGTCGCCAACGCTGGCAACACTGGGGGCAACAACAGCAACAACAACGGTAACAACAATGGCGGCGGTAATAACGGCGGCAGCGGAGGCAATGGCGGCAGCGGCGGCAACAACAACGGCAATGGCAGCGGCAATGGCAATAACAACGGCAACGGCAACAACGGTAGCGGCAACGGCCAATGCAGCAGCGGCAATGGCAATGGGAACGGAAACAGCAATGGCAATGGCAATGGAAACGGAAATGGCAACTCTCGGGCTACCTCTGCCTCGTATGTATCGCCGAATTTCTCGGATTAAGGACACGAATTGACATTGGTACCCTTCTCAGCTCCGCGCCTCAATCCGCTTCCACTGCTGCTGCTGGTGGCGACCCCAGCAAGCCTTTCCTCTTGAGTACGTATTCATCGCACTACTTATTCTTCAATCGCTCACGTCTCCGCTCGCGATCCTCCAGACAACGGCAAGGAGGCTATCGCTCAGAACCAGCAGTTCGGTGCCTTGAACGCTACCTCCCCCTGCAATGGTATGTCTTTCCCCTTACTTACTTTGATATAATCGTGGTCTGACGGTATGCTCAAAATTACAGAAGGGGAAAACGCCTGCGTTGAAAGTCAATTCGCTCAGTGCGTCGGCGGCAAGTTTGAGCTGACCGCTTGCGCTGGCGGCACCATCTGCGCCGCCCTTCCCCTGGTCAACAAGGCCGGTACTGTAAGTGTAATCTCTATCTCATCGTGAGGCGGGGGTACCCATCGCTAAGCATTTTTTTGTCTCACAGTCTATTGCTTGCACAACGGTCGCTGACAGGGATGCCCGCATCGCTGCCACCGGCGCCTCCTAAGTCACGAACTCCGCTCCAGGTCACTGGCAGGCTTTGAGCTACGATCCTCACCCAAAGATCTCGACAGTTACTTATTACTCCCTTACCTCTGTACCTGGCCCTTCCTGTATCTAGATATGTGTTTTCATGTATCACCCCTTCCGTGGAAAATATCACTTGACTTTGTTTCATCCTGTCCTTAGTCTCCTTCGCCTCCGATTGACCGGCCTTGGCGAATATTCATTCCAGCCCAAGCTTGGCAGCTGCGTCGCGCGTTAGAGCCGCCCTGATCTCCTGCAGGCTTCATATTTTAATAACCGTAGTTTTACATGTGCCTTTACTCGGGGATCAATTCATGGCTATTTCTCTGCACTATGCCTTGCTCGACCGCAGCTCCGCGTTCCTCTTGTCAATGGCAGTCAAAAGGGTATAAAGTGTTTCAAGGACAGGCACCGCGATACCGTGCTCCTTGGCTTTCCGCAGGGGTGTTCCCAGTATGACCTAGGCAATACGGACCTCGCCGTCAGCCACAAGGCGCCAAGTCTATCTATTCAAATCGCGGAGACGCACTTCAATTTCCATGGGCCTTTTGTGTCTGCAATCCATTTGCATGCTGCTGTTGATCCTCCTGTCTCCGACACGGTCCATCAACTCTTCGACGAGCGTGAATGGGATTGGGAGACCGAGGGCTTGGGCGACGGTGATGACCTCATGCATGGCGGCTCGTGCGGTGGCAGGTGCCGAGGGGCTAGAGGTGAGGTATGCGTATGTATCGAGGTCGGAGAGCGTGGTGAGTGCGTTCCATGCAGAGTTCCTAATTTTGAAAAGAAAAGACACAGCATAAGCATTGGGTGCTCTGGATGCTGTGGAGTCGTGGGGCAAAGTTTGAATTGCGAACGAACCAGACGACCTTCTTCCACCGCGCCGTCTGCATGTTTTCTTGCACGTCCACGTCGCCACCACCGGAGATCAAGAGATTGGAAAATGAGCGCAGGCGTTTCTGTGCAATCTCCGTATCCACGCGCTCATTTTCAAAGAGCCCCAAGGTGATGGAGGCGTTATCTTTGTGCTGGCGATCGAATTATGAAGTCAGCATTTGTAAAAGGATATGATACAGATGCCGACTACCTCAATAACCCCGCTCTCGACTTGCATGGCGCTGGCCCAAGCCTATGACTTTTGAATGAGTGTCTGCGGTTACGGGTTGGCAGTTATTGACGGACCACGCAAGTGATGATTGTGTTCTCGGGCCATCTTTCAGCCACCTGGTCTTCGATACCAACTCCGTTTTGTATCAACGCGATGGTCGTAAGTTTCGGAGTGATGAACGGCTCGAGGAGTGTGGGCAAGGCGGGCGTCGCGTTTGGAAGTGCTTTGGTCGCAACAACCACATAATCGAATTGCTTTGGGGACCCGCTCTGCGAATTTGGGTTCGAAGTATTGTACACTATCGGTAGTAGTCGCTGTGTAAGATTTCGGGGTTGCATCAAACCCGACGATATCTCACCATCCTCGAATTGAACATGGTAGTCCCCGAACATCGGGCTCGTGATCGAGACCCCCTAGTGACAGCGCAATGCGTTGGTCGATCATCATCTGGGCAGGTCGAGGCGAACGCATGCCTTTTCTTTCACAGTTCTATAGTTTGATCTTGCAGCTGCGGAAAGACGAGCCTTTCCAGATCTATAGATCAGGGAGCCATAGAAGGAGCCAATGCTGAAGCGGCGCGCAGAAGATGAGCCATCAGTAACAGCGCGTGTTTCCAGCGTTGCGAGCTGCCGTACCCCCCGAGACCAAAGATCAGGCAGTTTTGCATCGATGACGGCGGAGGAGAAGACAGCTGAGCACAGATTTGGGCACCCTACGTATACGCAGGCCCAGTTTGAGCACTGAGATCATTTCACATCGGCTGGTCCTTACCCACTTCTTAAAGTCTTCAAAGCCTGATGGTGGTTGGCGGTGAAACACCGGACTGCGCCGGGCCGGACCAATGGCTATTATTACGCCGAGCCGGCAAGCATGAAATTTCTGCTCAATTTCATCTTCGGTCGAGAAAATGGACGCGTCGGTGAGATCTGCAGTCGAATCGCGCTCTTCCGCTGAAAATCTGACAAGCTGGGAATGTGCAGGGATCCGGATATTCATTGAATCGTTCCATGCAAGGAATGTGGTCTCAGCGGCGCGCCAAAGTTAACCTCAATACACCACTCGCACCTTCTGTGCCGATAGCTGCTACAGGACCCACCACCGCGCCTCCTTCTGGGACGACAACGCCTGCAGAAAAACCTCTGACCGAGCTAGTGCCCGAGGACCCAAATGCATCTGCTCAGCTTGAAGGCGAAGGTGCACCTGCAGGGATTGCAGATGACCGCGTCCAGGCAAATGGGAAGCGAAAGGCTCGCTCTACTCGTACTAATGAGTCAAATAAACGACAAAAACCAGCCGGCTCCATCTCAAAGGATCACACGCCGCCGCAAACTCGCCTATCAGATCTTGGAGGTGTGCAAAAGTGCGTTGAAAAGATGCTCGAGCTGGTTGCGATGCCTTTATGTCACCCCGAGATCTACTTGCACACCGGTGTGCAGCCTCCGCGGGGCGTCCTTTTGCATGGTCCGCCTGGCTGTGGAAAGACTCTGCTTGCCAACGCGATTGCAGGAGTACGAATGCTCTTCCGGCATGCTCTCAAATCATTGGATTAATTGACACTGGGGTATTTTGATTGAACAGGAGCTTGGTGTGCCATTTATCAATATCTCTGCACCGTCAATAGTATCAGGCATGTCAGGAGAGTCGGAAAAAACACTACGGGACACATTTGACGAAGCCAAGGCATGCTTTTGGGAGCTCATTTAACTCGCAGGCGCCCTCCTGACTCCACCGCTAGCGAATCGCCCCTTGCCTCTTGTTTATTGACGAGATTGACGCCATTACTCCGAAGCGTGAGAGCGCGCAACGTGAGATGGAGCGACGGATAGTAGCGCAGTTCCTCACCTGCATGGATGGTGAGTCCAGCCGTAACAGATGCCTAGTCAGACTTTATCATGACTCAAGACGGCAGATATGTCCTGGGATAAAACCGACAACAAACCGGTCATCGTTATTGGGGCTACCAATCGGCCTGACTCGCTCGATGCTGCTCTGCGGAGAGCAGGCCGTTTTGATCACGAGATCAGCATGGGTGTGCCGGATGAAGATGCCCGTGAGCAGTAAGTCTTCGACCCCTCGGTTTTACCATATCATACCTAATCTCGAATTACTCGTTAGGATACTACGAGTGCAGTCTGCAAGGCTCCGGTTATCTGGCGACTTTGATTTCCGTGCTCTGGCAAAGGCCACTCCGGGTTATGTAGGAGCGGACTTGTCTGCCCTAACCGGAGCTGCAGGCGTGATCGCTGTGAAGCGTATATTCCAAGGGCTCTCAGACGGTACAATCGTCTTACCCCCGGCCGACCTCGCCGCGCTCGTGACAGTCGCCGAGGACGCGTCCATGCAAATCGATCCTCCAGCTACGCAAAGCGCGGAAACTTCATCATTCTTATCATCGATCCCAACCACCCTCCAAACCTCCTCCATCATCCATTTCCTCCAAGCCCACCCGAACCCACTCACTCCCGAGCAACTCTCTCCACTGCACATCACCCCAGCCGACTTCCAGCTCGCGCTGGGCGAGGTCCAGCCGTCATCCAAACGGGAAGGCTTCGCAACCGTGCCCGACGTGACCTGGGCGGACGTCGGCGCGCTCCACTCGACCCGCGACGAGCTCCACATGGCGATCGTTCAGCCCATCCGCCGACCGGAGCTGTTCAAGGCGGTGGGCATCCAAGCACCGTGCGGTGTGCTGCTCTGGGGCCCGCCGGGCTGTGGGAAGACGCTCCTCGCGAAAGCCGTCGCGAACGAGAGCAAAGCGAACTTTATTAGTGTCAAAGGGCCCGAGCTATTGAATAAGGTACGAAGCACTTCCCGCCCGTGTGTGTATCGGCGGCGAACTAACACCGACTTGCTGGTTCGCCGATCCAGTACGTCGGCGAGAGCGAGAGAGCGGTGCGGCAGGTGTTCTCTCGGGCCGCGGCATCGTCTCCATGCATAATCTTCTTCGATGAACTAGACGCATTGGTGCCGAGGCGGGACGACAGTCTAGTGAGTTCAGATTCGCATCGCTCAAACACAGGGGGGCTGAAACTGAAGCTTGCGCCCTTACGGCATAGTCTGAATCGTCCGCGCGGGTGGTCAACACGCTTCTCACCGAGCTCGACGGCCTCACCGCGCGCAAGTCCGTTTACGTCATCGCAGCAACCAACAGGCCCGATATGATCGACCCCGCGATGTGCCGTCCGGGGCGGCTCGACAAGCTCTTGTATGTTGATCTCCCCAGCGCGCCGGAGCGCGCGGAGATCGTGCGCACGCTGCTCAAGAAGGTGCCCCTCGCGGGCGACGCGCGTAGTGGCGCGGTTGAGGCGCTGATACACGAGGACCGGTGCGAGGGGTACAGCGGCGCCGACCTCGCTGCCGTGGTCCGCGAAGCGGGTGTCCTCGCGCTCCGAGCGAAACTTGGATCCTTTGAGACTGTGCCAGACGATATGGCCCGCCCAACGGGCGACAACGACGACGCCGGCGGGGCCGCGCAAGTATACGTCGCGCTGGGCGACTTTGTCAAGGCGGTGGAGAAGATCTTTCCGAGCGTGTCCACCGCCCAAAGGAAGAAATACGCGGGACTGCGAAACAAGTTTGCGGGGCTTCCTCTTCGATCGAAGGAGCGCAGAGCTGAGACTGAGGCTGAGATTGAGACTGAAGCTGGGGCGGATATCGAAGCGACGAGGGCAGCGCCCAGGGAGGCACGAGAAGATCGATAGTTCGGCGATCCTTTGCGTCGGGATACGTTTTTTTGTTGCATGTTACACGTGTACACGTATCCACCTCGTGTCATAATTGTGGCTCGTCGGACTCCAGCAGCAGAGGCACTTAACTACCGACATGACACCGACGGTCGAAACCCGGGGCCATCCCCGTGCGCACATATGCGCCATCTCCGACGTCCGAACCGTTTATAATTAATATCCAAAAGCCCTCCTGACTTGCATGCGCTAGGTATTCTGCCAAATGTCAAACGCCAGTGTCACCTGGGTGCCACAGCCAGGGAAGCCCCGCGAACCCAGTCCGACGTCAAGCTAGGATAGACTCAAGACAATTGGCTACCCCACCCCCCGCACTAGTACTCGTTTGCCGGTCGAGCAGCTGCACTCGAGTCTCATGATCGTGATCAAGGTCGTTGGGGTGATGCAAATATATAAAAGGCGCAAGGCAAAACGTGTGCACCTTTCACTCAAATTACTGGCAGAATTTTCGTCCGTTGCTCGGGCCTTGCGAGAAGTTGGAGCGATCAGGATATCGATCGCGCACACGCGTACGCCCCCACGTTTGATATATATCTCCACGAAGCGCAAAGCAGAATTTAAATACAGGCGCCAAGGCACCCTCAAAAAATACATAAAATGCTACATGCACGGCCAGGGAGAAGTACGGCGGAAGAGAGGAGAAACGATTCAAAAAAAGAAACGATTCGGGGAGGGGAAAAAAAGAAAAAAAAAAGCGTTTCCAGAAGAACATCCAAATGAGCGCGGCGCGCGGTGCACCGCGCTGGGTCCAACAACAAACACTCCAGCTTATTTCGTAAAAGGCAGAAACCAGGGGTAAAAATAAGATAAAGTGATGGGAGGCAATATCGCTCGGAAACAAAGGAAAGATTGCGCAATGATGTCATGGGCGGCAAAGGTTTTTTAGCGAGGAAAAGAAGAAAGGGTAAACGGATAGTCCTTGGTTGTTGATCAAGGCCACGCTGCCGGAGTCGTGATGCACGAATGTACGCCGCATGATGGGGCAGGGCGGAGCCGCTTGCACACCAGATCTCAGAGCCCGGGGGGTGGGAAAGCGGCAGATCATGATCGAGAATGGACGTGGAGAAATGAAGGGAGGAGGCGAAATGAGATGCTACAGAGAGAGAGAAAACGACGATGGGAGGATGGATGGGGCAAATGTGAAATACGAAATGCGAAAGAGAGTAGGTTCCTTGTTTGTTTGTAAAATATAGGTGAATAGGTAAAATATATGAGGCGATGGCGGCGAGCGCGAGAGCCAGGTGACGTAGTGCCAGTGGGCCGCTACCCGGGATGCAGTGGAGGGGAGTAGGTGTGGGGGGAGTGGAGTGAAATGGCCGTGCTCCGTGAATACGAAAAAAGAGAGCTATGAGTACGTGACAAACGGATAAGGACAGCTATGCAAATAAGACAGAATAGAGTTTCGTGATAGGCGAGTGGTCATAAGATGGTCGGGTTAAGGAGGCGGGGGCTGGTGGAGTGCGGAGAGGAGAGGAGAGAGGGGAGAGATCGGCGGTGTGGCGCCGGGCGCGTGCCTTTAGAGGTAAACGGGCATGTAAAAATTGGGCCGCAGTAGGCCCATGCGCAGCGACGGATGATGTGTGTCATCATCGTCGTCGTCGTCGTCGTCCGCGTATTTTCCTCCGTGGCCGTCGTGCACGAGATCGCTCCAAGGCATCCTCGGGCTTGATGAAAAGGGGTCTTTGCGCGGGGGCGGGGGCAGCGGGGATTGCTTGCGGCGGGCCACAATGATGACAAGGGTGTCACCGTCGAATTTTGCACGAACCCTGTCCAAGTCAGCGTCGTGATCGAATGATATTAGGCGTTCGAAATGTCCTAGAGGTAGAGCGAGCGTCAGAATTACACCGATAGACATCTGATATATCAGGGCTCGGAGGGAGATGCGCGCGCCACCTCCAGAATCCCGTGACAAGGCCAGAAAGCGAGAAAAAAACGGATGCCTGTGACGAACCTCCATTTGTGCCGTCCCACTTATCGGCGAGGACATGTAGTACAGAGCCGCGTCTGGCCGCCAGAGAAATGCAATGGTTGGCGAATCCGGGGAGGGGGAGCGAGAACCGGTACGAGTCGTCCAAAGTTTCCATACCAATCTCGTGGCGAAGGGGGCGGGTCTCGAGGAAGGGGTGGGGATAGGCCGAGTGTGGCGGCGACGCGATGCGTGGGGGTTGCGTATGGAAGTTGTAGTCGGAATTGGTGGGTGAGTTGAGGGGGGACGACATAGAACGCGAGCAGGATGAGTGGGGAAGGGACGGCGTTGAGTGGCTGCGGGAGAGGGCGGCAGTCTGGGGGTGTTGGACGGGGGTGGACGGGTCGGACGCGCTAGAAGGAATCGCGTGTAGGTTGTGTGACAGGTAAGAAGACGGGACTGATGAAGAGCAGAATGAAGAAGAGCTAGAGGGCGATTCGGGTGGGGTGGGGGTTAAGCAAGTACACAGCCCGTCCGCAAGCTCGAACTTCATCGCACTCGAACTGGGATGATCGTGCCAGGTTGGGCGCGGGGGCTGTCCAAGGAGGTCGACAGAGTGTGAGCGTCGGGAGGAAGGCGCGGGAGATGGTTGGATGTGAAGCAGACTTGTACCAACAGCGGGTGCCGAGGCGGACATAATACAGTCTGCCGATACGGGGTGGAGCTTGCTTGTGGAGCGCTTTCCCCCCCGGGTGGGGAACCCTCTTTCTTGCGCACCCCCGATTTCTCGGGCCCCCTGTTGGAGAAGTCTGCTGGCATCAAAGGCGTCGCCCGCGTCCAACTCCAGTTCATACTCTGCCTTGCGCTTTCCCTTTGCATCGGGCGCGCGGGGGGCCGAGGGTGCCCCAGGGTCGTCGCGGTCGGCGTGAAGCACGGTGGGGCAGAGGGCGGTGGTGGTGCTGAGCATGGCGGCGGCGGGGACGGGAGACGGGGACGGGAGGAGGGGGGAGACAGACATTTTACATGGAGGACGGGGAGGAAGACCATGTGCCGGGGATCCTCACTCAGCCATCTACGATGTCCCTGAGCCTGTTGACGCGCAGGATCAGATGTGTCGGCGTGTGCGCGCCCGTTTGCGCCTGTTGTCCTCTCTGACGCACTTCATTTGCGCCAGCAACGCCCCACCCGCTTCTCGCAAAACAAATAACATTACACTGCAATTATTATTTATTTACTTGTTTATTGTCACCGGTGCTGGTTGGTTGCAGCAAACATAGATCTACAGCTGTCGAGGTCGACGCGCTGCAGGAAAAATACCTGCAGCCGCACAGAGGAGAGGGGAAGACAGCGTACTGCCGAGCTAGGGGCCATTAGCCTCCCATGACCCTTGCCTCGCGAGCCGCGTGGTGCCCCAATGGGGCTGCGGCGTGCCAGGAATAGGAATTCCTCCGAAAACACTCGCTTTGATCACCGAAGAAACCTCTGCCAATTCCCGCATTGCGCGATGCAGCAGGGTGCACGCAGGCCCTTTCCATTCGAACCCGGGTCGCACATCCGACTTATCCGCAACGCGGGGTGCCCAAGTCTCATGGGGCTTGGCTTTAAATCCCGCCACCGTGCCTAAATGGCGTCCAAACCACTTTCTGGTCCTTGCTATTCCAGGTTGGTGCGCACAAAAACGCCTCTATTTCCTCTCTTTATCTTTATTGCCGGTGTATGCCTTCGGGCACATGCTGGTGATGGCATTGGTAACCGCCATTTCCCGCTGCAGGACACACCCGGTGTCGGGCACTGGTGGAAATAGCACTTGCAACCAAATTGTCATTGCGTCCACGCAGGGACAATTTTCAAACAGCGTGACATTCGCCAGTCGTCTTCGAGTCGGAGTTCCGAGCACACCGATCCATATGCAGCGCAGCTCTTGTGCGCATTGAATTTCTTTTGGTAATATTCCGCAGCGGCGAGCGCTGCTATTGCGGGGAGTACTATACCGTCGCATCAAGTTGCATTTTGCACTTTTGTATATCATCAAATTGAAATCGAACCGCTGCGCAACCAAATCACAGCCGATTTCTTTCGTTTTTTCTCTCATACACAGTAGCACCTCTCTTCTTATCCCTTATGGCGTTTTCTGAGGAAAAAAATGGGCGATGGATGTGTAGTGGGCAATCCGCGTGATAGACTGGTGTATTGAAATCGCGTTTCATTCCGTTGTTCAATCAAACATGCACGATTTTCTCTGAGATTTCATTTACCAACAGATCTGGTCTTCATCAAGCTTCATTCGCAAGTCGGTTGGGTAAGAACGAGAATGCAGCACGCGGGGGAGGAGATGCTGGGGCCGTGACACTTCGGCAGGATTGCTAAGAAGTGATGATGTAAGCAACCTACCCGATCGTGTCATCTTATGGGAAAATCCTTCCTATCCAGCGCGAGTGATATTAGTAAGTGTGATGCTTTTGTGACCAACACGCTCGGCACGCCAGCGTTTAGCTTCAATTACATGAGAATCGCTGGAAATCGCGCCGCCTCTCCACGAGTAGCACAAGTCTCGTAGATTTTTTTTGGGCGGGTGGTAGCCAGGGTAATTACCTTCGAAATGCTAGAAGAACTAGGGAATTGGGTGTGTTGTGATGTGTCGCCGGTCTGATCTTTGAAAAAACTTCAACTTGCCGAATCAGTATAGTATGCAGTGTGACGACGACCCTCGACGATTTTTTCACCCAGCCTGCGACGCGGTCGCAGGCAACTTGAATAGAGCCCGTGGGATCGTGTTTCGAAACGGCGGGTGTTGTCGCAGCCGCTGCTCAACCTTCGCGAGATGATGCGAAAAGCACGACATATATCTCCCGAGCCGCGGTCGGTACTGGTCAGCAGTGTCATCCAGGATGTGACATGCAGAAGAAAGACAAATAGTTCTCGTTAGCTTCGCGGCACCGCTCGCACCCACGTTCCGAGAACGCGAGCGCCAAGATGAGGTGACACTGCCGGATGACAGTTCCACCGCCGAACGCGGCCCTGGAGGGTTGAGCAGTTGCGCGTCCTGCGACGGCGTGCAGCGCCTTCGCGCGGTGGGCGCGCGGCAAATTTAATCAAGGACACTGGCCTGGCGGGGTTGCAATCTGCAGTGGCAGGTGGTGTTCAGCAAATGAAGCCAGGTCGAGTATCATTACTCACCGGAACATGAGTGCGTGTGACCACAGTCAAAGCGGATAGGAGGTAAAGGTCGGGTCAACAACAATTGCTCGAAAGTGATGGTTAGGCATGGTTGATAAATAGGGCAACTTACCCGAGTCGACCACCTTGAGAAACGTCGTGTGACGCGAGGCGATGAAATAAGTATGAGTTTGCGCTCGCCGTCGATAATTAAGGATCGTGACTCACACCAAGTTGAGCCGATGGTTCACTCGAGAAATCGCAGGGCATTGGCCATTTACCTCGATGAAATCTCTCTCATGGTCGTCGATTCTTGGTCAAAGCGTCGTGGGAGGTGAGTGCATGGATGGTGGCGGACGGCACACAAGGCCAAACAGCACAAGCGGCATCATCATCGCGAGGCAGCGAGTCTTGAGCATCCGCCATGGCGTCCAGCAGCAGCAACACCCCGACGGCCGGACCGTCCACCCCAGCGGCAACGACGACGCCCGCGGCGGCGGCAACGGCAACGGCGACACAGGCGCGCGACCTCAGCACCGTCCTCCCGTATCTCCCCCAGATAATGGAACTTGCAAGCAAAGGCGGCCTGGGACCCAATCACATCACGCAGGTGAATATTGGGATTCAGACACGCCGTAAACGGCCCCGGTGGGACTGAAAGCAAGAACGGGACCTAACGCATTCTCCCCCTTTCGGAAGTTTACCAACATTCTAAAAAGGATCGGGATACCTGCCAACGAGGCAGCAGCCACGGTGCGTTTGTAACTTTGTGCCGACAAGTGCCCTGGCAACTGTTCGCTATACATTCTGCGTGCGCTGGAGCATACGTTCTGACTTTCTTGTGCGATACATTCGCTACCTCATGCCACAGACGACCCAGTTCCTTAATACTATTCAGTCGCCCTCTCGCGCCTCCCCCGCACCGGCCGCTGCGAATGCGGGTGCTGCTGGGCTCAAGCGAAAGTCCCCCATGCCCGATTCAACTGGCACGGCGACGCCGACTGGGCGACCGGCTGGTTTGCCAGCCACCACGTACCAACCCATTCCCCAGCAAACATGGGGCGCGCCCAGTCCTCGCCCGCCACCTGTTGCAATGCCATGTGCGTCATGATTCCTTTGGCCTCGGGCCACTGCATAGTAACATCTGTTTAGCATACAGCACTATACCTCGGCCGGTGAATGGCATGCCGCTACCCGCGAACAGTGCCAATACTGCGACCAATGCAACAAACGCATCTAAAACGGCAGCATCGACTGACCCAGTCCTAAAACGGGATCATACAACCGAACAAGCATCAAGGCAGATGATCCGGGACCTTGTCTCATCCATGGATCCCGAGATGAAGATCGAGCGCGAGGTTGAAGACGTGCATTAACTTCACTCCTTATTATCAGTCTGGGTTTCAACTGACCCCAAATTGTTTATTTACATCGCCTCGGGAATGTACAGATGCTATTCGACATTGCCAGCGAATTTGTCGAGTCGGTGACAAACTTTTCATGTCGGTTGGCTCGACACCGGGGATCCGACACACTGGACGTCAAGGATTTGCAACTCCATCTCGGTAAGCGATCGACAAACTTGGTCCTGCTAATCAAGATTTCTCCCGTTTAAATCTCATTCTTTTTGTTGTCGCAGAACGAAACCACAATATCCGCGTGCCAGGCTTTGGCTCAGACGATACGCGTGTGGTATCGGCGACTCCGAGTAATATTCCACCTCCGCCGCCTACTGCTGTCACGGGCAAGAACAAGGCTGCCGAGAAGACGCCTGCCGGGCTGCGTACCACGCGACTGAACGCGATAAAACAGTCCAAGTGACACAGCGGCATTCGTCAGTCTACAAAGACACAAAGGTTGTTTCCCTGCCTCGGAGCTGTATCTCGCCATTTTGGGATTCCATTGTCTTTCTTTCTATTCACCGTATCAATTGTTCTCTCGCTATCTTATGTGCAATCTTTTTGTGTACAGTAGGCATCAACCCCACATACACTCGGCGCTATTTAGACATCCGAGCCGGCGGCGTTTGACTCTTTGTGCCGCTCTGAACGGCGATCACTCAAGACACCACCATCTCTTGTTCCTTCTCGGCACAACTGGCCCTCGGTGGGCTCCGCGCCTGGCATTCAAATTTGACGTTTATCACCACGATCTCTATTCGTAAGCGCGCCAGATCAGTCATGATCTCTCGGGGTTGCGTAACTTTCAGCACTGTGTGTGCGAACGTGCGTGCAACCCTGCGGGTCGAAGTTGAGTGCTGAAACCAGCCAGTAGCCACCACCCTCGAAACATGCTATTTCGACCCCGATCACCGCGAAGTCGACGTCCCCATCCCTGGGCAAATGCAGACGCCCGTCAGCGATAACGACCAAAGCAAGTATACCCTAACCCCACCTCTGTCTAGTGTCGCCAAGCCACTTCCAAACTTCGAGCTTCAAGCTCCAAAGCCTATCGGTGTCGCACGTCCCAGTGGCTTTCTTATCGCACTCTAAGTCGTTATCGGCATGCGCTTTGAGGAATGATTAATGAGGCCTGCCTACAGAAGGCTCCGCGGTGCTTGGCTTCGAGGTATTGGGCCACTCTCGAGTTCGTCCGACGTTTGACGGGCTCACTCACCCGGAGGTTCTCAGTCTGTATGAGTGTTGCAAATGTCAAACTTTTGTCGAGCGTCTCCGGCTCTTTACATCCTAACACACATTATATCTGCCGTCATGCCGGTGCATCCAAGTATCAATGTCTTTAAATTGCCAGCACGCCCGGCACCCGCGCTCCAACACTATTGCTAAATGGGCTTTCCCGGACCCGAGGGGGTTATTCGCGTCCTTTCTTTCCCCATATCAGGGATGAAAGATGGTGGGGTTGCAGATCGCTGCTTCAAGCTTGTGCCATCAGATCAATGGGGCGAATCTTTATGAGGGTGGGAAACCCTTGCCACTCACGCTACTTGGCGAGTGTGTTGAAGGCGGTGAAGAGATTGAGTTAGGTGTAGTTTATTTGCGTGCATCATACATGCCACCGCCGGTCCTCCCTGTTTCTGTCATGGCCGGTCCGACCGGTGAACAAGACGGTGATCGGGAGGAAATTGCGTAGGTGGGAGTCTGACCAAAAGGTTCGGGGAGGTCAAGGATGGGCTTATCTAGGTAGCCTGTAGAGACTAGCAGAGGTTAAGGATGTCATACGACGACAAATCTATTGCAAGACGTTTGAAAAGCTGTCTAAATGAGATGTCCGACTAGGAACAAAGTCAGAATGGCATCTGATCGTGCCGCTCTTTCCGGGGTATCAATATGGGGGTGAGGGGATCTAAGTAGAACGGCCACGGTCGGCCAAAGCAGCCACGTCCCTGGTTTCCCATTCGCCAATGCTAGCGTGCATCCACTCCGTCGCTTTCGCAGAGCTTTCGATGGCGACTCTGGTTCTGGCGAGCATCTTCGCCTCGTACTCCTTGAAGAGGGCGGGGAGAGGGGGCGGGGTGCCGGCGGGAAGGGAAGCCACAGAATACGCTTTGCCGATGAGCTCTCCAAGCTCGATGCCCGAGAGCATGGCGTGATTCCCGCCTTCGCCTTTGACTAGAAGATTGAAAAGATGATATTCGTTAGGCTGAAAGAGCGAGATGTGAGAGTAGAGGACGTACAAATGCTCATCGCATGCGCTGCATCGCCGAGCAGGGTGACAGGGCCCTCTGGAATTGCATCAAGTTTGACTTGGCGGAGAAAGATGGGCACGATTTCCTCTCCATTCTCCTTGCTGGTGTCGAAGACAAGACCCCTCAAAGGCTCGACCGTATCCTTGACCTTCTCTTTAACTTCTGCCATCATCTCCTCGAATGATTTCGAATGCTGGCGCTCCATGAAATCGGGACGTCCTCCAGCCCCAAGGTCGGGCCAGGAAGTGAACCATAGGTACTCGGCGGTAGAAAGATCGGGCGCGGCGCGGTTGATCACGCCAAAGAAGAGCAGGTTATCTCCAAAGGAACCCACGGCGGTCGGGTTGACCTCGTAGATGGGCTTGTACTTTGCGGGAGGGAGATCCCTTGCGCAGGCGTAAAGTTTGTACGGAAGCCAGGAGAGGGGATTGGTCGTGATACCAGCCTTGGCCAAGAGGGAGGACCGGATATGGCTCTGCACCCCGTCCGCTCCGACGAGGGCGGATCCACGCTCGCGGGTGCCGTCGGAAAGGACCACTTCAACACCGCCGTCTTCAGTGGTGTTCCACTCAACTACGCGCTTGTCCCACTGGATATCCACCCCAATCGAAAGCCAGTCCCTGAGCGCCGCTCGCGAGACGCGGAGATGGCCGCCTGGCTTGGTGACGTCCTTTGCAAAGACTTTGCCGGTGTAGGCGTTCATAAGGATCATGCCCTCACTCCCAGTCTTGCCGAAAGTGTGAGTGACGGCAATGTCGGAAAGTGGAGGCTTATCTTCCTGGGGGACGGCCGCGAGAAGAGGGCTGATGATGGTGGAAAGTGTGAGGGACCATCCAAGGCGCGACTGGGGGGATGCATCACGCTCGTAGATAGTGAACGGAATAGAGTATTTGCGGAGGACCTGGGCGAGGGTCAAGCCGCCGAGTCCAGCGCCAACGATGAGGATTCTGGGAGATTCAGAGGACATCGATACGATTTTGTAGTGAAGAGTATGTGTTCAAGGAGCTGACTGAAGCGAAGTGTGCGTTCTCAGAAATTTCTGTGGCCATTATATACCGCAGCGCAGATAGCAAGACAACGTGCCGGAGTATTGCGTATGTTCTCGGAGATTCCAGGACACGGCGAGCAGGGGTGGAGGGATGCGATACCCTCGAACGGCACCTGGAGATTGCCCCGGTCTTTTTTCACTTCCAAACTTGTCGTGGTCTCAGTGACTTCAGATTTTCAGACCCCGGCAAGAGACGCGTAAAAATGGATATATCCATGGAGACCAGCGCTACATAGTGAAGTCGGTGATCCTTCCAGAGCTATGCATTTCGCTCGGCGGAAACGCGTACGCATGCGCCGCCAATAGAGACTCCAGTGGTAGCTGGGGATTCCGGTCGCAGACTCAGTCGGCAGGTGACGTGGTCACGGGTAATTACTTTTGGCCGTTCCTGCTTTTCTCGAGACAAGCTGCAGACGCGGCAGACCTGTAACGCAATATTAATGTTGGCGATGGCGGCGAAGACGGCAAAGCCACGGCAGACGAAACACGCTACGCACGTGACCTGTTTCAAACTCCGCCGAGGTCGCGTTCCCTTTGTTTGGGCTCACCTCCACCACCACACGCTCTACGCCCGTCCCGATGGCTCTCGAAAAAGTTCCAAGCACTCCTGTCCGACGCTCTGCTCGACATAATAACCAGCCTGTAGTTAAAGCCACGCTCGCAAATCGGCCTGGAGTCACGCACAAATGGCTGGGAGCGCCTCTATATACCCGGACAATGCGCTCGGACGCGGATCACACCTCTACGGAAGACAGCGAAGGGGATGATCATTCAGAAGCGATCTTCTACGACGGATTTACTCGCCAGAAGGAGGCGTCACCCAAGGCCAATCGTAAGGGCAAAGGGAAACAAGATCAGGAGGTGTACAGAATAGGTGACACAGTCCTGGTCAACACGCTTACGAGTATTCGATATCCAAGTGTGGGTGTTATCATATCGATGTGGCAAGAAGGACCCGTCATAGTGCCGTCGGCGCGTCCTGAGTTGACCATGAAGATCAAAATTCACTGGTTTCTCAGACCGAACGAGCTTGCTAAAGTCAGAGCTTCACGAAGTCAACTAAAGGTAAGCTTTTGTAGCTATAGGGAACCACCGCTCTGATACATCCTTTTATAAAGAACGAGATCTATTACTCTCTATCATCGACGGCCGTCGTCACACCAAACGAACTCCGTTCGCCGTGTTCCGTTACCGAAAATCCCCCGGCCACCAAGAACGATGGCGATGAAAGCGACAGTGACGACGAGAGCACCGAATTCTATTGCCATCTCGCTGTGAATCCTACCAAGGGTCTCTTCTACCCTTTCGAGTGGCACAGACGTCGCACTGTAGCTATGAAGAGCAAGACACAAGATGAAGATATGTGGAATGTTCGGGTTTCTGAGCCCACTCCAAACTCTAAAACAAAGCTCCAAGCTGAGGTGGACGATGGACAGGAAAGTGGAGATAGCGGCGACGAGTTTGTCCACGATGACTCGGAAGACAACTCGGAAGATGATTGTGAGGAGGTCATTCAGGAGCTTGAAGACATCCAGGAGGAAGGCGAAGATGAGGATTTAGAGCTGGACGATATGGTGCTTCGCACCCCTTCAAAGCGCCGAAAGCGTGTTCTCAATATCAAGTCTACACCATCTCGTCCCAAAAAACCGTCGAAAACAGCACCTACACCGCATTCCAAGGCAGCTCTACGACTTCGGCAGAAGAACAAGGGACCGCGTCACCTTAAACCTCTCCGCCCACTGTTTTCCCAGAACGTTATAGATCTCAGTGGGCTGCCTAAAGATGCTCATTTGCGCTCTATGCATCTTTTACATGTTGGGTCACGGCCTGATGCCTTGCCATGCCGAGAGGATGAGTTTGTTGAGGTCCTAGGACATATCGTGGATCTCGTTGAAGGAGGTGCCGGTGGCTGCGTCTGTGAGTTTTTCGTACTCTTTCTCATTTAGCACATCGTTAATTACCCCTCTTTAACGCCGAAATTAGACATTTCTGGGGTGCCAGGAACAGGGAAGACAGCAACTGTCCATGCTGTTGTACGAGAGCTGAAGCAAATGGCCGAGCGTAATGTACTGCACGCCCTCCTACTAGCCTGGGGAACACCACTGACATAAAAATGAAGGAAACCAATCCATTTACATATGTCGAGATCAACGGGCTGAAAATCTCCGAGCCCTCCGCCGCGTACGCGCTGCTCTGGGAAGCGGTTTCTGGGCATGACATTGCGAACGATGGCCACCTGAAAATGAGCTCCAAGGAAGCCCTCAAGAGGCTCGATCGGCACTTTAGCGCTGGCGGAATGAGAGGGCCTGGTGGGCATGCCTGGTGAGCGCTTCAATACCCTCACATGAAACTACTTCTCATCCATTATATTCCAGCGTGGTTCTCATGGATGAGTTGGATCAGTTAATGACGACGAAACAGGACGTCATTTATAATTTCTTCAACTGGCCTTCTCTGGTTGGTTCTAAGCTCATCGTTATTGCGGTAGCAAACACGATGAATCTTCCCGAGAGGGTTATGACGGGCAAAGTACGCAGTCGCCTCGGTTGGTCGCCTCATTATATACACTTGCACGAGTTAGGAGCTGACATGCATATAAAAGGCATGACACGGGTCGACTTCAAGCCGTATGCCACGGCTCAGCTGGAACAGATTGTCAACTCGCGGCTGGAGCAGGCCGTGGAGGGGCTAGACAATCCCCAGAAGGTGCTCTCGGCGGACGCGGTCAAACTTGCATCGATGAGAGTTGCCACCGTCAGCGGAGATGCTCGACGGGCCCTCGACATTTGCCGGTACGTTGACAGCACAGTGCCCCGTCCTCCACGTCCACTGCTACGGCTCACTATTGTGCATGGTATTCTCTGCGCAGGCGGGCCGTTGAGCTGGCGTACTCTCCTCCTAACTCCCGCACCGTTGGCTCTCAAGATATCAACGCTGTCATCAAGGAAATGCAAAACAGCCCTACGGCAGCCTACCTCCGCGAGTGCAGTTTCCACGAAAAAGTCATGCTTGCCGCCGCGCTCAAGTGTACGCGGAAGGAAGGAGTCCAGGAGATCAAATTTGGCGATGTCAGCTCATTCCACGCTTTTGCATGAATATCGGCGCTTACTGACGCCTTGAACCCCATCAGGTCTCTTACCAGCACATGATTTTAGTGCCTATCCTCGCGGCGGATACAGACTCGACCCGACGTCCTTCAGCAGCTGAGCTATCACTAGTTTTGGATTCGCTGCTCGCATCGAGAGCGTTATTGATCGAGGATGGCGGGATTGCTGCTCGTAAATCAGAGGCAGATAGGAAGGTAATTCTCAACCTCGAAGAAGCTGAGATATCCAGGGTGCTTGGAGATCAAGGCGATCGTTGGAGAAGCGCGTTGGGAACATGATCATTTTTATAGTCTGCGGGATCGGGTCGTACATCTTACCATATCATTTTGTATCTTACTGCTGTGTTATCCATGCTCGCGCCCAAATGAAACCTCGATCCATCCCGTGATAGTGCTGCGATTCAATCAAGCCGATTCGAGAGCAACAACTAGCATTACAAAGACTAAATTAGAAAACATGGGTATATCGAATACACCTCGCCCAACGGCCGCTAGACTCCAATGCTAGAAACCAATGTACGTTAATAAACTTGAATGAACAAGGGGGAAACAAGGCCCACTGACCGATGAACGACTTTTTTCTATCGTTAACGGAGGTCAGTCATATGGCAGGGGGTGCATAAGAGGCAAACAGCCGCATACCTGTCCGGAAAATCGGATCACCTCTCTCTTCTCCAGAATATACAGCGTCCTTTCGAGCGCATGTTGCGAGTATACTTGGTTATTCACAAACTCCTTCACAAGCGCCTGGTAGCTCGTGCTCCACCCGATAGGAAGCCGTCTCTTCACCTCGTTCTCAATACGCTGGATTTCGTCGTTCAGCTCCCCTCGCGACATCCCATCAATAGAACCGGTAGAGACGGCATCCATGGTCGAGAATTTGAATAAGCGGATGGCCTCTTCGACGTGGTGCGGTTGCACACTCGGGGTAAGCGTGATCTTTGCAATTGACTCGGAAATCCGGATGATAGCTTCCAGTTGTCTGGATAGATGAATTAGTCGCGGGAGCCCAGCAAACTGCAAAGTAGGGGATTGGATGCTGACCGAATAGTAATGGGGATCGAACTCCGTTCGTTATTATCCCTCTCCACCTGCTGCACCTGCTTGCGTAGACTGACAAAGTGGCTACTGAGTATCTCAGATGCCTCAGCAGATAACCGGGGCGCGCATTTTCTGTGGACCTTCCTGTCAGTGTCAAGGATGACAGACCCAGGGAAAGCACTCGGATACGCACGTCTTGCAGTACGAGATGTACCGCTTCATCTTGTCGATATCGATCTCACCGGCTGTTTCTTCTCCGTTTTCGTGAGCTCGATTCATGTGAATGTTCATAACGTGTTTGGCAATCATCTAATTCAATCCAAAAGATATAATGTTAGCAGAAGCCTTTTGAACGAGAGATAGGAAAGCCTACCCGATCACGGGATTCATTGTGCTCATCCTTCACTATGAAAATCATATCAAATCGGGACAAGATAGTGGTTTGGAAATCGATATTCTATAACATCAAAACCAGGTGTCAGCCCCTTTTGCATCGCTCAGATGAAACGCTGGAACCAACCTCCCCGGGGCTCCTCCCCTCATCGTATCGTCCGAACACGGGATTCGCAGCAGCGAGCACACTCGTTCTCGAGTTCAAAATTGTCGTGATACCAGCCTTGGCAATGGAGATGGTCTGCTGTTCCATAGCCTCGTGGATCGCCACGCGATCTTCGTCCCGCATTTTATCAAACTCGTCGATGCATACGACGCCGCCATCTGCAAGGACCATTGCACCGCCCTCGAGATAGAACTCGCGCTAGAGGAGGTATGCCAATGCATCAGCTTAATACTGATTACGAGGTGGCAAAACAGAAAATCAAGAGGTCTCACCGAAACAGAATCTCGCTGCACAGACGCTGTCAAACCAGCGGCACTACTTCCCTTACCCGAGGTATACACAGCGATAGGTGCGACCTACAGCGTTATATTTTATGATCAGCTTCTGCATCTCTAAAGAATAAAATAGAAGGATTGCACCTTTTCAACAAATTTCAACAATTGACTCTTCGCCGTTCCAGGATCACCAAGCAGCAGAACATTGATATCCCCGCGGAGTCTCATCCCGTCCGGCAAGACCTTCTTCGACCCACCAAACAACAGACACGTAATAGCTTTCTTGATATCTAAAACCCAAGCCCAACCCATCTCAGCATGAGACAAAACAGCGACACAGACCCACGAAAAATGGGGCTGGGGTGTAGATGGCAACTTGCCTGCACTCCCAAAGATACTCGGTGCAACGCTCTTTGCGAATTTCTCGTACAAACCCGGCGTCCTCGAGAGCTCCTCGAACTCCTCTTCTTCCTCGGCCGAGAAGCGCGCGCCGAACGGAGACGCGTTGGAGAGAGAGGTGTCGAGCTCGAGGTGGAGAAGTCGGAGGTATGGTTGACGGAGTGCAGGTGCTCCGCCCGAAGATTTCTATGTTTGACAAAAGGACCATGAATAAATACTTCTGGTAGTCAGAGAATAACTCACGCCTTTGGGCGGTTGGAATGTGGAGAATATTCCCGTAGCAATAACACGAGAGCCTGGGACAACACGGGACGTGAGGTATCTGGAAACCAACCAACAGGATCGACACGGGGAGGCCACAAGATTCGAAATAGGACAACACGTACCGGTCACCGAAGACCAAGAGCCGGCGGGGAAGCTCTCCGACGGGGACCATATCGGGGGCTTCCTGCAATTTCATGGTCTGGCTATCCACAAACGTGCATTTATCGTGCATGATTATATACGGATCCATCGGGCATTCTTTCTTTTGGCCATCAGGTGCGGGCCTACGATTCCATCTCATCATCAGACTACAAACCAGGAAGAAACGGAGAGAAGACTGTGCGAGGACTTACGCGTCGCATAAACGGGGCAATCCACTGCCTTTGTCTCCTCCGCCACTCAGACCCCCAATACCTGCGGAAGGGTAGACCACTTTTACAGAGTAGCAGGAGCGGCATTGAAGATGCAGCTTGGTGGCGCGAGATGAGAGCGTGGATGTTTGGATGATGATGCCAGGCGTGCGGATAACACGACTGATGTTGTTCGCCTGATACACAAGAAATGTGCCCCGTCAACACTCATGATCCACATAGATGCACACCAATAAACCCAGGTGCAGATAACTGCATGACGTACACTCAGTTCACGCAGATTCATCATGTTCATCCCGGTGCGCAGCATGATCTGCACCACGGGGATCGCGTCCTTCTTGCGGTCTTCCTCCCGGAACGTCTCGTTCTCCTCGTCATCCGCATCCAGCGTCCCGCCCTGGGTCCGCGACTGGACTTTGGAGAGCGGGTAAAGAATTTGGCGCGCCGCGCGCGTAGCTGCCTGCTCAAACTATCAAGCGCACGCGCCTCAGCAAAATGTGCATATGCGCCAGCGTACGCTGATACACCGCGGTGGACGGAGTGGAATCACGAGTGTGTGGGCTTACGAGAGGGATGACGTCTCCGGGACGATCTTGGATAGAATGCGCGAGCTCTTCGTTGTACAGGCCTACGTGCCGCAGGTCGACTTCGAGCATGTAGTGGCGCAGCAGGAGGTTCGCCCGGAGTCGATCCCTGTATTGAACGATCAACCAGTCGAACAATCGAACAGTCAGCGTCGACGAAGGTAAGTGTAATAGGTATCAGTATCACGGGGACCCACCGATAGATAAATTCCTCGCCGACACGAAACGCCATGATAAATTCCTGCAACTGCTGCTGCGTTGCCGAGGGCGAATCATTGGCGACTTGGGGATCT
This sequence comes from Botryobasidium botryosum FD-172 SS1, assembly GCA_000697705.1. Lineage (NCBI taxonomy): Eukaryota > Fungi > Basidiomycota > Agaricomycetes > Cantharellales > Botryobasidiaceae > Botryobasidium > Botryobasidium botryosum. The sequence continues at coordinate 1,255,623 of KL198016.1, read as the reverse complement.
GGGGGAAGGACATTGACAGCGTAGACTCGATTGGCGTCAAAGCCAGACATGGTAGATGCGGCAAGCTGGCTAATAAGTAGCTAGCTGGTGTTCGGGTGGAACAAGATCGGATGTGAGACCCGGGGCTGGTGGTGGTGAGTCGTCGATATTGGCGCGAATGGAACAAAACGCGTGTTGATTGACTTTAGGGCAAGCTTGGACGTGTCGCGTGTATCCATTAGGGTTAGGTGTTGTTTTCGCCTCGATTTTTATAACCTCAAGCCCAATAAGCTCAATGCTCAGTAAATATTAGACGATTGTATTTACGACATGATCACAACCTGTATCATTGTCAATGGCCGTGGGGTGGGAGTAAAAGGGGTCTCGTGAATTACATTACAATGAGGTGTGCCACAGGCGTGGTGAGCTCGCAGGGGTGGATATAATAATATTTACATCGGCAGGGGCATCTTGGGTCGCGATTTCGCACATCCTAGTTCTTTTGCATATTAATGAGTGGCGGGATTAGTGCTATATCGATTTCCGCTGGGTAATAGGTGGAATACGTCTACATGAACTGCTGATATGAAAATTACACGACTGAGAAGACAACAGAGTGAATGAGCCCGATAAAAGAAGAAGAACGCGTGTACCAAAACAAAAGGGAGATCGCTGATCAAATATATTTTTCTACATTCGCTGTTTGATGCTGATCCTGGTCCTGCGATCGGGGGTGTCGAGGTAGCCCTTGACGCGGGAGGCAAAAAGCTTGAGCTGGTCGTAATCGGGTGCCCACTCGTTTTTGCGCTGGATGGCAGGATCGACATCGACGAGGTCGCCCATGTCGATGCACACGAGGAGCATGCCGAGGGCATACGCATCGCACAGGAGCCCGTCAGCCCTGTCGCCGCGCAGCAGCTCGGGGGATGTGAATGGGCGGGAGCAGACCTGGGGCTTCTCGAGCGCACCAACGCTGCGGCCAAAGTCGATGAGTTTTATAGTGTCGGAGGGGGTGACGATGATGTTGAGGGTGTTGAGATCGCCATGGGAGAGGTCGAAGGAATGGATGTGTGCAAGGCCATCGAGGAGCTGGTTGTACCAGGAGACGCGCACGGCGGCGGGGGGCTGGGCGCGGATTCTGGGGAGCAAAGTCTGGCCTTCGATCTGCTCGAGGACCATGCCGACGCCGGGGATGCAGCCGACGAAGCCGGCAATGTTGTGATGTCGGCCGACGGAGCGATAGACACGGAGCTCTGCGAGGAACTGGGTGATGACATCGGGGGCGTTGGTGTGTATGTCGCCGTTGACCTCCATGCGGAGGGGCTCGGGGCGCTTGATGACACACCGGAAGAGGGAGGCGGAGGAGCCGCTCTCGAACGGGATGAGGCCCGCGATGCGCTCGGCGGGCGGGAGCTCGGGGTAGCCAGCGTTGCCCGAGATATCGAGCACCTGGTCGAAGAGCGCGGTCGGGGGGCGCCATTGCGTGCGCGGGGGCTCGGGAACGCGCAGGGGCCGGGGTCGGAGGATATTGGTGATTGAAGACCGGAGGTGGGCGACGTCGGGAGCGTGCGGGGGCATCGACGACGGTTCGAAGCGCATCGTAGTGGTGTTGAGTGGAGGGCGATAGGACTTCCCAATATTTATCCCTCTGCGGGGAAATACCTCCTGCCGCATACGGCAGGACCCTTGACACACGTGTATCCCAGACAGGCAGCTTCTCCGTGCCAGGCTGTGTGGCCACGCCCATACATGGCAAGTCTTCGCGCGCTTGGGTTTCAATCAAGACTCCGACCGAGCCTCAACCGAGCCGTCCCACGACGCGTAACCTTCTGGGGCCAGCGCTGGACACAGCCCGCCAGGAAATGGCCAAAAGGACGCACGTGACCGGGACGCGAGTCGGCGTCGCCACTCCGCCGGCTAGAACACATGTCTGAGGCGCGGATAGGTCATCTCATTCAGGCATCTTCAAGTGAATCACGTTTCCACAAAGTACATTGTCTCGCAAATTTATCCTGAACACTTTGAGGCGATCTCGACGTGAGTCGCCTTGACGGCAGCGGCACTAGTACGGCGATATTCCCACCCGCGCGTCACCACACTGCCTCGGAGGGTGGATACTAATTTATCATACACTCAGCAGCAGCAGCAGCAGCAGCAGCATTTTTTTTTGGAGCAACCCAAAAGCACGCCGCGTTAGCGGTACGAGAAATAGGGTGCGCCCGTCTCCAGAACACCTAGGCCCCAAGCGGAGGACATGCAGAACTGCCCTCGGAGTTTTCCAAACTGCCTGCTGGTTTCCTTCGCATCTCGTTTTCTCTTTCCAGCTCCTGTTCCACCCCTTCCAACCACGCCCGATTTTCTTCCTTACCCTCATCCGCTTCTCCCCACTTGCCAGTCCGTAGCCACCCCACGTATCCTCCCCATCCCGATCCCCGCAATATTTTATCGCGTTGAATATCTTCCTTGGACATGACTGCCAACAGGTGAGCTGGTGGCCCCTTCCTTTTGCATTCGATTGTACATTTGAGGATCTCTCCAGCGCGTTCCCGAGCCCGCTCGCGGGTTTTGTTGGCAACCTTCTCTCGCCGGGCTTCCTTGGTAAGCTCAAGGAGAGAGGGGGGGAAGGGTGTACTGAGACGCTCGTGGTCGAGACTGAAAGTAGCTTGGATATAAGAAAGATAATCGTTGATACCTCCCTCTATGTATCCCATGAGGCGTACGAGTTAAACGTAGCGGCGTTAGTAAAGTAGCCATCGATCTTCTTTAGAAACTTACCCCAGTCTTCACTCTCCCACACCCTTTCAAAAGGAATCCCATCTTTGCTAGCAATATCATGCAACTTCTCCTCCAAACTCCGCTCAAGTCGAACATCTTGTTTCCAGTCCAACCAGAGGTCTCGCACCTCCGTCCTGCGAATGCGCGCCTGCCGCCGATATCTAATCATCATGGTAATGTGTTCTGGCTGTGGTTTGAGACGCGGCAATGGGCGATTGTAGATTGTTGGCCGAAGGTAGCCGCCTGTTATGATTGGCCGACGCTGCAGACGAGACATCCAGTCCTGAAGTTGGAGGACTCATGTTCGTAAATGTGGATGTGGCAAGCGGAATGAGTTTGGGGACGCGCACAAGCTCGCGGCGGTATATATCCTTCCATTCCTCCCGCCATTGTTTCTCAGCTATCATCTTCTCGTATCTTTCCAAAATCCGCTGCGCGCGAGGTTCACCGGCTTTTGCGCGCTGAAACGTTTCTAGCCACTGTGTTTTGTTGCGTTGTTTCGGGTAAAACAACATGTCAGACTACTAAAAAGATGTGCGGCGGACCTACTCGATATCCCCTTTCCAGTAGGTCCTTGGTGCGCTGCGGGCTTGTACAAAATCTATTCTCCCGAAATATCATTCGTATTCGCCATTTCACCTATGCGTCCAAGATGATAAGCAGAGGTTCAGCTCTGCTGCTACCTTGCCATAAAGCCAAAGCCGCTCATAACGCACGTCTTCACCTGGCGACGCTTTGAGAAGGCCGCGATAAAGGCCGAATAGGGTGGGAACTCTGTGGGCGGGGAGCTTAAAAAACGGGACCCGCGGTCGGACGCGTTTGAGCGGAGATAATAGTTGCGCAAGGCGCGCGCGATGGAGGAGGGAGGCAGCAGGAGTAGACATAATGCATAACCACCAAGGTGGAGGTAATAGGAAATAGAGTTACAATGACATTCGCTGGTACGCTTCTCTGGGCGCACCGAACCGGGGCTCCCGAGCTTGGTCGGCCCCAGCCCTGGCTAGCTCTGGGCCGAATCACGTGAGATGGTCCATCGGAAGCAAAAGCAGAGCGCGCTTTGGTGCGGCTCGGCTCGTCCACGACACGCTCCTCTGCACCACCAACTCTCCCTGGCCAGCCTCCTGTCCCGCGCTGCGCACCCTCCACGCCCCAAAATCACATCGAACCCGCCCACCGCCATGGCCCTCAACGCCCAACCAGCGACGAATGGTCACGCCGATTCACTCGCGTCGTCCAGCTCACTCTCTGCGGATATCAATCCCCCCGTGACGAACGGTGTCAACGGACAGAGCCTTACCACGCGCGTCCAGGTCGTAAATGAAGACAAGGAATTTTCGTGCGTTGCTTTACCCTGTGGCGGCGTTTCCATCTGCTGAGCTGTCACTTTTTCTGCCTCCAGGAAAGACCTTGGCGACCACATTGAGCGCTGGGGCTTACACAACGCCGGCTTTGGATATGACGTCGTTGCAGTCTTTGGATCTCAGTCTACCGGAAAGAGTGCGTTTACATGCTTTTCTTCAGCGTCGTACTTTCTCGCTGACTCGTGAGCAGGTACACTGTTAAATCGACTATTCGGTACCACTTTCGATGTTATGGATGAGTCGAACCGACAACAGACCACGAAAGGTACACAGTTCTGTCTCTCTCGTACTTTCCGGCTTTCTGATCCTCAATGTTTTACAAACAGGTATTTGGATGTGCCGGGCACAGAACATGAACGTCATGGTCATGGACGTCGAGGGGACAGACGGCCGCGAGCGCGGAGAAGACCAAGACTTTGAACGCAAATCCGCTCTGTTCTCCCTCGCCTCGTCTGAAGTCTTGCTTGTCAACCTTTGGGAACACCAGGTAGGATTGTACCAGGGTGCCAACATGGGCCTCCTTAAAACCGTGTTCGAGGTTAACTTGGGTTTGTTTGGCAAACGCCGTTTGGACGAGTGAGTGCGTTTGTTATGGTCGCGCGCTTGCTCTTATTAATTAACTGTCATCTGGGATTGTTAGAGCCACAAGACAACGCACCCTTCTCCTTTTCGTCATCCGCGACCACGTTGGATCGACGCCGCTAGCCAACCTCCAGAAGACCCTCACGCTCGATCTCACCAAAATATGGAATGGTTTATCCAAGCCCGAGGGTCTCGAGGACTGTCAGCTGACCGACTACTTTGACCTCGCGTTCACCACGCTCTCGCACAAAGTTTTGGTGCCTGAGAAGTTTGAGACGGATGTGCAGAGCCTTCGAAAACGATTTACCGATCGCGATGACCCGAATTTCGTGTTCAAGCCTGCGTATCACAAGAGGATCCCTGCTGATGGTGTTGCTCATTACATGGAGAGCATTTGGGTTCGTATGCGTCTGCCTATCTCAATGAGTCGTGCTGATGCCTTGCGGGCGCTTGTGTAGGAACAAGTCCAGAGCAACAAGGACCTCGATCTCCCGACTCAGCAAGAGCTCCTCGCCCAATTCCGCTGCGACGAACTCGCGACTCTTGCCCTGGAGATGTTCAATACCCAGGCCAAGTCCGTGCGGAAGCCTGTTGAGGCCGGCCAAGTCGTCGAGGGCTTGGGTGGGATGATGCAGTCTTGGAAGAATGAATCCATGGGTTCGTTTCCATTCCGCATGCTCTCCGCATTGTATTCACTTTTCTCACATGCGCGCTATTATCCTATTAGCTCGTTTTGATCGGGACGCGTCGCGATACCACCCCGGTGTGTACGCCCGCAAGCGGGCGGACTTGGTTGCACAGATCAACTCGGGGCTCGGCCCGCTCTTCCTCGGACAACTGAAGAATCTCCACAAGTTCGCGCTGTCGTCGTTCAAGAAAGAAGTTCTTGCGGGCATCAAGGGCGACGGGTATGATTTTGGCGAGGTGGTTTTGGGGGCTACGGCGCGCAACGAAGGTCTCTTCCGCGAGGGTGCTACTGGTGCGTGTTGGTTCACTAGGTACATCTCCGCCGAGGTATTTGCTGATAGTGGTTTGGGTTTGCAGAGGTGCTCTTGCCGGATACGGATTGGTCATATGAGGAGGAGTTGCAGCAGCTCTCGCATGATATCTCCCTCATTGCTGATCAATGTCGGGCAGATGAAACCAAGAAGATGGTTAGCAATATTGAGGTACGTCTTCACATTCTACTGGTTGTATACTGTTCTAGTATTTAATCGTGTCTCATCGTTCGTCCGTACATAGCGAACGATCAAGAAGCAAATGTCCGAGTCTATTGAGCATTCGCTAAACCAAGCGACGCCCGATATGTGGGACAACGTTCTCAGAACATTCAAAGAGACGCTTGCTAAAGCTGAGGCCACTTACCTTGGAAAAGCAACGAGTCGGTCGCATCTTATTACTTCCCCGAGACGCACTACTAATACATCAGGTGGCTCTATAGGCTTTAATTGCACTGAAGAGGAAAATACGACGTCTCTCGCAATCCTCCGGAAGCGGGCCTGGCAGGCTCTGCGCGCTAAGGTCGACGAGCAGCTTACAGATCTCACCTTCCTCGCCAAGTTGAAATCGCGCTTTGAGGAGAAATTTAGATATGACAAGGAAGGTGTGCCGCGGGTCTGGAAACCCGATGATGATGTTGATAGCGTTTTCCGCGCTGCTCGCGACGAGGTTCGTAGTCATTCTGTTACTTATTTTAGACACGTTCTCCTGCTCACTCAGCTGGGTTTTCTTTACGCAGACTGTCCAGCTTATCCCACTCTTCTCCAAAATCCAACCCAAAGATCGATCTCTCGAATTCTCACTACCCTCGGACTCTGACGATTCCACACTCACTGACGAGGGCGAATTCGATTTTGAAGCCACGCTGGTCGTGTTCACCGAAGCGAAGCAGGCCGATCTGTCCACGCGGTTCCGCCGTGATGCGGACGCGTACTATGTCGAAGCGAAGCGGAGCATGGTCAGCAGCATCGCACAGATCCCGACGTGGATATACGGCGTCATGGTCGTTCTCGGATGGAACGAAGCGATGGCTGTTATTCGTAATCCTATTTACTTTTTGTTGTTGCTCATGGGCCTTGCAGGGTTGTGCGTATGGTTTTGCGTTATATTCAATGCCTTGCCGTTTATTGACATGCTTTTATCAGCTATATTGTCGTGCAGCTCAACCTTTCTGGCCCGCTCTACAATGTCGCCAAATCTGTAGGGAACGAGGTGGGTTATCTCGAGTCCGTCCTTGGTTAGTACGACTATACTGATGGCACTACCCTGTTGCAAGGTGCATCGCCAAGCTTCACAGCGTATCCGAGAGCAATTCGCGGAGCCGCCTCAGCCTCAACTCACTCGGCCCATGACAAACGGAACGTCCGACGAGTACGAGCCTCGGAGACGCCAAACCGACGACTCGCGCTCCTCCCTCTACCCCGAGAAGGAGTTGTAGATTCACCGTAGAACGGCCATCAGATTGCCATACATTATGCCCTCTTCCTTCTTCTTGGCCTTGGTACCATTACAGCTTTCGTTATTACTTACACTTCTCTCTCAGCGCATCACATATATACAGACCGTTTTCGCTTCTCGTACTTACATACTCTGGCAGGCTTCAATCATAAAATGGAATTGGGAACGAATTCCCATTTACACACGCTTGAGAGAGTACAGGAAACTTGGAGAGTACATGCATTGTCCCAAAACGCCCGAAGCGCCTCCCTATCATACCGTGAATCATCAATCATGGCTCGGCGCTGGCCTCACCCCGCTCTTTCATGTCCTTTTCTTCCTCCGCTGCGATTGCAGAGTAGAACTGGCTTCTTTGGCCTCTGCTCCAGTATAGAGCGGGGCGCTCACCGCGTGCCGCGGATGCGTCGATGAGGACGTAGCGAACGCTCTGATTAAGGAATAAACGTGAGCACAAATTAGACGTAGACTGTTGAACGAGGGAGATAACCACGCACGGAGCCACTGAATGAACGAAATCAATGTGAGTGCGCTGGAGGCCAAAGGCAGCGAGGAGATAACTCACGGAACATCGTACATCGGGTCCAACAACAGACTCTCCTGAAATGCAGAACCAGAACCAGAGTCAAGTCAGAACCAGATGAGGAGGGATAGAAAGACGCGGGGATGGTGTATATACCATGATACCCCTCAGTCCACGTGCGCCCATACCCCTCGCGGCGGCCTTCTCGCAGATCACGCGCAGGGCGGGCGTCGTGAATCTGATATCCACACCCGAGTACCCAAACAAGGCCTCGTACTGCTTCGCCAGCGCGCCCCGGACCTCAGTGAGCACGCGCATTAGGTCTGCCGTCGTCAGCGGTTTGAGCGCCGCAATGGTCGGGAGACGGGATGTGAACTCTGGGATGAACCCGTATTGTATCAGGTCTGTGGGACAAAGCAAATAGAAAGTATCAGCAAGGGGATTTTGAAAGGGGTTTCGACATCGGCCTTTACTTGCCATTTGGCTCGACCAGGTCTAATACGTCTGCCTGGTTTTGCTTTCCGTTGGGCGTGAAGAATGGCATAAATCCAACTCCTGATGGCTCTTTCTTCTCGGTCTTGAGGGGTGCGTCGAATCCTATGGACTAATACGGATGTGAGTGGCGTTCAAAGGCACCGCGCACCAACGATAACGGCTTACCCCTTTGGACATCCTGTTGTGGACAACTTTATCCAGGCCTACAAAGGCACCCGAGAGGATGAACAAGATGTCTGTAGTGTCAACTTGATACGTATCACTCTTGGCTGCACACAATAGTCGATCAATAAAACTAGGCAAAATAAAACATAGTGCACAGAGCAACGAACGTGCGCTTGACGGGGGGTTCGCACCCCTCCGCCCGGGACCGAGGTTGAGCCCAGAACCAGAGCCAGGTGGGACAATGTCACTCGGGAAAGCGCCAGGCGGCCCGTTGTTACCGCTTCCTGGCCCATCGAATCCTTTTGATTGGACATTGACGACCGAGCCCTCGAGCATCCTCAGCAGACCTTGTTGCACGCCCTCCCCGCTGACGTCCTTTGTTGAGTCGGACGCCGCGCTGGATCGTCGCGCTAGTTTATCCGCTTCATCTATGCAAACAATCCCAATTCTACGAGGGTGGGTGAGCAAGGTGTGAGCAAGGTGTGCATCAGGCAGAGGGCTAAAAGATGAGTACCCTGCTCGCTGAACATCCCACGCCGAGGCTTGCAGCTACGGGGTTAACTATGAGAGCTGTATAAGGGAGAGCGATTTGTGGTCGGGCATACCAGCCGCTGTATACACATTTCTACGTCTTCTCCCACATCTGGGGGTTGAAATATAGTCGCGGTCAGTTATAAATGCACAATGTATGAGCGGAGATGCTTACAGCCAGCCTATAATCAACAGGTTAGACTATTAGGGCGAAAGTATTGTCTTCTAACTCACTTGTGTTAGAGCAGTAGCATCGCTCATTGCGAACGGAACATTCAGGACCTTGGCCAATGTTCGAGCAAGCAGTGTCTTGCCCGAACCCGTGGGCCCACTTTGCAAAAAGACGATAACTGAGTGAAGGCCCGGCATAACAGCAAAAAGAGGCACCTACATGAGGAGAACATTACTCTTCTCCACTAATGGAAGTGGTGGGGAATTTGCTAGGAGGTGCGGAGGGGTTTGGTGGTGTCGTCTGAAGGGATGCGGTCGTAATGCTGCTTCCCGCGCATTAGTGACAGGCGTGTCGATAGGGCTTAGGAATGGTGCACGTACCTACATCCGGGTCTGACCACTCTGCCTGCGACTCCGCTGCTGCATGGAGTTTCGCCCGTATACGATTGTAGTGATTGAATACGCTGCATACAGCGAAGGCCGTCATATTAAGAATTAATGTGACGGTGGTGCATCATAGAAGACTCACGCGACTGATAATACTTTCTTTGCTCTCTCTTGTCCCACTACGAATGTATCAAGATATTGTGCCAGCTATGAGATGACGAGTAGTCAAGATGGTGCGGATTTCTCGTTGATGGATCATCCGACCTGCCTGGGGCTCCCCAGCTCTAGACCCCATCCGCCTGAAGAGTCTGGGCCTGGTCCTCCATCGGCGTGCTCTCCCTCTCTCTCCAGCGATCCGTGGTTATGGCGGAGGGTATCGGGACCGCGAGCAGCAGTCTCCGAAGCACGTGTCCGGTGCGTCCTGTAGCTGATGTGACGCGTCCTCAGCGCTGCGGTGAGCGTCGCCTGCGATGACCTCGAGATGTTCATGTGCGCAGAAAGCAGCCGCCAGACACGTTTACAAGAAAAGTGTGCGAATGTCGCGGGGACTCGAGTTACCTCGTCTGTCGCGGGAGAAGCGTGCCGCCAAGATGGTGTCGCCTGAGCCTTGCGATCCAGGGGCCGATAATTCCGCGGTCACGTGTTTTGCTAACTGGCGGATGCAAATTCGCCAGCCAGCAACTTCACTTCCAATCGTCGCGTCGCGTCTCGGCGCGCACAACTTGCAAAAGCTCCTAAATCCCGCGATGCCTCTCGTCACCCGGACGGCGCGCACCATGGTCATGGGCCTCGTCAGAGAGCACGGGCCCATCTCCACCGAAGGTCTCTACAAGCTCGTCCCCGCTGTCCCCATCCCGGAGAAGTTCGTTCCCACACCGCTGCCCCAATTTCGAAAACCGAGCAACAAAGTACCACCGCGACCCGACCATCCTCTGCGGTCGAAAAAGTGCGTAGCATTTCTGCGCTCTTGTCCCTTTCTGGTCATAATCTTACTGCGAAGCTTTGGGCACGCAGGTACTTTAAATACGTGCTGGCCGACCTCTTGCAGACATCCCACCTGAAACGAATCCACAAGCGCGAATTCGTCCAACAGGACCCGTCTCAGGCCCAAGGAAAGGGCAAAAAGGCGAGCGGGACCATGCAGGACGAATGGCTCTGGAAAATCAAGGACAGGAAGAAGATGGTCAAGGCGCACGAAGCCGCCGCCAAGGCCGCCGAGCCTGTCGTGTACTCCGCGACGGCGATACGCTCGGGCAAGCTGCCTCGCGGCGTAAAGCCCGTGGATCCCAAATGGAATCCCAACCACGCCCATCTGAGCAAGCGCCGCCGGCTCTCCAAGATGGCCAAGGTGGAGAAGCGCGCCGAGTTCTGGAGAGTGTTGACGGCGGCGATGAAGGAGGGCGAGGCGGAGGGGCGGGAGCAAGGGATGGCATTGGCGCACGAGGTCGTGAAGGAGAAGCGGGCTCAGGAGGAGAAGAAGCAGGCAAAGGCGAGGGTCGAGGCCGAGGCGGCTGCTAGAGCGAGTGCGAAGGCGGCCAAGAAGGAGAAACCGGTGGCCTGGATCAGCGATCTCGGATTCCGGCTCGGTCGACTCTGGAAGAACCCAGGACCGCCCCCTTCATCCTCGTTGTCGCCGTAATCCCTCGAACAGAGGGCTTATTTCGTCGCAATAGTACCTATCAGCAACGTGCGCAGTTCGATACCGAGTTTCCAATACACCTCGATACTTTAGTGTAAAGTGAACTGAAGCCATTCTCTTGTTCTGCCAGGCGCGCTCGATTCTTGTTCCCACTAGAAATGACGTATCGGTTGTACAAAGGATTTGGCATCTTTTCTCAATCTGAGACTTGCGAGCGGTTCGAATAGACCCCCTAGACTTCATTTCTTCAGTCATGATGTATGAATCTTGCTACCTAAGCCGGCTGCGATCGTTCTACACGCTCTGTACCCTTGGCTAGCACTGGACCAACATAGACCTCCGGGATTCAATAAGAAAGCACAAACATCTTGCTATAGTTGCTATAGCGAAAGATACAAGAAATCACAGGCTACACATCTACGCAAGAAATACGAAAGGAAAGAGACTGTCCCAGGATAAGAACAGCAAAAACCAAGAACTTCGCGTCGGGGCACTTGCACCTCATGCAACGTGAACCTGCGCAAGGGGTATGTATGGATATATAATCAGATCGAACCCTCGAGCTTAAAGGGCTAGATGAGCGCGTCAGCCATCTCCTCCAGCTCCACATTCCTCTTCTTCACCTCCGCCAGCTTCTTCTGCAGTTTGTCCACCTCCGCCATCAATTCCTTGATCCGCGCCTCCTTGTACCTCATCGACTCCTCCGCCGACTGCGTCCTCTGTTCCAGGTTCCGGATGTACGTGGGGAGCTGACTCGCCGTGTTCGCCATCTTGATCACCTCTGCAATGGAGAGGTTCACAGCGTCCGATGAAGGGCCAGAGTTGATGAACGGCGTGGCCGTTTGGAATGGATTATCCTGTACATATGCAGAGGAAGGAACGGGGATGGCGGTGGGGAATGTGGGTGATGTCCGCTGTTAGAATAATGGTTCAGATCGCAGGAAACGGCACAACAGAATGCATACAGGATCATTCACAATAACCGGATACGGCGTCGGGGTCTTGGAACGCGTGTCTGAGGGGCTTGTGGGTCTGCCGCTCTGCTGCGCTGGCGGGCCGGATTGGCGCTGAGAGTTTCTCGGAGAAGTGGTGTATGTGGATGGAGAGCGCCCCCTCCGATTCCTCCTACCGCTCGGGGCACCCGAGTTCTCAGCCCCAGCCCCAGTTCCAGTTCCAGGCGTATTTCCACCACCTCCCGCCCCAAACGAGGGACGAAATTTCTTCTTCGGGTGCGATGACGGCGGGTCGGCTGATTTGGCCTTCCCCTTGCCTTTGCCTTGATTCGGATCCACGTTCTCATCTGGTGGCTCGAGTCCGGGAGAAGGGGATCGGGATGGCGGCGTCGGCTGCGGCGGAACGGCAGGGACGGAAAACGAAACCGTTGCGGCAGGAGCAGATGAATCTTGTTTCGCCTTCGAGCCTAAGCCCGATTTTGAGGCTGAAGCTGGGGCTGGGGCTGGGGCTGGCGGCGGTGGTGGCGGGGTGGCGGGCGGCGGCTCGTCTACTTTCGTCGCTTTCGCCTGCTCCTCCTTCTCTCGTCTCTCCTTTTCTGCCCGCCTCTCTTCTTCCTCCTGCAGCGCAGCGGCAATAGCCTTTCGGCGGCGCGCGATAGTGGCAGCATCCCTCGGTGTCGTTCGCGTGGGCGTCTTTGGCTTTGCGGGCTGAACTGCCAGAGCACCGGCGCCAGACAGCTGATCCACCCATTCTGAGTCCATGGCCGTTGTGGTGTAAATATTGCAATTCGGAGAAAATGCGTGTAGGGGATGGAAGGTGGAAGACGGGGAGCAAGTAAGCTTGGGTAGATCAGATTGCGATAAGACAAGGAGACGCGCACTGAAGAAGCTACACTGCTCTTTCGGGCCGCACTTGTAGTACTCCCTGAAAAAGAAATATGTGAGATTGGCGCGCGCGGGGGCGCAGAAAGTTCCTACCTCTCGGGATTATTCTCCGACTTCGAGGTAGCCCTCAGCGCTAAAGGAGCGAAGCATTGGTATCGATTAATGGCGTCTTGAATGGCTAGAGTTCACCAACCTGGGCGACCACACATGCAAAGCACCGGGTCTCGCAGCTCAGAGTCGATCCTGTATATTCTCTTTAGATTCCTGGGCGACGAGGATGGCGTGGGCGTCTGCGGCTTTTGGTTCATCGTCGTTTGGACTTCAAGGGGGCGTGCGACGTTGGCCTGTACTTTCGTTGGCTTTCCATTTTCAGGTCGTGTTGTTGACCCGCAGACGCGGCACCAAACATTCACCCCGTCGACCCTTTGGCTTTACTAGGCTTTATCTCCGTCTTCGCGACTCACCGCCATCTCCTGCTCATCTCCTGGTATCGATGTCCGAGCCACAGCAGCACACGCTCCGATCCGAGCCTGCAGAACCAAAGATAGGCGTCTCGGTGCACCACTTCCCCGGCACATCTCTCGCGCCCGCCATCATCGTCCAAGTCACCCACCTCCAGGACTCGTACATGGTCTGGGCGGGTACAACCGAGTCCAACTCGGACGCAGAAGCGGACGTCGTCGCGCAGATCGAACAGCGGGGCCGGCTGACCAGGGATTGGGCGTGCGCAATGCCTTCAATTCGAGTTGAGTCTATTCAACTCAGCTTCTCTTCCAATATATGGCTGATGTTCGTGTGGTGCCGTTTGGTAGGAATTGATGCCACCCGCCAGCACTTCGCTGTTCAGATCTGCCTCGTCCGATATAGCCCTCCCGATGTCTCAGCGACTAGGTAGGCTCGATCCACTAGCACGCACAACCGGCGAATAAACAAAACATTCATCTTCTTCGGAACAGCGCGTCGATTTAAGAAACAAATCGTTCTTTCTGTCGATCTGCCTCCCCCATTATCGTCGCTGTCCAATCAAGGGCAGGTCCTTCTAGAGATGGAGAAACGACTCATAGAGGTCCTCAGAGCCGCAGAGCAAACGGATTGATCATTTTCAAGTATTACAGCTCTGAACCAATCAACAAGAATAATAATGCGATTTTCGCGGTCAAATGGAGTGAGGAGGGATGGAGTAGTGCGTGTAGAAATGAGGTGGGTGCGATGAAAATATAAACGGTGAAAAGGAGTCAGATAGTACATATTTAATAAAGCATCTCCAAAAAAACGTTGCGCGCAACCCTCGGGCGCACCTATTCCCTCCCATCTATAAATCACTTCGTCGCCCATTCCCACCGAACAAAGAGCGCAAAGCCGAGACGAAAGCGCTCAAGAATTGCGATAGCTGTTGTAGCCAAAGGTGAACGCAGTATTCGGTATTTTCACGACAGGCGCTGAGCAATCGAGTCACGCGCTTTTGCACCTGTTGGTGGAATGGTTCGATGGGTACCGATTGTCCGGGACGCGGTGGGGATGATGACGATAGCGGCTGCGATGCCGCCTGCTAAAACAGATGTCAAAATAGACACAAGCCGTATTCTGTGGGCCCACACGCACCTTGGTCTGCTCAGCGACAACGCTTTCCAAAATAGTCGTTGGATCCTCGTCCTTGGCCCACATCCCTCGGAAGACATCGACGGCGTGCAAACTCTCGCTGAACCGATGGAGCGTGTTGATGAGTGCGACAATTTCAGCCCTTTGAAGAAGATTGGGGTTCTTTTTGGGACTTGGACCACGAAAACGAGAGCGTCAATATGTGGCCGCTGTTGAAAAATGAGAGTACGCACTCGAGGTTCTTCTCATCCAGCTCAAACAAAATCTTCAGCGCAGAGGCAACGCCCGTCACCTGCACTTTTCCCCACAACCGACACTTGTCACACCCAACACAATCCATAATCCTCGAAACGTTACGGAAATGGTCCTTGAACTCTTCCTTCAAGATCTAAACAACCTGGATATCAGCAGCCTAGCTCACAGACACGAATCTAACTGCGTGAATTACCTGCGCATTCTCTCCCTGGAACAACAAAGTCTCATCGAATTTCCCGGTTTTCTTCGCGATATTCAACACATTCCCGAGGATCTCCTTCGTCTTTTCCTGTTCGCCGTCAAAGGCGCATAAATCATACGCAGCCAACCACGGCTCGACACGGGCGAGCGCCCTCAGGAGGAGGACGGAGTTGAAATAGATGTATTGCAACCGCTCGGGGTGCGCGGCTACGCGATCGATGAAACATTCAAGATTGGGGCCCTATTGTATGAGAGGAAAAAGACGAGCAATGGTTATAACGATGCCCCGTCAGATTTTTCCGAACAAGAATGCCAAAGGAGAAATAAACGAGGATCGCTTACCCACTCTCCGGTCGTCTGATTCAAGTTCTCGTAACATACGTGTGTTGAGATCGATGCGTGAAGCCCTAGTAGTATATATTATCCATCGGGATCAGTACATCCCATTATTGGTAATCATTGATCCCGAAGTTGACGTGGACGCACCAGAGATAATCCGATAATATACCCGTTTCTCCAGGCACTCGGCGTCTGCGCTTTCAGCCTTGAACGCGTCCATACTGCTCAGACCCAGTGGCCTCGCGCTCGTTTGTTGTGTCGATGGCGATCCGGTGAGAGTGCTCTCTGAGATACCGAAGCAGTTTTCCTCGTAGATGGAGCTCCATACGCGGTGCGCAGAGGGGCCGGCGTATCCCGTGAAGACTTCAGGGTTGAGTGTGAGATCGAGGTATTCGCCGTCTGTAAGCAAAATCAAAATGGTTAGTACGAGATCGGCGTTGAGGGGGGTTTTGGACGTACCCGTGTTGCCGTCGTCGTCGAAGAAACAGAAGTCTGAGTCACGATAGTAGCAGCCTGGGAAAGACTTTCTCTGTGCGCAGCAATTATGATGCATGAGCGAGCGAGCGAGCGCCAGAGTGCAACGGACCAACCTGTTCTTCTGATGTCGTTTGGACTTGGCTGAGTGCAGCTGCCCTCCACTTTTCGGGGACTTGGCTCTGTGAACGAGAGGAGGGTGAGAGAGTAGGCAAAGCTCTATGTGCCATCAAAGACGTACTTCGTCAATCGTCGTGACGGCACATTCTCTGTGCATGCAGAAGCCATTCTCCTTCCAGAAAGGACATTCTCGGTATAAGTCAAGCTGAGAAGAGGCCCCGATGAGTGGGAAGTGTAAAGGCTAAGGTTACAGTTGGCCAACCTTGAAGTACTTGAAGAACGGCGTCGTGACTAGCTCGTGCAGATGGGTATACAGCTCCTCGTTCACGCTCTCGACGGTTTCATAGTCACATTCGGTAGTTTCGATAGGACCGGTCGGCTTTATGGCGAATGGTATTCCCTTTAAATGTCGAAGAGGTTAATGCAAGAAAGCTCACTTTGGCATTACAAGCAACCTGTTTGGCTGGTACGTGTTCGAGAATGCCTTGTACTTGAGGATGTACCAGCCGTTTATTAGATGGGGAGGGGGGTTTGGATGCCGAGGCACCGTTAGATGAGAGAACAAGAAAGAGAGTAGAGAGAGAGCAAAGGAGGGGTCTCGGGCGCATTGTCGCTGTCCTTGGGTGGTGTGGGGGAGCGGGTTACCTGTGTGCTATCGGGTTACAAACCTATATTGCAGCGCTGGCAGGTATTCTCGCGAGATTTCGTGGCAAGAAGGACGATTCTTCGGGAGAGCAAAGAAGGAGGAAGAGCAAAAGAACGGATCAGATGTATTACTGGTGGTGGGTGTATAATATACTCTCGGCATCCTGACTAATATTCCGGACACGTACGGCCACGTCGCGTTTACTAGCACGTCTAGGGTTAGGTTTACGCTCTCTGTCGCACTAATTGAACACTTCATGGCCGACGTCGATCATCTGTACAACGAAAACTCGTTTGGGCCTCCCTCGTTTGACATCGACGTCGCTGCCTTTATTCAGACGGCTCGGCAGTCCGAATCTCTGGGACGTGGTAACCCATGGCAGCTCAAGGAGAAAGCCCACCCAATTGGGAAGTGGGACGAGTGGACTAGCCTCCCCGCAGAAGTGCAGGCCGTGATCGAAGACGAGTGCAAGTGAGCCGAATCCAACACCTCTTACCCCAGGAGGACACCCTCTAAAATCAATTTTCTCAAATTTTCAGCGTTGGTGACTTGAAGAGTGAGGCCCATCGTATACTTGCCAGGCCGGATTTGAGTGCCGTCATTCAGCGGCACCACGAAACCGCCGTTGAGACCGCGCTTGGAATCGACAAATCGCAGCCGCCAGAGGGCCCGCGCGACAGGAAGAAGAAAAAGGTCCAGGTCTCTGAGGACGGCTTGGAAGCTACCCCGAAGAAGAAATCCAGACGGACGAGGCCTGCACCCTCACTGCCTACCGAAGGTGCGTGTCTGCCGAGCCCTTTTGGGTAAGGAGGGTGTAACACTCAACCATTGTACAGATCCAGATGTAGGCGCGCTTAGGGAGACGATCAAGTCTATGCCGCTAGGCATGTGGCGGTAAGCCACACGAGCTCATTCCGCGTCACTCCCCACATAACGTCACACCTTGTATAGCTCAGACGAAGATGCATTCTACTTCATTCGCAAGCCTCGCGGGGACGATGTGAACGGACTCGCAGAGATAGCAAGCGCCATTCCTCCCAATGTGCTTGCCTCGATCTCACTCCTTGCATCTGACCTCAGAAATCGGCGCCCTCAGATAACGCAACCTCCGTTCCTCCACATGCTGTCGTCACCATAGTAACAACCTATGTCAATTCGTCCATATGGCCCTTTACCGTCCGTCGCGCCTCCACCCATGCTCTGCTATCGACCCAGACCCTCGAGGACCTCTTTGACTGTATACCGTGCCCCAGCAAGCACATCCCAAAGGAAAAATACAAAGACGGTATGCTTGTCGGGTTTGACGAGACTGGGGACTCGTTAGCCGCTGGATGCGTGATATGCATCAATGATGTAGCATATAGTGACGGAAAGAGCGCGCAGGATTATGCCGGGTAGGTTCCATCTTTTATCACCCCACAAGCTGACCACATCGCGCTGATATTGCTGATAGCAAACTTATACAGTATCAAACGCAGACTGGGCAGCTACCGTTCAAGAAAGGTACACCAATGCACAGCACCCAGCTTGGCTCCATTCCTCTGCGCATCAACTGTCCCCACCAAGTTCTCCACCACGGCGACTGCGAACACTACTTTGTGATAGAGCAAATCCGGTACGCCTGGTTACATATTATTAAGCATGGCTTACCAAGCACCGTTTCTATTGAATCAGGCTCCTCCATCCTTCCGACCCCTCCACCGGATACCCGCTTACAATGCACGTAACGCCTGTAAACCGCGCGTTGTGTCGCATCTGCAACAAATTTCCGGCTACCCTCGCTATAGCAGGGGATGTCCGGATCGGGGAACCTGTGTGTCTTTCTTGTGATGCGTGTTGGAAGGCGCTTGGGCCACCGAAGAGCGGAAGGGATGACAGCGTCATTGTCACTTCTTTGGTCGGCGGTGATATGGCGCCGTGATCCGCATCCTATACTTACTGCTTACTTGCTCAGTTTCCCGGTAATTGAAAACACTATACCCGCATGCTTCACACCGACTCGGAGAATACATCCAAAGCTTATGTGAAAATCGTGCCGGGCGCCGCCCGAGGACCGCTATCAGACCTTGCACGACCGCTGTGTAATGGGCCTCTACATTGCCGCCCACCAGCTCACTGCATATAGCTGAGGCGCCTCGTGCCCATTTTTCGAGTGCAACAAGGAAAGGTAGTAAATCGGAGGGTCTCATTGTACGATGATTGATCAATGCAGTAATGAAAAATAGCAAAACAAAAAAAAAACAAAAACAAAATAAGAGCGGTAAACAGGAGGAGAGACGTATCTAATTGGCACTTCTACAAGATAAAGGTTCAGTGCTGGCGAGGATGTAGTTCATATTGGAGGTCACACGACGCAGGCGCTGCAAGCGGCGTTTACTTTCTGACTTCACCTTTCTCAAGGTCGTCATTGATGGGGCGAGCTGGCGCAGTAAGGTATTAAGAGATTGGGTAAGGATGCAGCGTTGATGGCATGGCACTAACCAGGTGGCTCGGTCCCTAGATGCTCATCCTCCTGGACTCCAGCGCCATGTCGCATCGATATGACGAAAGCCAATATCAAAGCGGCGATAAGCGAACCACAAGCAATAGCAAGCCCGGTGAAAACGTGGGGTGTCGTCGACCATGTAATCAGACCGACGGAAATAGAGGAGGATGCGCAGGCCACTGATAGGTGTATGAAGGCGCCGATGTGGATGAGGGCGGGTAGGATGTGTCCGGCATATAGCTAGGAGTGAACAGATGTATGTGAAACTGTAGCACGAGACAGCCACAGAGGACATACCCAATGACTGATCATCCTATGCAATGTTGCCAGCAAGAACGAGATGCCGCTGGTAAGGCAAGCCACGACAATAGCATCTAGTGCTGCGCCGCGAATAAGCGCAAGCGTAGCATCCTTTTGAAATCCCAGTGCCGTAATGCAGCATCTATTCAACGAAGCGTTAAGACTCTATCGCATGAATGGAAAGTGGCCGGACATACACAAAGATAGCCCATGACTGATAGTATCCGATACAAGAAAAGTCTTAGTCATTCTGCTATACGAGTGGGACGTTCGAATCTGTACTCACACATTCCTTGATAGTCTTTGTCGAAGGTAGGAACATGATTGGGTTTGGTAAGGTCGTGATTACAAAGTGTAATAGTCAGCGAGCAACGATATGGCGGCACAGAGCGCGTGTTGTGAGATTTGACTACGATCGTGGTATCCAAATCAGTAGAGAGTAGAGAGGAAGATGAGGTGCGATAAAAGTGGGAGTGGGGGCACAGACTTGTTGCTGAAAACGCTTCATGGCGCGCGATTAAATACTATCGACCGTGTTGTGACACCATCTTATGAGCGCGCCCAGTTGCCCAGTTGTCCAGTTGCCAGTACGCGCGTGCCAGTATCTGGGCACTCCCTCGACCCTTGCGGGTAGCGCAGCGGCCCTGCGCGTGTAATCGGGATTCGGACCGGATCCCAATTACGCACCGCGCGTAAGTAACATTGCCGTGCGGATCTGCCTCCCTATTACAGCGTGTACTATAAGTATGGCAAACACGCCACAGCGCACTGGCTACACTGCCACATTTCCGCCAACTATGGAACGCTGGTGTGTAATCGGGATTCGGACCGCACCCAAGGGTCGAGGGAGTCCCCACACCTGATTGCAAAACTACATGGAAAGTTGCGTGTGGAATGCCAGGCCCCTTCGTGCCGCTTTTGGCCTATGATAAAGTCACCGACTCGGCCAAGTCTCTGCCAAGAAGCCTGGCGCGTTTCGTCCTATAACTTTATATAAGCACAGCCAGCTCTACTTACAGTGCTTTGCATGTCGATAGAGAATGGTCCTAATTTTTTTCTGCTTACGTTTTGTGTGTGCATGGGCCCTTTCCCTTGTAAGCCCCACTTGATGACTCGAGGCGTGACAGGGAACATTAGTCTGCATGGACCTTCTAACCCCTCAGCCTCACCCTCGGTTGCTGTGCCATTATGAGCGCATTTCGTTCGATTGCTACCGGAGACCGGCGACAAACATCCCGACCAGCAGGGGGGACGTTTCGAATGAATGAGCGGCGAGGGACGGTGCGCGAGCGAGGCGTGCGCACTCAGCGCTCAGCATTAGCCGCACTCAATTCTGTTTTTCCCCGGTCTGTTTTTTTCAGGGCCTGCTGGGGTGGAGCGGTGTGCCCGTCCGACGAAAACCGTCTTAGAAATGAGCACGCTGTTTTTGAGCATGTTTTCGAGACGATGCAGCCGGGGGTTCAGATGCATCCGGTGCTATCCATCTCTCACCGCACGCATGGAGAAAAGATTGATTACACGTCACTATGGATAATCTGGATACTTCTGGAGTAAAAAACTGCCACCAGGATCATAATCATGAGAAAAGTCCATTATAATATTGGTGTATCCCTCAAGGGCGAAGTACTCTAGGGTTAGCACCACTTCACTGCACTTGAGTCGGATTTGAATCGGACTCCGAAATCGAGGGGAGAAAAACAGGAAAAACACCGTTTGAGCTGTTTTCGTGTTTTTGAAGAGAGGCCAGGGGGAGGACCCTTTGAGCCGCGTCTTTGGGAGCGGCATGCATGTGTCCCTTTTCGTCCTGGGCTTGTGGAGCCATCAAAAAAAACGGGCGCGAAAAAACGGAATTGAGGACCACTATTGGCTGGTGTGTATGCGCTGATGACATTGTTTGGACGTTGGTCACATTCTCTATGTCACACAGTGCGGATCTCCAGCTCTGAGCCATCCCATCGGCCTGGCATCGCTCGGCGGATGCTTATGTATGCGACAAAAAAAAGGTCGATTCCCTATCGACATGCAACGCGCTGTACTATAAACTGCACTTCGGTACGCTGATATTTGCTAATTTTGGGAAACCAGACCCACCCACGATAGATAGTGTCAACCGAGACATCGTGGAAACATTTGCAAAAAGGGCCATGCTGAGGCGACGGCTAAGCGACCGTGCCGCTGCGCGGGGTCTCTATTGTGCGCAAGCTGTAAAATCACGTCAGAAGCAGGCATCCTAATATGCACCAACTCGACACGACTTAGTTATATTTTCCATTCCTTTATGATCTACGTGATCTACAACAAGCCATTGGTCTCTAGCAAAAGCATGATACCTAAATGTAGTGTTAATTGCACCGTCAACAACTCGCGAGTAGAAAATGCGACTTACTATGAACAATCTCCGGGACAGTCTGATGAGTGATATCCACAGTTATATCTGCATTACTAGGAGCCTCGTAAACATCATCTGAGAGGCCGAGACCATAAACACGTGTCACGAAACAAAAAATAACGACGCGGAGCCCAGGCTCCCAAAAATCCACGCACCGATCCCAGTAAACCCTTTGATCTCCCCTCTCCGCGCCTTCGCGTAGACGCCCTTCCTGTCCGTCTTCTCACAGTGCTCCAAAGGCGTCGCGACATGGACGAGAAAGAAGTTATTGCCGGAACCGCCAAGGGCTTTGACGCTGTCCCGCGCAGCTTGACGGGAATGCTCGTATGGCGCGATGGGCGCAGCAATGACGGCCGCTCCGGATCTGGTGAGCTCGGCGGATACGAATGCAATGCGCTATTGGGCAAACGGCAGTTTCATCTACATAATAAATGGTGGCGGATGGTGAAGAGGACGCGTACCTGGATGTTCTTGTGGCGGTCTTCCGCAGAAAACCCGAGCTCTGTAAGAACATGCCGCATGTTAAGCACAGAGTTAGTAGGTCGATATGAATAGAAAAGATGTCTTACCAGAGGATAATTCTGCCCGAACAGTTTCACCAAGCAGCAGAGAGACGCTCCGACCTCCTTGTTGATTGAGCACAACCTGGAGAGCCCGCCCAATGCTATCTTTGCCAGAGTTGTAAAGACCGGTCAAGAACACTAAGGTTTCGAACGTCAGTAGCAAGCTCAAAGTACGCAGATAGTACTACGCGGTACGGACGAACGAATCCTTGCTTGACGCGAGGCGGGTAGCTCTCTCGTAGAATGCGCACAATTGGGCTATCAAATAACTGATGTAAGATTGTGTCAAATGATCCGGAGATATCAGAACTTACTCATAGCTGAGCCAATCGGGAATAGACTACCCACCATACCGGTACACCAATATCGATACCTGGTTCGTGAGACTCGCACCCCAAGACACCAACCATGAAAGTGCTACTTACGGCTCCTGTTTGTAACCGTTTCCGAAGTTCCGACCCACTGAGATCCAAAGTTTGGACACCTTCTGGCACTAATACAGCAGGATAAAAACGATCCAGATTTAAATCCTATTGAGTGTACCTCTTTCAAGGGAGCCGTACCTTGATCTTCAGGCACATATTCGTCCAACGAAGGGACATACGTCATGGCTCGGAACGGAACCATGGTGATAGAAAGCTCTTCTTGGTACTTCTTCACCAGATCCTGGAAGTACGCGATCGAATCAGCTCGCAGTACATATACGGATAATCCACTGGTGTAGAATATCAGACCTGGGCGTCGTACAAGCCATAGAAATCGGCGCCCTGGGAGTTCTTTCCTGGCCCTGCGTGGTCGCGCCCGACAATAAAATGGGTGACGCCGTAGTTCTTGCGGATAATGGCGTGCCAGACGGCCTCGCGCGGGCCGGCCATGCGCATAGCCAGGGGGAGGAGAGACAGGTGCGCGAGCCCATTGGGGTATTTGGTCATGATTGCTTCGTAGACGCGTACGCGGCTAGACGAGCGAGCACGTAAGTATAAATTGAGCGATCAAGTAGGGATGTGCTGCCGGAGGGGATGCTTACGTGTAGTGGTCCACGTCGCCTGGCTTGGTGAGGCCAACGACGGGGTGAATAAGGATATTCGACTGGAGCTCCCGCGCGGCACGGACAGTGAGTTCGCGATGCGCCCTGTGCATCGGATTGCGTGTCTACGGAACAGCCCGCGTATGAAGACATGCTCTGGCACAGAAGAAATTGGTGGATTTTACCTGGAACGCCACAACCTTTCTCCATGCAAGTTTCTTGAAGTGAGTACGGAGCTCAGTAGGTGTGACTGCAAAGGACATCAGCCAGCGTGAGATCACCGTGAGCAACATGGTGATATTGCGGGACTCACAACGGAGGGCCACATAGTCAAAGTACGTGGGTAATTGAACCGCCTGGACCTTGCCTCCAACATAAAAGTCCTTTACGCGGTTCCGCAGGTACGCTACCGAGGGATGTGCAGGGTCATCGGCGCCGAAAACGTTGATAGCCTCGTGGATTTTGTCTGGTTGGTAGATGTCCTCGACTATTTGACGCGTAGCGTGGGCATTAGCGCGGGAAGCTCGCGTTCACGGCGAAGTTCACGCGAAGAACTCACTAGTTAAGATGGCCAAAGCAGCATCATCTCGGGGATCGCGCAGCACAATACGAGCCCCTGTTTCCAGGTTGAGAGTTCCAATGTCCTCTTTGGATACGTCGAGGGTAATCGGGATAGGGAAGAGCGTTCCATCTGCTAGTCGCAATGTGTCAACCACACTAAGATGATTGGCCCGTCAAAACAATCTGCGCTGTAGTATTTAGATTCCGAGGCTGACGATTTATAGTCCCTTTCAGTCAAGAACCCTTCGAGAGGACTGAAGCCGCCATTCAAGATCAGCTCAAGATCACAGAGTTGCCGCTGTCCAACGAGGATTAAGTATCCTGCGTGAGCTGGGAGGAGGGACGGGAGCCACCTCTGTGAGCACGATATCTCTCAGGCTCTGTGCTTCCTGGGAAAGCTGGGCGTAGATGTGTGCATCGCGCGCGATGAGATCCTTGAGAGTGCCGCCGTGAGGTTCGTTTGCCATGGATGAATCGACGATGGTACCGAGGGAGCTGGGAGACAGACGAGAGCCGTGCGTGAGATTCGACCCCGGCCATGATCGAGATCAGTCTTGGCTCTTATGTCGGCGGCACAGCGGTAGATCACGATGGGATTGCGCAATGGCTCGACGCGTCCAAAACACGTCCAAATAGCTGCAGAGCGGGGCTTATCTAATTGCCCCAGACGGTTATGTAAGCGCGCCTTGTGCACCGCTTTTGCTTGACTTTTGCTCCCGCGTTGTTCCCGCCGACGATCATCTCTATCTCAATTATGTATCGACTTTTCTCTGTTCAACGGGAAGCTGTGAATTCAGCCACTGGTATTCGTCCACATTCTGGCAACAACAGCAGCATATCAGCAAAAAAAAAATCTCCTCAGCTCCCAGCCCGTGTGGTAAAGCCGGCAGTCCTAGCAGAGCTCGCATCAGGCCTTATGTAAAACACGGGAACAGTAGCGACTGCCATAAACGGCCGTAGAAGTATCTTCATATCTCCGCCGGGGAGGGGATCAAAGTACACAGTCGATGCCTAGATCATGGTGCGCAACTGCCTTTACATATAAACCCGCGTACGATACAGATTCTTCCACCTGCCCCCCTCCTTGCACGCACGATGCGCGTTGGCGCCCTCTCCGCTCTTTTGTGGGTCGCTGCTGCCGGTGCCCGAGCTGTGGCACCTAGATCTGATCATCCGTATATCCGCCCTTCGGGTGATGACCGGCGCTCCCCGTGTCCTGGCCTGAACACCATGGCGAACCACGGTTACCTGTACGTGCCCGCTTCCTTGCCTTTCGTACGAGAGAAGAATGACTCATGAGTGCGCCGTGCAGACCCCGCGATGGAAAAAACCTCGACCTCGCTATGCTGGTCAAAGCCCAGCATGAGGTCTTCAATCTCGCGGTAGACCTCGCCACCGGGATTGCTACGCTAGGCCTGGCGCTATGCGGCACAGACGGCGTGCTCAACCTCGACGACCTCGACGCACACGAAAAAATGGAGCACGACTCTTCGCTCACGCGTGCCGATGCGTCCACGGGCGACGACCACACCATCAACCCCGAGATCGTGCATCAGGTCCTCTCGTTCTCGTCCGACGGCGTCGTCATGACCTGGGATGACTTTGCCCGGGCGCGCGCAGCCAGGGAGGCGAGTCTCTTTGGCGGGAGACTGAACCTCTCCAACAAAACGGCTGCCGCCGCCGAGGCGGTCTTCTCCCACAACCTCTTCCTAGACGCGAGCGGGAGAGGTGCACGCCTTGATTTTCTGAGGACGTGGTACCTTGAGGAGCGGCTGCCTGATGGCTGGGTAGCCCCTATCCAGGAGCAGAGTCTCGAGCGGACGCAGACCGAGGCAGCAACTTTTATTGCGCTGGTGGACACGTATAGGTATCGTCAGTAGGGGCTGGGTTGTATGGGATATAATTTGCTTTAATCAGTAATATTTATGGATTTTGGAAGTGGCAAATCCAACCCTCTCACCTTCTTTGAAAGCGCTCTGGTCTCCCTGCGCCGTCTGCTCACCGTCTGCTCGCCCTGCGCACGGACAAAGCCAAATTGCTGATGGGCGAGCGGGTGGCTAATACACAGAACCTATCACGTGAGAGTCTCCGCTCACGCGCCACGAGTCAATTAGACTCCAAACACACTCCAAACGCGGGGACATTTGAGATTGCCATAACGAGACGATTCGATCGGCATTGTTTACAATACCAGACGATCGACAGCGATCGGCGGTGCCAAGAAATGCGTGGCGCGGCGGCCGACAAGGCACGTGACGCGTCGATCGTCGCATCCATCTAGCACTAATTACTCCAAAGTCAACGTCAACTGGATTGCATATAAGGACCGCGTGCACGAGTGCGAGCGAGGGGACCCGCTCCTGCCGCTCCTTTTGCCCCCCATGCGTGCCACCGTCCTCTCGACTCTTGCAGCAGCCTGCTCCGTCGTCGTCGGTGCCGCCGCGCGCGCCATCCCATCCCCATTCTTCTCCATCCTCCTCGAGCACCCGTACATCCCGCCATTCGGCGATGCTCGCCGCTCGCCGTGCCCCGCGCTAAACTCGATGGCAAACCACGGCTTTCTGTGCGTCTGCCATCTTCTTCCACAGGCCAATTATTCCGATTGTTCAATCTTTTTCCTCGGTGCTCCAGCCCGCGCGATGGCAAGAACCTCGACCTTGCCACCCTCGTCAAGGCCCAGCACGACGTCTTCAACTTCTCGGTAGAGCTTGCAACCTCGATCGCCACAGCAGGCCTGATGCTCTGCGGCTCGAATGGCACGCTCAACCTGAACGATCTTGACGCCCACAATGTCATCGAGCACGACGCCTCACTCACCCGTGCGGATGCCGCCACGGGCGACGATCACACCATCGTGCCATGGATCGTCGAGGAGGTCCTCTCATATTCGTCCGATGGTGAGGTCATGACCCTCGACGACTTTGCCCGCGCGCGCGTAGCTAGAGAAGCACACCTCCCCGATGCGAGACTGAATGGAACATCCTACGTGGTGGCAGCCAGCACCGAGTCGGTCTTTTCTCACCATGCCTTCTTGGACGAGAGTGGAAGGGGAGCGCGCGTGGAGGACTTGAGGACGTGGTATCTTGAGGAGAGGTTGCCGTATGACTGGGCTCCCCCTGCGCACGAGCTAGGCCTCGAGGAAGTAACAAAGGCTGCCGCGGATTTTGCCAAGCTCGTTGACACTTACCGGTGAACGGGTTTCCCGAGTTGCAGTTGCTGTAGATTGGTGTAATTCACATTCGTTGCTTGGAAATAATACTTTGCTGTATCTCTGGCCGGGATGCTCCCAAATCGCTGACCACCTTCTGCAATCGATGGCTTCCCTCAGGTTTCGGACGGGCTGCGAGTGCTCGACGCGATGCCCAATCGTAAAAGTGGAAAGCCGACCTGTTTACTCTAGTAATAGGTATGACCGAGGCACTGCACGCCGCTGCGTGTCGGTCTTGCTAGAAATTTATCAGGACCGGTGTTTCTCTATAGCTTAATGTGAGTGAGGAATGGAAATGCCGGAGCTAGATGAGGTGAGTTAGGCTTGGGCGTATCACGAGGTCGAACGCACTTGTTATGTAGAACAAGCTCTCGCGATAAGCATTAATACGCAGAAGAGGAAAGACTGCATTGGCCATTCTGTCTTACATAAGTACGGTGAGCCACCATATTTTATATGGCGCGGTTGCAACAAGCAGAGCAAGATCGAAGCGTATGCGTCCTCTTTGGTATGCAGGAACCAAGTGAGGCCCCGTGTGAAGAGTGGTGAAAGGGTACTAGTGCTCACTACCCAGTCAAAAGTGGCTTCAGTTAGTTTAGGTTGCGTAGCGCTAGATCCTATGAGCGCCATTAAAATGCGTAACGTTGCATAACCGTTGTGATTCTGATTACATAAGCAAGGCCATCCAAAGATATTACATCAGCATTAAGCGAATGAAGCAGCTGAAGCAAAGGAAAGTGTGATTACGTCAGCTTTAATCGCAAATGTGTCTAAGTCCCAGAGCAAATTAGCAATACGTCGTCGGCCACGCGCGGGTAAGTTATCATACATATTCCGCCGAGTAAATCTCCGGGGCAGGCCTTTCGTGATCATCACAAACAATCCCGCGAGAGATCATATCATTTCGGGGTAATAAGACTCACGGGAAGCGTACTTGGACGATTGGCGGCGCAGAAATCCAATACCGGAGATGTCGAAGGTATGGCCAAGCTGACCTTCCTAGGGTTATACTCGGGGGAATTCCAGGTCGCGCCTATTTAAGTTGATACTATATTGGCCCCGTAGGATGTTACGCCATGTCTGGCTCGGACCTCTTAGTACGCTGCACGTGCCAACGCTATTGTAACGGCGGACGAGACATTGTTGAACGAACATGGTTTCGACACAGATTATTCCGCGCTGCCCCGCCTTCTCCTCCAGCTCCGGCTCCTATCACCCTCCCCAGTCAACCAGGCGACTCAAAGCGAAAACGCCTCCCCAGCTCACCTGAAAAGAATGCCCCAGCTCACCACCCTCGGATCGCCGATCGTGCAGACTCTCGCCAAGATGCGTGTGAAGGGAATGTTGGGGGTGAAAGAGGTGAGGGTATGATCGGTGGTGAGGGAGGTGGAGATGGCGAAGGCGCGGGAGGTGGAGAAGGCGAAGGTGCGGGAGCGGGAGATGGTGAAGGCGCGGGAGGTGGAGAAGGCGAAGGTGCGGGAGCGGGAGATGGTGAAGGCGCGGGAGGTGGAGAAGGCGAAGGTGCGGGAGCGGGAGATGGCGAAGGCGTGGGAGGTGGAGATGGCGAAGGCGTGGGGGTGGAGATGGTGAAGGCGCGGGAGGTGGAGATGGCGAAGGCGCAGGAGGTGATATGAATGGGCGTGGGCCGTCGCCACGGCCGGGGGACCCGGCCGTGCCAGTCGCTGCGGCCGCTGAACACATCCACGTCGAGGATATCCGACAGTCTCTCGAATTTATTAGCCTGCTCCAGGCTGCGTCACTCGATAACACCGGCCTTGACGAAGAGACCCTCCAGCGACTCCGTAATCCCCCATGTACACCAATTACCATCGAGAGCCCCGACGTGCGCCTCTCACTGAGGCTCTTTTTGGCCAACAAATCCTCGCAGGAAGCGTACAGTCAAACCCGCGATGCCATTCTCCTACGCTACCCCGAAAACCCTATCTTGAGCCACTACGAGGCCAAGAATAAAGTTGCCGAGCTCAGCGGCATCTCTACCATCGCTGACGACATGTGCATTAATGCTTGCATTGGCTTCACAGGCCCATTTGCTGAGTTCGATACGTGTCCCGAGTGCGACGCACCTCGCTATGATCCAATCGTTCTCCAATCGACTGGAAAGAAGGTCCCCCAGCAAACATTCCACACCATTCCCATCGGGCCCACTATCCAAGCGCTCTGGAGGAGTTTAGATGGCGCTAAGGAGATGAATAATCGACGCGAGAACACGACCACAATATTCGAGGAACTTCAAAAGACGCAGGGCGCGATCGACTCATACGATGACTATACGTACGGAGAGGAATATCTGCGCGCAGTTGCCGACGGACGGATTAATGAGCATGATACTGTGCTCATGTTTTCTGCAGACCGCGCTCAGCTATATCGTAGCAAGCAGTCTGACTGCTGGATATTTATTTGGGTAATCTTGGATCTCCCACCAAACTCTCGATACAAGAAGAAGCGTGTCGTACCAGCGGCAGTCATCCCGGTTGGACCCGGGAAAATCAAGGTCTTTGACTCCTTTTCCTTCCCGAGCTTCCGCCATTTGGCTGCGCTTCAGAATGACGGTCTCACGGTCTGGGATGCCTCCACGGACACAAAATTCATATCGCACCCCTTCCTCGCGCTTGTCACCGCCGATAGCCCTGCGATGGCACATCTGGATGGGCTTGTTGGTCACCAAGGGGCCCAGGGATGCCGCTATTTCTGTGGTACCCAAGGGCGTCGAAAGCTAGGCGGTAATCACTATTACCCCGCTCTCTTAAAGCCCAGAAACTACGATGTAGCAGGCTGCGACCATGACGATATCAACCCGTTCATGGTTCCGTTTGCATCTGCTGAGGAGTACGAAAGGAAGCTTGCGTATGTGCAAGCTTCTCCCAATGAAACTCAGTACAAAATTCGACATCGAACAACTGGGATCTCGCGGCCGTGTCTTATTAGCGGGCTCTCTGCAAAACACCGCTTCCAGATACCCCTTGGTTTTGCAGGGGATTTCATGCATCTCTTCAGTCTCAACGTTCCAGACCTTTTGTTCGATCTATGGCGCGGTACTATGGATTGCGATCGGACAGACAGCAGAATCACCTGGGACTGGGCTGTCTTACAAGGCAATGTCTGGCTGACCCACGGGAAGGTGGTCGCCGACACTAGACCGTACCTCCCTGGATCCTTTGATCGCCCTCCGCGCAATCCCGCTGAAAAGATCAACAGCGGGTACAAAGCGAAGGAATTTTCGACGTATCTTTATGTGGTTGGACCTGGTGTTTTCTATGGCGTGCTGCCCGAAAAATATTGGCGTAACTTCTGCCGATTGGTGTCTGCGGTCCGACTACTTCACAGGCAGCATATATCTTCTGCGCAGCTCTTACATGCGGATAAATCAATGGGTACTTTTGTGATTGAATTCGAGCGCCTCTATTATCAGCGGCGAGCAGATCGCCTCCACTTCTGCCGACCATGTTTACACTTACTCCCCCATACGCCCGGCGAGGTCCAACGCCATGGTCCGGGTGTTTGCTACGCTCAATGGACCATGGAGCGGACAATCGGAAACCTAGGCGAGGAGATCAAGTCTGCGTCAAAACCTTACGCTAATCTCTCGCAACGCGCCGTCCTGCGTGCCCAAAGCAACGCTCTCATTTCCATGGTACCTGGCTTTGATATATCGAACCCAGAAAAGCTTCCACGTGCCGCTGTAGGTATTGGGGGGGGATTTGTGCTACTCCGCGCCAGAGACAAGAATCCCCGACCACTTGAATCAGCAGCGATGACCGCTGCCATCCATTTGCATTTTGGGACTGCTCTCCCGTATTTTGATGTCATCCGGTGGGCCCGCCTTCGATTACCGAATGGGCAAATCGCTCGATCGGCGTGGAAGGAGTTAAGGAAGCCATTGGAGCAGGGCCGCATGGCACGTAATATCAAAGTATGTACTCCTCGTTGCATTTTTTGCGCTCTTGCATGCTAATATTGATTCACAAGTATGTCATCGATAAACGCGTTTGCTATGGCGAGGTGCATTTTTACTTCCAGAAACGGATTGGTGCAATTGAAGAGACGTTTGCGCTCATTTCACGCTATTCGGAGCCCAACAAGAAGCTTTACGATGATTCTCATAAGACACTAATTGCCTGCAGACGCAATAGCGATTGCTTTGAAGTCATCCATGCGAAGAAAATCCTCAGCGTGGTGGGTATGATCCCTCTCACAAACTACGTCGCCGAGCCGCTGTTTTATGTTGCCGCAAAACTCCGACTTGATGGGGTTGAGATGACGGGTGCCGAGGAGCTTGACGATGATATAGATGAAGAGGAAGAGGAATAGGCGGTGTGTACTCCATCCATATCACTATACTACTCCGAGCGCAATACTTACGAGATTCAAGTATACGCGTATATTACATAAGCAGACGCGTATTCCTGTGTTTTGCTTCCCCGACTCCACTAGCACTATGCCGCAACTTCAAATATGCCCTCTTCATCGTCTCCCCCATCCACGCCAGCATTCTCTAGCCTTCCCTCAACTTCTCCAAAGAGCGCCGACTTTCCGTTACACATGTATCCACCCTCGCGCAGCAATACAGCTAGCCGGACCTCCTCAATCTCGTACCGAACGCCTTCGACATATGCCGGTGACAATCCTTCTCGATATTCTCACACCTCAGGCTCCCCTATCCCCCTAGAACGGTTGGGCCACGCACGCCAGGATTCTCGGTCAACCTACAATCACAATGTATGCGCGTCGTCGTTCAAGTAGACCCTCTAATATACAACTAACAGATTCCTTTCCTTGCAGAGTATCAACGGCACTCCACGCGACTACTATTTTGAAGATGGGTCCAGTGAGATCCACATGGTATCCCCTGAAGATTCGGTACAGCTCATTTCACAGTGCTCGCGACCACAGCATACTAATCATATACATGTATTCTTCACGCAGAGGGATCAACGTCACCACGGCCATCATAGGAACCGTAGCTCGCGCGGGCTACAAGGGGGTGCCAGCAACTGGGAAAATGTAAGCGTAACGTATGACTCCTACTGAGCAAATTAATCATGAAAGTTTCCCAGGCACCCCCTGACCTTTTTACAAGCGACTCAGAGGTGGATACAAGGAGCGCGGACGTAGACCCCCATGCAATGAGCCACAGCACACTCCTTTTCACGCACATCGAATTGCGAGGACAGTTCAAAAGCCTACAGTACGTCCAAACCCAGTATCACTACGCCCTCGCCGCTCTGCTGACTATACTATTCATTGGGTAGGGCAGCACACTTGTTACTCGTAAACACATTGAGTACCAAGGTGGAGGCGATGGGGACCAGCTCTCAGGCGCCCGAGCGTGACGTCGATGGGCTCACTATCGCGGAACAGCTCTCGCTCAAGCTTCCGTCAAGCCACGACGATTACCCAATGACCAACTTCTGGCACAGTGGTTCGCTCAAAGCCTGGATCGCTGCGAGGAAGAAAGATCGCGACAACAAGGCAACTGCCTTCGGGGATTCATCAAAGGAGCAGCGGTTGCGTGGCAAGGCTACCGTGTCTCAAGGTATCAACGTCGCCTATCCCTTCTACGAAAACGAGGAAGGCAAGATCTATGATGGCCACCAAGTCTCTGCGTTAAACAGTTGCGCAAAGCGCACCTTTTACGACCTACTCAGAAGGGGCCTTGGTCCTAGCGCCTGGGGTAATAAAGACGGCGCCACAACCCGCATTTTTCGCAGCGCCATGTATAAGGAGTTTCCCGACCTTCGGCTATGCAAGGATCACTGGAAGGCCGACTTTATTGGCACAAAACTGTACACCGGCGCCCGGGACATGTACTACGAGAATCTAGCGAGGGTCAAAATCAAGGAGGAAGCGGTCGATCTCACAATTGCCTCAACAACAAGCAAGCGCGCGCGCAGTAATACCACATCCTCCCCCACCACGACTATCAAGAAAGCACGGGTACTCGACACTGAAAGCGCTGGGCCTAGTTCCCCCGATGTAGGCGAGTCGCCTTCGGTTAGCAATGGTACGCCTGCGCCAGGGAAGTAGATCATTTTTTGCGTTTCCTAATATTCTTTTATATAGTCCAACTCCAGGAATCACACGCCAACAACGAGGAGACGACGTCCACACCTGTGCCCAAGAAACCTTTGCTTTTAGTACTAGTCAATCCATTGTATGTGTACTATCGACTCTCGCTCGCATCTGTACCATTCACGATCTTGTTTTTCGTTTCGCTTTTTCAGGAGAAACCGTGCATCAAACAGCTTTGAGCTTGAATCCGACACTCTAGACCTAGGTGTGTGCGCCCCTCTGATTCATTTCCCTCTGTCTACTCATCTACCACTGAAAAAGATACTACGGTCGCACCCACCGAAAGTGATACCTCCATTGAAGCCATAGCCGCCGCCGCCGCCGCTGCAGTTACCCTGCCTATAGTACCAGCTTTGGGCACGCCTCCGACTGTGGTAACGCCAACTCCGATCTCCGCCATCATCCCCACTTTGCCAATGCCAGCGCCGGCTTCACAATCCAACATCGCATATGCATCCACAGCGACTCCCGCGCCTACCGTGGCAACTCCCGCGCCTACCGTGGCAGCTCCCACACCCACCACAGCACCCCCAAAGGGACCTCCCCAGGCTAAGCGAACGTCGACGCTCAAGAAGCCCTCGCCAACAAGTCTCAAACCAGTGTAAGTACCATTCGGAGTAACTTTGTGTGCGTAATAAAGTTATAACAGATATTGATTACTTAATCTATAGCAAGATGTATATACAAAGTACTACTTACTTTGATATGACAGTGGATAGGATCTGACCGCTTGCTGGAGAGGAAGATCTGATGATCTGAGAGGACTGAGGGGACTTTGGACAAACCCAAGGCCCTCCTTTTATACCTTTCTGAAGCCTGTTTGTACATATGTACACTCTGAGCGGAAACTTAACATATCCAGTATATACTACCTTATCTAGCTATAATTACTACTTATAGAGCATGACTCATCGGTGCCGAGCGGTAGCGGAAGGTACCGAGCGGTACCGAGGATTTCCTATCTAAAGATAGTCTAAGGTACATGTAAATAATGATCAGTAATCCTCCTGCACACTTCTGGTGTTGAGTCGGAAAGTGGTAATTAGCCTTTGAAGCCTTTGCAAGGGTCTTAGCTTATTCTAGCTAATTAGTCGGTTCCGA